>CM045914.1:8732859-8767916 GCA_025169955.1 Salix arbutifolia
GCAACCGTAATCACGCTCCCAAACAGACACTTAATATAACTTGTAAGTGAAATGGTGACAATTGAATAAATCTGGGTAACAAAATAGGGCTTAACGTAATAACCCAATAAAAAAAATATCATTTTGATGTATTTCTAAATGAAAAACACTTTCAAAAGCAACCGTAATCACGCTCCCAAACAGACACTTAATATAACTTGTAAGTGAAATGGTGACAATTGAATAAATCTGGGTAACAAAATAGGGCTTAACGTAATAACCCAATAAAAGAAATGAATGTTGATTCTATCTTGCATACTTTAATTACTTTTACTTTTAATTTTTTCTTATTATGGAGCTGAAATACTTGTTTATAAATATTATTGGCTAGTATTTTTTATATATAGATTATATCATGTGTTTCACTCTTTTAAATTAAGATTTGGTTGTGTTTGTCATAACTTATTTCTAGGTTATTCCCTAAAAATAATAAAATAACAAAAAAAAAGATTGACGTCATAAAAAAAATCAAGTTGGAAATATTGAGCGGATTCGATAGCCCAATCATGTCTCTAATGTGCTCCAAAATGAAAGGAAATGCAGATTCAAGGCTAATATAATTTATTATTGGATAAATCTATATAAAATTTAAGTCGAAAGGCATAATTATATTTTTTATAGACCAATTCGATTTAATCGTGGGCTAATTTAAAGTATAATTGTGTCTAGCCATTAATTTAGGCTCCAATTGAAAGATTTAATTAAGTGTAAGAACTTAATTATAGTTTAAATTGGTCAAATTAATTTTATTAAGGGTTTAATTGATGAAAAATCAAGTTTGTGAGCCTAATTCAAGTTTAATTAAAAAGATTGAAACTTTAAGAAATCAAATTCAATTTTTACCAAGTCAATTAGATGAAATTGAGGGGTGAAATTGAAGAAAATTGGTTAATTGAGGGTCAAATTGCATCAATCTAAGGACTAAAGTAAAAAAAAAAAAGCATAAATTTGAAGTTGCTATTGAATTTTGGCGGGGATAAATTGCATAAAATTAAAAGTTTAAAGTCAATTAAGAGCACAATTTGAACAATTATAAATCAATGGACCAAATTGTACTTGTTCATTTTGCAATATTTGCAGACATGACTGTATTGTTTTGTGGTCTGAACAGTGTAGGCATGCCACCGTCGCCTTCATCATCACAAAAGTTGAAGAGGTCACCTATGGCTGCACATAAGGAGCATTTGAAAGGTCGTTCTTCATCTTATAAATACCTGCAAACGAATGATACAAGGGAGGGGGGACAAAAAAAACACAAACATGAGGGGGTAACATAAAAAAAGCATAGAGAGAGGGGCAAAGAAAAAGGAAAAAAACACAAAACAAATGAGGGAGAACAAAGGCAAAACAAGTTTAGCTCATTTTCTTCCTTTTCATCAGCAGCACCCACATCAATTCCTCTTTCTCCTTATCATCGACAATACTTGCAACACATCCTTCTCCTTCCCCAATAGAGGTGATTATTCCTCCTTTTCTTCTCTAACATCAACTTCTTTTTCCCCACACAGCGACAACTACTTTTCTTCTTCTCCTTCGACCACAGCAATAGCAACAACAATTGTACCTCTCCAACAACAGTCGTGTTAGCTCCTCCGACGATAAATGGATGTTGTGTGGGGAAGAAAAAGTTTTTGCTGATGTGACCAGAGGAGCTATCACGACTAATGCTTTCTAGTATTTTGTTCTCATTTCAAGCTTTGATTTTCCTCCTAAATCTAGAGTTTAAATTCATCTTGTTAAGAAATATTTAAGTTTTATATTATTTGGATAAAATACCTTGTTTAAAAGTTCATATAAACCAAGATGATGAAAGTTCATACGCAAGTGATGGGCAATAAAGCTTTAAAAACAAAAACAAAAAACTCATCATTGACAACAACAAAAATTTCATTACTTTAAAGTACTTCAACAAGTAAATACTTTATTTTGTTTTATTATTAGTATGCATACTAGACTTCGAGTTAATATCAATTGCAAGTTTGATTATATGATTAACACACATTTTAGAATTCCATAATTATTTGTGTTGAAAAAGTGTTTGACATTAATTATGTTTTTACATACTTTTAGAATCTTTACTCTCATGTTCTTTGATCCTTGCTTTCTCTTCTTTTTTTCAAGGATAATTTATAGAACAATTCAATCTCTATTCAATTTCATCCACGACAGGATTTAACAATGATGAAATGGCAAGGTTACCTCTTTTGGCATCAAGCTCATTTCTTGACTCCTGTTTATGAAACAAAAGCTTTTTAACCAAAAAATGTCGGGATAGAAATGAAGGAACAAGCTTATTACATGCCCCAGCAATTGATTTTCTTTCAGAATCTTAAACGTCTAGATCAGAAAACTATGCCATCTCAGCAAGTGGTCACTTCGATACAGCAAACAGACTATATGGCAAATAAAAAACTGAAACTAGAACTCCAAACCCATTCTATTTCAATACGCTAATCTTACCAAAAAAACAATACAGGGAAAATGATCTATGGATGTCTGAGACCCTCTGCTACACCATGAGAAAACTGAAGAGGTCTTTCATTTGAAATAGGAGCTCCCATAAAGCATGATGTGTATGATGATGGTAGTAAGAAAATTCACTACCAAGACAAATGAAACAAACCACCTACAACTCTATCCTAAGAATTCTATGCAAAAATTGTGTAATGTGAAAGGCGAACGACCCAAACTTTATCAGGCACTAGCAAACACATTTGGAACAACTTTGTTGTCGGATGAGACAGTGGATGTAGCGTCATTGGCACAGTTGGCAACAGTTGAATCTGATTCATTCTCATCTTTCACATTGACCTCTCCATTAGTCTTCACAGATTCAAGTGGCGTGACCCCAACTGGTTCCTTTATGGAGGCTGCATCTGTTTGCAAACTGTCATTTCCCATCATTGCAACAGGCTTCCCTTTTGAAACCTGTTACTTCAATTAAGTTTGAAATCCTAATCAGCACCACCATGACATTAAAAAAAAAACCCTCTCCTAAATTAAAGGCACAACACAACAAAAATTCAGGGTAAAACTATGAAACAGAAGCAAATCTTGCCTGCTTTTGAATATTTTGCTTGGCCTTTTTTTCCTGCATTATTCTTTCACGAGCTGCATAAAAACCAAAATCATCCAGGATTGACGTTTTTTCCTTGTGATCCTTGAAGATTTTAAGAATTTGAACACCCTTCTCAAAATAACCTATTAACAACCACAAAACATACAAAAATTAAATACGAGAAACACAAGCAGAGAAATTATGGCCAGTAGCACACCACAACGCAACCACAAAGAAGGATGGTGGGGGGTTCAGAGGGATGAAGAAAAGAGGGAGGAGGGGAGAAAATAGTTTGTTTACCTCCTGGGTATCCCTACTATTGGTTACAGGCTTGTTCTCATTGTTTTCAAGAGTTATATGCCTCAAACAACCATTAGGAACATCCTTAATAATATGCCACTTTAAAGGAAAGCAACCGGTCCACTTGTCCTGCTGCCAATATTCCACAGTTTTGTTAAAATCAACGTGTCCCATCATCTCTGCCAAACCAACAAATTGCCCACTGGTGTTGACCTTAAAAACAAATAATCAAGATTGTTAAGACTAGAAAACATATGAATTGATGAATTGATAAACTCATCTTGTAGGTGGCACATCACTAATACTCACTGAGAATAACAGAAATACAGGGCAACCACCACCAGGATTCTCTTTGGCCTGTTTATAAGCAGCATCCAGCTTCTTATTCCCATTAGCCGTGCTTGTCCACACACAATATTTGATGCTCTTATGGACATCATCCTCACTGAATGATTTAATAACAAAGAACTTTGCATCTGAGTAATCCTCAGGAAAGTCTTCACGATTGTACTCTTCCCTGTCTGGAACTTGGGGGAAATTCTCCTCTTTAATATTATCAGACAAAGGAAGGTTCTGCCCCACTACAGTTTGTGGGGCAGCTCCAAATTCCTTGTCGTTCCTGAAACTCTTAGCCCTTGGTCCTCTATTTAGCTCATTCAAACCATCCCTGTTCTCATTTCCATAGCCATGGCCCCTGGATTTGTACTTGTTATCAACAACCACCCATCCACGTCCACTTGTCCAGGAGTTATAGGCATAAGACCCAAAATCAGAACCAACTCTGCTTTCATATTGACCATAAAACCTGTTTCCGTATGGATCATATGTCCTGTTGTTTGGGTACATCAAGTTCATGTACCCAGATGCTTGGCCCATTCCAGATATTGGTCTTGTAGGATCAGTATTCTGAGTAGATCAATAAATAAACAATAATTAAACTGTCCTAGTATAATCCAAATTGGAAACTACAATAAAACACAGCAAGAACTATGAAACAATGACTTGAAGAAACCTAAACAGCTTAAAACAACCAAATAAACAGAAAACTTCAGGTCACACAAACATTTCACTTCACCTGGGTGCTTGAAAAACTTGTACCAAAATAGTGAGGCTTCTATTAAGGGGCTCCAAATATAAATAAATAATCAAACAAATGAAATTGAAATGAAACACAATAATATGATCTCCAAGAAAATGTCAAAAACATTAAGCTTTGCAATACACGATAGGGAGACTGCTGGTGTACACGTACCAGTGGTGATGAAAATCCTGAACCACTTGCAGGTCCATTGCTTCTATTCACACTTCCAGCATTCACTCTGTTGTTGGGGTTTCTTGTAGAAGTGCCAGCAGAAAAAGGCACTTTGTCAGTTGTACCTGAAGATGCTATGTGCCCTTGAGAATGAGTGGAATGGTTAGAGGGGTAGAACAGGCCCGCAGAAGTTGAAGAGGGGTAAAAAGAACTGGGATACTGGTAATGCTGAGCTCCGTAGAGCTGGGTATCATATCCCATGGAAGGGATGGATGAATTTGGAGAGGGATATGTTCCATAAGGTGCATAACCATAGCCTTGGTTGTACATGAATGTTCCATTATCACCATAGACATCCTGCCAATAGAAAACAATAAATTTCAACCATAAGCTAACTGGTAGCAATTACTGTGTGCAGTTTCACAAATTATAGCCTCAATAATCTGCAATGTATAAAAAACACAATCAAGCTAATAAAGTCCGGACATAATTACATCTCGACAATAAACATGATCATAATAATTCAATGATAAACACTAGACTCCAAGTAAAGGAAGATTCATTGCCACAACTTTAGAAGCTCTTGAAGTCAAAAGTGAGTATCTCCTTTTTATGGTGGAAAAGGTGATTCAATAACACATTGTTCTAAACCCTTTATCCAGCTTGACAACTTCAGTAACCATTTCTCATGCACTCTTAAATACAACACCACCATTAATCTACAAAAAAAAAACTATAGCCATTATTGAGTTTGAAAATGAAACGCTAATTTTATTTTTTTGTCTATTTAACATTCTAGAGTAGTTTACTACTCATTTCTATAGCAATCATAGACTGGAGAGGAGTGAACATCTTCAATACGATTGTTTTTTACCTGGAAAATTACAATTACTAATCACTTGGCCAGTTTAATTAAATTAAATACCCATTTGAAGAGACCTTGCAGGGCAACATACTGGGTGCACATCTTACCTCCATTATATGCAATCGACGGGTACCCATTAGGCAAATAGTGCGCATTTGGGTCTACATGAGGAGGCTTTTTAGACCGCTGTAATGGCTTGGCTGTATTAGTAGCCAAGTCACTCGATCCATATTGACTAGTAGAAAGCTATACCAATCAATTTACAATCAGACAATCTCATAACTCTAGGAATCTTGAAAATCAATAGTCAAATAAGTTACCTTCGTAGCAAGGGCAGGATTTCCAGTAGTCTTGGTCTGAGAATCTAGTGACAAGTTCTCTAGTAAACCTGCAGCTTCTGCAATAGTACAAGTGAAGGAACAAAACAAGTCTTGATCTTTATCCTTTAAGGCACAGCTAGTAAGTATGATCAACAACATCCCATAGTGCATATAAAATAAACTCTCATTTACGATATCAAATTCATAGCACCAAGAAATGAACTCAGTAAACACCATTTCAATCAGCCAAGCCACGTTATATGCAATAATACATCAAAATTTCATAGTGTCTTTATTGGCTTGCCTAATCTATACATAATAAAAGCCAAGAAAAACCATGTTCCAAGGAACCAAAAAGCATAGAAAAAACAGTTACAAGAACAAATCAAATTATTTCAAAGACCATGAACCATTAAAACACTCCTAATCTTGAACAAAGAAGAAACAAAGAGTGCCCAGATGAGAGGAGTTGGTAAGGATACTATCAGTAGCAGAAGGAACAGATTCCATGACGTTCTTGATGAGATATAAATTGGAGGGGAGAAGGAGAAACCCGAAAGGGAGAGTTTTGGGTGGAAGGGTTTTAGGAAAGAAAGAAAGTCTTGGAGAAGGGGGTAGCCGCCAAAAAGAAACCCTAGACTTAGGGTTTATTTATTTTAAAGGCAACACCCCACAACAGCCATGAAACGGTGTGTATATTTCAGTCGCACCACGAGTCTTCTTCTATAATTAGACGAGCAAATTGCCCTGCGATTCTCTGCCGTAAAATAAAATAAAAAATCTTAGCGATAATTTTTTTATAATATTATAAATCTGAATAAAATAATAAATTTGTACAGAATTTTTATTAAATACAAGCTTTTAATAAAATATATAAAATTTAAATTGATATGAATTTATTTATTTAATAGGTTTAAACTAAAATTGATTTTTTTTAAAAAGGTTAAGCAAAATAAATTTTAAAAAATAAGACAAAAAATAAAAGATAGCATTGAGCCATAAAATATTTGTAAACTATTAATTTAGGATATTAGATCTAAAATACTATACATAGAGAAGCTGTAAAACTCAATCCTTAACAACTACAACATCGAATGATAAATTATTTCAATTATTATTCTTATTGTTATTATTATGATTGTTAAATTGTCACTGTCAGTCTATCATAATTATCATTACTGTAAATAATCAATATTATAATTACTATTAGCATCATTATTATTGTCACCATTATTATCACAATAATCATTACTGGTTAAATCATTGTTACAGTTATTATCATCACAACTATAACCAATACTACCATTATTTTTATTTTTATTATTATTATCATCATTATTATTAGTATAATTATTTATTATTATTAATATCACCGCCACCATCACTATTGTCATTACAATTATAACTACTACTATGATTATTAACATTATTATTGTCATTAATATCATTAAAATTATTATCATTATTAATATCATAATTACAATTGTTTTTGTTATTATTGATATTTTTATATTATTTTATGAGTTATTGTTACCACTATCATCACAACTATGATTATTAATATCATAAGCACTATAACCATTAAAACAAATCATTATTGTTATTATCATTATCATTAGTAATGTTATTATCATTATCATGATTGTACTGGATATTATTATTATTATTATTATTATTGTCTAAACAATGCGAATTATTAAATTATCTCAAAAATAAAATATAAAAAACCCAAAAACTTTAACAACACAACAATCAAGAAAATAAATTAAAAAAATCACTAAAATTGTTGTTGTTGTTGTTTAAATAATGAAAATCATAAAATTATTTTGATGAATTAATGACAATAAGACTTTGCCAATGAGGCATTGGTAAAAAAAAATAAAAGAAAAAAAGGTCAATTTTAAAATGATCATCAACACAAATTAAAATTTAAGAACTAAATTGAATAAAAATAAAACCTTAACAAAAGAGAAAATGTAAAAATTAAAAACTAAAACTAAGAATATAGATACATGAATATGAACAAAAAATAGAGACTACTTCAAAATGACTAAAAAATTAAAGGAATTAAAATCAAACAAAAATTAAAAGAATATAGGTCAAAATGAGAAAGAAAATATATGATTAATTTCAATTGAAGGACAAAATTAAAACAACTAAAAACTTCTATATAAAAAATCAAAATGAAAAATAAAATCAAAAGACCAATGATTGAAATGCTTAAATCATAAACAAAAAGGACTAGTATGCATATTCGGTTCGAGGAGAGAGAAAAAGAAAAAACAAAATAATTGACCATTAGTAAAGCTTCAACCACCATGCATTGACATACACACCATCATGGTGAAGAGGCAATGGAAGTATATCCAGTGAGATGACGGTTGAATATTTTTAGTCACCGGATGACGCTTCAAGCATCGCTTGTATGGCACAGATGGCGCTTCAGGTAGACGCGCCCATAGTTTTTTCATAAAAATAAGTATAAAAAATATGAAATCATGTAAACACTCCAGAGAGCTCGTGCTAACAACAAAAAAATACATATGCAAATACCAAAATACCCTCATGACAACTATTTGTTTTTGTCTTTTCCAGTGGCAACTTAGTGTTTTCACCGTTCATAAAAATAGAAAAAAAAATCATCAATACTCTTATCAACAACTTTTATTTTTTGTCACATTCAAGGGCAAAAGAGTTATTTTACTTTTCATTAAAAAATAAAATGTCTAGAATACCTTTGATTAGAAAACATTTTTTTACTGAATTGAGAAGCAAAACCATAGTTTAACTGTTTAAAAGAAAATAAAAATGACACAAACACCCTCAAACTAAAGAATTAATATTTATAGACTAAAGAGCATAATAATAATTACACTGTTACAATCCGCAGTGAATTATGTCTAGAGCTACAGTGAATAATCGACACGATTTGGCTTTTTTCTTAATTATAGTAGATTATTGGCCCGAGTAAAGTTCCGAGTGTGAAAAAAAAGTATAAATATATTTTTTTAACAAAAACTAAATCATGTTAACTTGATTTGATATGATCTAATTAATTTTATAGGTCTAAAGTTAATCCAAACGACTAATAAAAATATAATTAACTTAGAAAAATAAAATATTTTTTAAAATATATATTAAAATGATCACATCTTGGATCGATTCAGGTAAACTTGAGTTAATCTGTCAAGTTTATGACATGGACCATAAGGTCATGATAACTCCATATAAAACAAAATGAAAACAAATTATAAAACTTATTTGTCAATGAAATCAATATTAAAGAATGAACTTAAAACAAAATTCAATTAAAAAAGAATAAAAAAAGGGTTTGGGTCAACATGCTAAATCCATGATCTAAGTTTATTACCATGATAATACTATGAAAAATAAATTAAAATGAGTTATTAAGCTTAATTCTCAATTAACTTAATGTTGAAATATAAACGTGAACAAATTAATTAATGAAAGGACACAAAAAACTCAAGTTAATCTAGATTAACTTGCCAAATTCATAATACATGTCATGAGATTAGGATAACCTCATATAAAACGAGCCAAAAAATAACTCAGGTCAACCTCTCAACTTTACAAATCGAATCATGAGACAGAATTACCTCATATAAAACAAATCAAAACGAATTATGAAGTGCATTTCTCAAATGACCCATTATTGAAGATTAAAATTGAAAAAAAAAACAATATGAAAAAAGAACACGATAAAATGATTTAAGTCAATTTAGGTTAACTTGTAAAACTTGTGATCCATATTATAAGATCTGAATAACATAATAGAAAGTAAACCACAATAAATTATGAATCTTAAATCATAATCAATATGATGTTAAATGATGAAATAAAAAAAAAACTCAAGGGAATCGACTTAACCTATTAAACCTGTAATATAGGTCATAAGACTAGAATAACCATATAACAAGAAAGTAATGACAAATCATACAGTTTAATCTCTTATAAAAATCAAATGCTTAAGGATAAAAGAACATATATATTAAAAAACTAAAATCCTTTTAAAAAGAGTTAATTTAATAATAAATAATAATTTATATAATTAACAACTTTGTTTGTGAACCAAGCTCGATACTGTTTGTCGCACCCTAAAAAAAACGAGCGGGGCGTCGTGACGACTCTTCCCCGTGCGGGGAATATCATGTGTCGGGGGGATTATCTATTTTCGTAAAAAAGGGAGTCGCCACCTAGTATTAACGGTTACTAGGAAACCTAAAACTGGTCTTTCAGAGATTCTAGGGTAAGGGACTGGTTGCGTAAAGGGAAGGTGTTAGCACCCCTAGTACGCCCTACCTAAGGTAAGCTGCTTGACGTTTTGGTTTGCTTATAATTTGCTATGGCTTTGAGCTAAAAAAAATGTTAATTAAATGACAAATGGGATATCATTCCCGCCGAATATTTTGGATATCAACCCCTTAGGATTTATTTATCCAAACACCGACAGTGAATAATAGCATATTATTCCCGCCGAATATTTTGGATATTAACCCCTTTAGGATTTATTTATCCAAATACCGATGGTGAATAATAGCATATCATTCCCGCCGAATATTTTGGATATTAACCCCTTAGGATTTATTTATCAAAATACCGATGGTGAATAATAAACTCCAAAAAAAATAAGATTTTTATATTTTTTGATATATTGGCCAATACCCTTTGGATTTTACAAACATGTTGTAAAATCTCAAAATGCAAGAAATGATTTTTTCTTTGCGAAATCCATGCTAAAACTCATTTTTCTTCAAAAACCCAAGATAATATATATTTTTGAAACAAAAGAACGATTTTTTAAAATATGCTAGTGTATTGGCCGTATGCAAGAAAACAACACATTTTTTCTTTAATAAAAATATTTTTTTGAAGAAATTTGTATTTTATATATATATTTATTTTTCGGTGGGCTGGCTGTCAGCCCACCCAAATTCGGGCTGGGCTGACAGCCCAGCCCACCTTGCCTCCAGGCTGGGCTGCTAGCCCAGATGGCTGGCAGCCCAGACCCGTCTGGGCTGGGCTTCCAGCCCAGACGCTGGAAGCCCTTCAGGGCCAGGCCGGGCACAAGGCCCGGCCCGCCAGGCCCACGCGGGGAGTGAATTAATTCACTCCCCGCATGCAAACAATGCAAACAACAGGGACGATGCACAGTGATTGTGATTTTTCAAGTATGACGAAAGGAGAAACGGTTAATACCTTTGCGTAGAGGAGGCCGAGGTGATTCTTCTGGTCGTTGTGGCGTCGGATATGGTGGCCTGTGATGGCCGGAATGGTCGTCGGAAAACTCTCGGTCACGTTGCAGGGGCTGCTGCTGTCGTAGCCTCTACCTTCGCCTGAGATGGTGGAAGAGTTGCTGGGGTTGAGAGTAGGCTTATGTTGATGATAAGGAGGGACAATGGTGGTCGACGGTGGTGATGTTCGGCTAGCCGAGAGTGAGAAAGAAGAGACAGAGGTCTGGGATTTTTAGAGAGAGAGTAGAGCAAAATGAAACAGAGGGAGGGCGAAAGAGAGCAGATGCGCTGGAAATATATTCGAAAATTTTCACGTAAAATTTCTTGTCTCCTCAGCCCTCTTGTTCTTTTTGGTGTTTGTTTTTCTTCCCGTTTTTTCTCCCCTTTACTTGCCTGCGCAAACTGTTCTATATAGCAGAGGAGACCCGAGCTTTTAAGGAAAATAAATCAGAGGAGAATCAGGGAGTAATGGAGGCAAATTAGCAGGAAAACCACGATTGACTAAGAAGGAAATTGATCTGTTTTTGCTGTGACGAAGACGAAATGGGAAGAAGATCAACACTGATATGGGAAGAAAATTTGGGTTGATCTGTGGGTCAATGCGCATAAAAAAAATCAATGAAATGCATGCCAAAACAGTGCATGTTTCTTTTTTTATGCAGATTTCGAAAAATCAAAAGAAGGTAAAAATATGATTTGGTCCTTTAAAAAATTCTCTAAATGCACCCATATGGATTTAAACTTTTTATGCAATTAAATCCCATCAAAAATTCAATCTCAACCTTGGCTTTGCGCGACTTTCCAATCTGGCCCCCTGGCTCCTGATTTTCGCGATTTAAACCTCAATCGGCCATTAAACTCCAAATAGCTCGATTTCGCCCTTGAACCCAAAATCTATTTTTGAAATACTTTTTTTCGAAACATAAAAAAAATAAAGAGTCAAAAATTGGGTAGCAACAGATGCCCCCTCTTTACAATGCTTACGACTAAAGTCTAGTAAAAGACTTTAAATAGTAAGTGTTGTAAAGAAAAACAGAATGGTGGATATGGGTCTCATTTTCCTGGGTGACCTACCCAAACTAGATATGAAGGGTCTCATTTTCCTGGGTGACCGACCCGGTTAGTGGTTAGCAAGGTCTCATTTGATGGGTGACCGACCCGGTTAGCATGGCCTCATTCGATGGGTGACCGACCCGGTTAGCATGGCCTCATTTGATGGGTGACCGACCCGTGGTCTCATTTTTCTGGGTGACCGACCCGGTTAGCATGGCCTCATTCGATGGGTGACCGACCCGGTTAGCATGGCCTCATTCGATGGGTGACCGACCCGGTTAGCATGGCCTCATTTGATGGGTGACCGACCCGTGGTCTCATTTTTCTGGGTGACCGACCCGGTTAGCATGGCCTCATTCGATGGGTGACCGACCCGGTTAGCATGGCCTCATTTGATGGGTGACCGACCCGGTTAGCATGGCCTCATTCGATGGGTGACCGACCCGGTTAGCATGGCCTCATTTGATGGGTGACCGACCCGTGGTCTCATTTTTCTGGGTGACCGACCCGGTTAGCATGGCCTCATTCGATGGGTGACCGACCCGGTTAGCATGGCCTCATTTGATGGGTGACCGACCCGTGGTCTCATTTTTCTGGGTGACCGACCCGGCTAGCATGGCCTCATTTTTCTGGGTGATCGACCCGTGGTCTCATTTTTCTGGGTGACCGACCCGGCTAGCATGGCCTCATTTTTCTGGGTGACCGACCCGTGATCTCATTTTTCTGGGTGACCGACCCGTGGTCTCATTTTTCTGGGTGACCGACCCGGCTGACATGGTCTCATTTTTCTGGGTGACCGACCCTGATTAGATATGAGAGAGACGGGTGATCCACCCGGGTCTCGTTATGACGGGTGACCTGCCCGAGTGTAAGATGAAGGCGGTTTTGTTGTGACAAGTGTCTTTGAGGAACGAAACAGCACCAGTCCTCAATTCATATTTTCTTCTGTGGTTTCGTTCACTTGAGATTCTGCTTCTCTCTTTTGGACACATAGGTCGCCTTTCTCTGATGTTCCATTATCACGAGATGTCTTTGCTTAATCTCCAAAGCTTTGCAGGCTTCTCTGATTGGATGGCTCATTCAAGTTTGTCATAACTCATTCATCCACTCAACGCAAGCACATTGCTTATCATGGGCTATCTGCGATGATCTTTGCTTTTATCCAAATCTGACCATGCCCCCAAGTGTGGGGTTGCTTGATTTTCCATTTAGCGCAGAGTTCTATTCTTCTTCTTCTTTTGAAGTTCTGAGCATTATCAGTTATGATCCTTTCTGGCGGTCCATATTGACATATCAAATCTCCTTCAATAAATTTCTTCAACACCTTTTGCATTACATGAGCAAATGACCCAGCTTCTACCCATCTTGTGAAGTAGTCGATAGCCACGAGAATAAACCTATGGTCATTGCTGGCTTTTGGTTGATATACCCAATCACATCAATTCCCCACTTTGCAAAAGGCCACGGGGATATCAAGTTAAACATAAGAGCCGGGTGGGCATTGATTTTGTCACCACGGACTTGACATTTATGACACTTGCGGACATAGTCGATGCAATCCTTCTCTAATGTCCTCCAGAAATAACCATTTCTTTGTATTTTTCTAGCCATCATATGCCTATTAGTATGGGTTGAGCGGATCCTTTCATGGACTTTTCGCAACGCGTTTCTAGCTTCAACTCCATCTAGGCATCTCAGCAAAGTACCGTCAGATGACCTTTTATACAAAACCTCCCTATCAAGGTAAAAATCCATCGCTAACCTCCTCAAGGTTTTCTTCTCTTTTTGGATGCCCCCAGGGGATAAGCTTGGTTTTGGATGAAATTCTTGATATCGTAGTACCAAGGGTTTCCATCTATTTCTCCTTCAACTGAGCAGCAATGAGTTGGTTTATCTTCTGATATCAATGTGTATCGGCTGTAAGTTTTGCCCGAAGTCTATTCTAGCCATAGAAGCTAGTGTGGCCAAAGCATCGACAAACTGATTCCCTTTCCGCATACGTTTACAGCAACATCCAAGTACATAGTCCACCATTTTGGTTTCCCTTCTTCGCCTGAAAGTACATCTTCATCAGGAAGGTCAAAGTCTAATGACTCAATATCTTCTATAGCATGTCGTACTCGGCTAGTAGAACTTGTCATCTTGCAATTTGGCTGGACAAGTAGGGGTTTAACTAGTACTGCTTGATTTTCTCAGAAGCCTCTTCACGGCCTTCTTTCCATAAACTTTCAGGGATGATAAAATAGGCTCCGCTAAAATCTCAAAAACAGAATCCGACTGGGATCACCCAAATTTCACTTTTACTGTGGTGCTGATGGATCTGATTTTGCAATAAACCTTTGAGACTACCACAGAGAGGTTTGATCCTACCACTTACAACAGAGGTTGGAGAAGGCCTTTTGGAAAACATAGATTTCGTTGATGGTTCTGACATCATTGACCTCCTTGCTTTTGAGGCTGCCTTCATCTGAGGATGTAGAACTCTTCAAATTCTTCTGGCTTCTCTTACCTTCAATAGATTTCTTTGTTCACCGGAGCCCCGTTTCTTCTTACTTCTTTCTTTTCCCTTGCTTTTATCACTAGTAACAGATTCACCTGGAATTACAGACTTGACATCCATTTTCCTGGAAGATCATGTTCCTCTCTGTCTTTTCTTTGGCTACTTCGGATATAAAAATCCTTATTTTCCCCAGCAACAGTACTATGGCATCGGGTCACAGAACGAATAGAGTTTTTATCCTTGTGCACTTTCTTCTCATTTTATTTGCCTAGTTTGCCACTGCCTCTAGAATGCCTAGACAGTCTTGAATGATTATTAATACTTTCTCTTTTGCAAGCACCCCTAGGAGCTGTTTCAAACAAGGATTCATATGGCTGTTTCGCTGAGATGACCAAATTCCTCTCTTTAGCATCCTTTACTAGAGCTGCCCAGTTCCGGTCCGTCTGCAAGATCCTCGCATTACCCAAAATCCAAAGCGAGAGCATGGCTCCTGTCAAGGCAACATTCATCCATTTTACGACGAACCCAATACTGCTGGAGCTCAATCCATTCATAGACGAACTTGAATCAGCTGCTCTAACAGTGGAGAATATCAGTATATCAACCTCTCGGACCTCCTTTTGAAAAATCGTAACAGCTCAACTGCAGCTTCAACCTCACGTTCATTATAAAAGCCGATGCACCAGAATTTTTTACCGCGAAGCTCCTGGTTGTTCGTAATGTCATAGAATATATAAGAGCCAAGAACCCCAATGATGCTGATTTGTTTGACATTTGCTCTCCGTTCATCAACTTGCTATCATAAAAGTGCAAGGAGGGAAACTGACAAATCTCTGGGTGCATCCTATACTGTTAAGAAAGCTAAAAAAGCTGAATTCAAGAACAAGTTTTATCCACCTAAACAAGTTCAAAACAAAATCTGGTACCGAACCCATTCAGCCTGGAAAGCAAACGCGCAGGCAAGCAAAAAGGGAGGTCTGAAGCACCATGCCAGAATATATGGTTCTACAAAGTGTTGCGTGGTATTACTGCCTTCAGATTCCAGGAAATTTTACTCACAGCACGTAATGGAGACCATCTTTTCTTCAATTTATGATGATTCAAATTGTTCGCTGCATTGGATGTTCTTGTTGTCAACTTCACCTCATGAACCAAAAATGAAATGCACGATTTTCTCGCCTGAGATCTGTGATTGCGCCATGGTCAATGGCTGGGACTTTCACGATTTCTATTTCCACTATCTTCTCGCTCAGCAACCACTTTACAGTCTTTGCCTGCAGCTGCTGCTATCACCTCTACATGTTTGTCATCTTGCTCACATAATTCTGCAGACTCTTTCGTACTGACGGTTTCAATAGATGCTTTGCACTGTTCCTCAACAGATTGCAGAAATAGCTACTGCTTACTTTCTTCAACATTTCCAACTTCTTTGAATGCCTTTTCTGATCCACAGTTATAATCCAATCTGCTGCTCAACATAATATCTAAGGCATTCTCACCAGTTGTTGGGTAAGATCTATTCGCGACTTCAGCATTGTCAGGTAGCTTTTCATTTCCTCCATGGTGAAAAGGTTTATTCTCAACTTTAACATTATCAGATATATTTCCATTACCTCCATCATGATCAAGTACACACTTGACAATCCCATCAGCTTTAGGATTCATCGAAGGCAAACTATTTTCTGTATTACTATCATATTCACTAGAAACTGGACCACCATCCTGTAATGCTTCTTTGCTGTCTCCACTAGCATTGCTGGGGGTCACCACACAGTTTGCTACCTTCTCGTTTCCTTCACAATTTGAACAGCCTTGAAAACCAGTATTATTGTCTTCAAGGTCAATATGAAGTGTCATATCTGGTAACTCAACATTCCGAGTCATCCCACTTGCATTATCCTGACTTCTGATATTAACATTGCCAGACGATCCATTACCACTGAATTTTGGCCTGATCAAACTTCTTCTTTTATGCTGCTGACCTGATAAGCCAATGTTTTCTGTACTCCTTGTATTGGCAGCACTCACAATTTTCTGTGCTTTTCTACGACGCTTGAAATCTATAAAAGGTATCACTTCGGGTATTTAGAGATCATCCCCCTTGCCAGCTGAAATATCATTCATGATAATCCCCTTTGAGACCTTTGGCAATTGCCCCATTAATAAGTGGGAGTTCTTGTTCTGTTTCTTATCCTTGAAATTTGTAACCTCATCTTGCCTTTTCATCTGCGGCTTAAATTTTTTCTTCACCTTTTGGCTGGCATTGGACAACAGAATGTAGTCAGACAAAGAAGCATTGATGTTTAGGTGACTGCTTGTGCCTTCAGGCTCCATATAGGGATGAAATGATTGATCCAATGAATGAATGGCAAAGCTGTGAGATGCTGGGAATTCAGGTACTGAATTAGAAAGGCCACGGGATGAAGAGCACCCATTGCCAGGCTTGGGGACATCTGGGTCATAAGGAATATTGGATGCACCAACTCCATTTCCATAAGATGTTGAATATAAAGCATTAGACCTAGGCAATCTATCACCATCCAATGCAGAAAAAGAAAGCTTAGAATTATGTGGCTCCATCAAGTGACGTGCAGTAGGAGATGGTCGAAATTGATCCTTAATTGCTTGCAAAATGGACTGTCTATAATATTGAGAGTTTTGCAGCTCCACCAAGATTGCAGAAGATTGTTGAAGATGATCACTAACTGAGGAAGTTTCTTCTAAGATGGGCTTGCTGAAACTTTGAGGTGAATTAGACTGAAACATATCAGTATACTTAGTTGAGGGCTTCTAAAAACCATTGTCCTCCATCAATTCTTGTCCTAGCCCATACCTGCTCGCAGAGTTGACATAATCAGAACTCCTTCTTCTTGTAGGAAAAGAATGCCCGTGATGATTAGTTGGAACATTTGTCCTAGACTTAATGTCCGTGTCTTGATCATTCTCTACCATATTGCTTCTCACAACCCGGGCATCTTCGGCCAAGCCTCCGACTTCACTCAAAGAGACCACAAACTGCTCCTTCGAGATAAGTGATCTGTTAGTTTTATGTCTATTTCTGAAAGGAGGACTTGTGTACCTATCATACTCTCTTCTGTGCTTGCTGCTAGAATCCCCGAAGTTCTCTATGGAGATGGCAGAGCCAAAAGTAGCACCTTTTTCGCTCATCTTTCTTGTTATAAATCGTTACAAAGCTGCCATCACCATTGAAACTTCTAGCTTCTTTTGAAGTGTACCCAACTGATCTTGCAACATTGGATCGGGTAAATTGCCTCTCAAGCAACCTGTCTTTTATCTTTCTTTTATTTTGCAATAAAAGAAGCTTTTCAACCTTTCTTTCAGACAACCCAAAGTTGAACTTGTGGCGAAAAATAAATCTCGTTGCATCACGAGATTCATTTTCAGAGAGTGCGTCACACTTCCTTAGGCAAAAATGCTTTTTTAGGGTTTTTCTCGTTATGCAAAAAGATATTATGGAGCATACATCCTAACGATAGGTTCTAGTTCCTTTACGTGAGACATAGGGTAGGTTTACTACTTGGTCTCTAAAGAGGGTCTCTTGCTGTCCCAGTGATCACCCTCGTAAAGGCGATATGGGGGTTCAGCAGATAGTGATATGGCACGTATACCAATCACCACCAGTCTAAACACTCAGCAAAGAGTTGGGGTTTACACAAACTTCAACCTTGACTCAAGTCATAGGTAAGCTGCTAGTCCCCCACTTAACTTAAAGTTTAGTGTGTGCTCTCAAAAATAATAAAAAAAGTGATGCATGATGACAGGATGTAAAGATGCATGCTAAAGCTTATAAATAATCTATAGCAACATGAAAATAAATAAATAAACAAAACATATCATAAACAAATACAAAAAAACTGCCAAGCTTAGCCCAAGTCCCCAGTGGAGTCGCCATTCTGTCGCACCCCAAAAATGACGAGCGCGGCGTCGTGACGACTCTTCCCCGTGTACGGGGAAATATCATGTGTCGGAGGGATTATCTATATTTGAAAAAGGGAGTCGCCACCTAGTATTATGGTTACTAGGAAACCTAAAACTGGTATTTCAGAGATTCTAGGGTAAGGGACTGGTTGCGTAAAGGGAAGGTTTTAGCACCCCTAGTACGCTACCTACCTCCTATGACGTCAAAACAATATGTAAAATAAATGGCAAATGGGATATTATTCCTCCGAATATTTTGGATATTACCTTTAGGATTTATTTACCCAAATACCAACAGTGAATAATAGCCTATTATTCCTGCCAAATATTTTGGATATTTACCCCTTTTGGATTTATTTATCCAAATACCGACAGTGAATAATAGCATATCATTCCCGTCGAATATTTTGGATATTAACCCCTTAGGATTTATTTACCCAAATACCAACAAGGAATAATAGCATATCATTCCCGTCGAATATTTTGGATATTAACCCCTTTAGGATTTATTTACCCAAATACCAACAGTGAATAATAGTATATCATTCCAGTCGAATATTTTGGATATTAACCCCTTTAGGATTTATTTACCCAAATACCGACAGTGAATAATAAATTCCCCCAAAAAATAAGATTTTATATTTTTTTGACATATTGGCCAATACCCTTTGGATTTTACAAACATGTTGTAAAATCTCAAAATGCAAGAAATGATTTTTTTCTTTGCGAAATCCATGCTAAAACTCATTTTTCTCTTCAAAACCCAAGATAATATAATTTTTTCAAAAGAAAACAATTTTTAAAAATATGCTAGTGTATTGGCCGTATGCAAGAAAACAACACATTTTTTTCTTTAATAAAAATATTTTTTGGTAAATTTATATTTATATATATTTTTATTTTTCTTTTTCGGTGGGTGGCTGTCAGCCCACCTAAATTCGGGGGGACTGGGCTGACAGCCAGCCCTTATCTCCGGTCTGGGCTGCTAGCCCAGATGGTGCGCAGCGCATACCTATCGGGCTGAGGCTTCAGGGCCAGGCTAGCGCGAGCCCAGCCTCTGCCCATTTCTGGCCCACGCGGAGGGGTTGAATTTATTTCACTCACGCATGCAAAAATTTCGCAGAGACGATGAACAGTGGCAAGGAAGTTTTTCGAGTTTGGAGAATGGAATACCTGTTTATACCGTTTGGTAGAGGAGTTCGTGGTGATTCTTCTGGTCGTGAGGCGTCGGAGATGGTGGCCTGAGTTCGCGGAAAACGGCGTCGGAAAGTGACAGTTCAAGCATGCTGCGATGGTGGACGTAGCCTTCTACTTGCCTGAGATAATTTCTGAATTGCTGGAGAGGTAATGGAAAAGTCTGTTTCCATGGAGTCACAAACCCTCCCCAATCCTCCGGTATCAAATTAAAAAAACATGGCAGCCCGGGGCTTCCCTTTTAGCTTTAATGATTCAATGTCATTAAAACGACGTCGTAATCGATCAGGACTTGTACTGTAACAAAAAGCTATTGTCACGTTCTTCCGTGTTAACGCATCTAGCTCGCACCATCTCCGGCAAACTAAGGAAACGGCGTCGCGATCACGCGGGTCGTTTATGTACGGCATCACGAGCCCTAATACGATGTCGGACATCCCCCCACCACCTCCGCTACAGCTTAAGTAGCTGTTCTTTTTATTGTGATTTTCTTCCATTGATTTATTTAAAAAAAAAAAAAAACGCCGATATAGGAAACTTGGCTGTTAAAAGGAATTCGTAATTTACAGATTTTGAGCTGGAAAATGATACCAGAAAAACAAAAATGGGCAATAAAAAAGAAAGTAAAAGGAAAATCTGAAGTTATTAAAGAGGAGCTCACGGATTTGGAAATTTTCTATTGGAATCAATCGATCAACACTTTTGATAATTGATTTTCAGTAATTCTTTTATAGAAAAAGAAAAATCCTGTTTGAGCTAGAAAAAGAAAAATCCTGTTTGAGCTAGAAAAGGAAAAACAAAACCGAAGTAGCAAAACTGAGAACGAAACAAACGAACCTGTTAGAAAAACATTTACGGCTAAACTCACTAGACTAACAAAAACAAAAGAGGATAAGTTACTAAAATCGATAGACGATGGTTTTAGAGAGATGAAGAGCAAAAGCAGCTACTGATTTCGGCACGGAAAACGAGTCGATCGGATCATGACCTGAGCATCAGATCGCTAAAACATCGATACAATTAGAGAGAGCAGTAGCGAAACAGACATGAAAGCTACAAGGAGAAACAGAGATCGAGAGTAAAATTAGAAAGAATAGAAGGTGGTGGTCGACCAAGGGAGTGTTTTTCTTGTATGGAAAAAAATAAAAATAAAAATAAAAATAAAAGAAAGATGTGGGTCTATGGATCAGGCACCCCCAGGAACTTTTGTATTTCTGTACTGCTATTATTATTACTATTATTATTATTTATTAAAAATTATTATACGCCTTGCGAATGAGTGTTTGAAATAGAGCGAGATGATGGATGCAGAAACGACAAAAGGAAATACTGGGGCTAACCAATCAGAGAATATTTTATATATTGATTTATTACTCCATTGAAATACCGGAAAAGGAGGGATAGGAAATGATGGTGGGTTGGTGGTCGTCGAAATTATTATTATTATTTATTATTATTATTATTTGAATTGCTGCAAATGATTGTCAAAAAAGGCAAGTTGATTGGAAAGTCAGTTGGGTGTTGTTTGTTAACTTATTATTGCAATATATTTTGTCTGTTACTGTTGTTAACTAATCAGTTTTGAAGGACTGCAATATGCTGTCATTTTATCGGCAACCCCCGAAATTTCTCTTTCCCTCCCTTGGCAACCCGATTTTTTGGATATGGCAATTCAGAAGGGTTTCTCTCATTTGGATATTGGGATAACTTCCGGGTTTCACCGGACTGTTCCCTTTTGTGAAAAATCTAACCACATTAAACGAGACACAAGAAACAAATTTTATGCATTTCAAGATATAATTTATATTATTTTTTTTAGTAAAAAAATTTTGGATTTAAAACATGCACAATCTCATGTTATCTTATATTTATTTTTTATTAAGTAAAATAAAAACGATAAGATTCGAACTTGTGATCGCTTGTTCAATATTATCATGATATTATATTAAATAATCATTTCGTTTAAAAATTTAAATTATTAAATGAGATTCAAAATATAGTTTATATTATTTTACAGTAATAGAGTATAGATTAATGATATCAGTAACTTTTGGTAATTATACAAATGCAAATTTACTTTAAAATATTTGGCCAAGTTTAATAATCCAAAGTTGTATTTCTGTTATTTTGTGCATGGTGCAAGCAAGTGGATCATGGAGCACATAAAACGACCCTTTTTCATCGTTTCATTCATACGACTGGAAGTTTGTTTTCTTTAATTTCTTCCCGTGGTATGGAGGCAAAGTAAAATAGTTCCTGCACGCACTTATTTAGAGGATGTTTCATATGGTTTTTGTTTTTAAGTGGTTGTTTGTTATTGTGTTTCAAAAGTAATTTAATTTTTTTTATTTTTTATTTTTTATTTTAAATTAATTTGTTTTATATTTTTAAATTATTTTTATGTACTGATGTTAAAGATAATTTTTAAAAATAAAAAAATATTATTTTAATTTTTAAACAAAAAATATATTTAAAAATAACATCAATCTCACTAAAAAACAGTAAATAAACTAAAGCGTAAGAGACAGAAAACTTTTTTTATGTGTTGTTTTTTGTTTTGAATAATATAAAAACGGACAACAAGTTTCAAAACTTAAAAAAAAAAAAAAAATTGGGTTTCGAGTTTTTTCTATATACTATTAACTAGCTTGCTGATACCTCACGTGCTGCTAACATCATTCTCGAAATTAGCGAGCTTGTTTATAAACTAACTGCTTGCAATTTTTATTTTATTTTATTTTCCCTTCTGGTATATATCACACGGTTTGATTCTGCAAAAGATACCGGTGTATATCAGAATATTAAAACAGTTTTCTTACATGGGAATAAAAAAACAAGGGAGGAGATGGGAATCATGGTAAGAAGCAAATCCAAGAGGATGTCTTCATGTGGGTAGATCAGAAAATGAAATCGAAAAAATAGGTTTTTTTTTCATCGATAGTTTTCCTCCGGATCAGACGTGGAGGAACGAAGAAAAGCTCCATTGCTCGGAAATAATGGGGCGGGGCAGAGAAGACTATAAAACCAAAGATATTTGAAGATAATTGATTGTGTAAATTGGACGGCCACTGATCCTTTGAATCGATCAGCTAGTGGCTGTTTCAGTTTAGTGCTCCATTTATGGGCCACAGCCACCAAAATCTTTGAAAGTGGCTTTTCTTGTTAAATTAAAAGCTAAGACAAAAGAAACAGGGCCTGACATGGTGTGCCAGCGTGGGAGGACAGCAACCTCTTCCGCTTTTCATTGTCAAGGGGAATTTGCTGCTTTAATTAAATCAGCTTTCCTCTTCGGTGTCCTGGTGAAAAACAAAGAGTGGTAATGGGATGAAAGATACTTGGCGAGGAAGCAGATATTTCAGAAAAACTTATTTCTTAATTTATTGCTTTCGATTCAAATTGGAAAGTGATTCCATTTATTTTTTTACTTTTTTCTTCTGGTTGGAATGGAAATCCCTCTTCAACCTGTACGGAACAAACAGTGACCAAAAGGTGTAAACTCTCTCTCTGCTTTTCATCTTCCACTGAAATTGCAGATGTGATATTGAAATCTTTATTTTATTTTTCCCCACCCGTCTTTTCCTATTTTCTTCCATTTCCTAAAGACTGGAATCAGGTGCGGAGTTATCTCTCTAAGTTTTCTTTCAGACGTGCTTAGGAAAAAGTGTCAGAACAGTAACTCGAATCATGCACCCATTTAATTAAAAATATATATGATAAGTTCAGATGATTCAGGTCCACGTCTTCGTCTGTAATTTGTCACCCCATAACCCTAACAGCTTGTATGAATTCGGTTGGATTTTTATTTTATTTTTCTGATAAAAAATGGAGTTAACGAATATCCGATGCTTACTTTATGTCATTTATCACGTTAAGCTACGGTCACTACGAGGTCATCTTCGGGATATAGCCATGTTACTTAGATTTGTGGGTTGCGTTCCGTCGCTACGTGCTTGAATATTATTTTTCCAATCAAAACAAGAATACTATAAAAAATATAAGACATGAGTCATCATTTCAAAAAGATAATTTAGATGATATGAATAAAAAAATAACAGCAATATAAAATAAACAAACAAACCAAAATTAACAAATTAAAAAATATTTGTAATTTATAACTTATTCAAAAAATATATATAGTAATAAAAATGCATGGATGTAATGTGAATGAGAAATAAATTGCCAAGTTGATATATTTTTTGAAGTGGAGACACAAGATTTAAGGTGGAGAGAGAATAGAGAAAAAATAAATATTTATTCAAATTTGACGTGGGTTAAGAACACATGTTGTCGCACCCCAAAAAATATGGCCGCGCGGCGTCGTGACGACTCTTCCCCGTGTACAGGGAAATATCATGTGTCGGGGGGATTATCTATTTTCGTGAAAAAGGGAGTCGCCACCTAGTATTAACGGTTACTAGGAAACCTAAAACTGGTCTTTCAGAGATTCTAGGGTAAGGGACTGGTTGCGTAAAGGGAAGGTTTTAGCACCCCTAGTACGCCCTACCTAAGGTAAGCTGCTTGACGTTTTGGTTTGCTTATAATTTGCTATAGTTTTGAGCTAAAAAAAATGTTAATTAAATAACAAATGGGATATCATTCCCGCCGAATATTTTGGATATCGACCCCTTAGGATTTATTTATCCAAACACCGACAGTGAATAATAGCATATTATTCCCGCCGAATATTTTGGATATTAACCCTTTTTGGATTTATTTATCCAAACACCGACAGTGAATAATATCATATCATTCCCGCCGAATATTTTGGATATTAACCCCCTTAGGATTTGTTTATCCAAATACCGATGGTGAATAATAGCATATCATTCCCGCCGAATATTTTGGATATTAACCCCCTTAGGATTTATTTATCCAAATACCGACGATGAATAATAGCATATCATTCCCGCCGAATATTTTGGATATTAACCCCTTAGGATTTATTTATCCAAATACCGATGGTGAATAATAAACAAAAAAAAAATAAGATTTTATATTTTTTTTGACATATTGGCCAATACCCTTTGGATTTTACAAACATGTTGTAAAATCTCAAAATGCAAGAAATAATTTTTTTCTTTGCGAAATCCATAAAACTCATTTTCTCTTCAAAACCCAAGATAATATATATTTTTTCAACAAAAAAACAATTTTTAAAATATGCTAGTGTATTGGCCGTATGCAAGAAAACAACACATTTTTTCTTTAATAAAAATATTTTTTTGGAAAAATTTGTATTTTTATATTTATTTTTCGGTGGGCTGGCTGTCAGCCCACCCAAATTCGGGCTGGGCTGACAGCCCAGCCCACCTTGCCTCCAGGCTGGGCTGCTAGCCCAGATGGCTGGCAGCCCAGACGCAACTGGGCTGGGCTTCCAGCCCAGACACTGGAAGCCCCTCAGGGCCGGGCCGGGCACAAGGCCCGCCCCGCCAAGCCCACACGGAAACCCCCCCTCTGCATGCAAAATTTTGCAAATGCAGGGGTGATGAACAGTGATGCACCAATTTTCCAAGTGTAATGAAAAGCTTACCTGTTAACACCTTTGGGTAGAGGATTCCGAGGTGGTTCTTTTGGTCGTGGTGGCGTCGGATATGGTGGCCTGAGGTGGCCGGAAACTGCGTCGGAATGGAGACGGGTCTGCTTGCTGCGACGGGGTTGTTCTGTTTTCTTCAACCGGAGGAGGTGACTGGGCTGCTAGAATGACGACGGAGATTATGGTGATGATAAGGCAGCTCTTGGTGGCCGAAGCTGGTGGTCGGAGTGGCTGAGCCGAGAGGGAGAGAGAGAGAGCGTTTCGGGTCTGTGTATTTTAGAGAGAGAGAAGAGAAAAAATGGAAAATGAAAGCAGAGAGGGAGAGTGAAGGAGAACAGAGGCGAAAAAATCAAAATTTCACGTCAAATTTTCCTTGCCCTCTCCCAGTTTTTCTCCCCCGTTTTTGTTCTTCACCGTGTGCTCCTCCCTCGCCGAGAAGATGCATTTTGAAAATATAATCAGAGGAGATCCGTGAGGAGAATCGGTAAGATGATATAAATCAGGAAATAAATCAACAAGAGAATCACGCTTGATTAGGAATAAATAGAATCAAATTCTGCCTTACTGTGATCACCGTGAATTAGGAAGCAAAATCAAATTGAAAAGGATGAAAATTTTGACTGATCTGCTGTGAGCGCGCCTGAAATATTTCAATGAAAATGCATGCCAAAACAGTGCATGTTTCTTTTTTAATGCAGATTTCAAAAAATCAAAAGAAGGTAAAAATATGATTTGGTCCTTTAAAAAAATCTTTAATTGCACCCAAATGGATTTAAACTTGAAATGCAATTAAATCCCATCAAAAATTCAATTTCAACCTTGGCTTTGCGCGACTTTCTAATCTGGCCCCATGGCTCCTGATTTTCGCGATTTAACCCTCAATCGACCATTAAACTCTCAATTTGTTCAATTTAGCCCTTGAACAAAATCTATTTTTGAAATATATATTTTTTTCAAAACATAAAAAATAAAGAGTCAAAAATTGGGTAGCAACAGATGCCCCCTCTTTACAATGCTTACGGCTAAAGTCTTGTAAAAGACTTTAAATAGTAAGTGTTGTAAAGAAAAACAGAATGGAGGATAAGAGTCTCGATAGTGACGGATGACTTACCCGGGTCTGATTATGACGGGTGACCTGCCCGGGTTAGTAGAGTCTCGATAGTGACGGATGACTTACCCGGGTCTGATTATGACGGGTGACCTGCCCGGGTTAGTGGAGTCTCGATAGTGACGGATGACTTACCCGGGTCTGATTATGACGGGTGACCTGCCCGGGTTAGTGGAGTCTCGATAGTGACGGATGACTTACCCGGGTCTGATTATGACGGGTGACCTGCCCGTGTTAGTGGAGTCTCGATAGTGACGGATGACTTACCCGGGTCTGATTATGACGGGTGACCTGCCCGGGTTAGTGGAGTCTCGATAGTGACGGATGACTTACCCGGGTCTGATTATGACGGGTGACCTGCCCGTGTTAGTGGAGTCTCGATAGTGACGGATGACTTACCCGGGTCTGATTATGACGGGTGACCTGCCCGGGTTAGTGGAGTCTCGATAGTGACGGATGACTTACCCGGGTCTGATTATGACGGGTGACCTGCCCGGGTTAGTGGAGTCTCGATAGTGACGGATGACTTACCCGGGTCTGATTATGACGGGTGACCTGCCCGGGTTAGTGGAGTCTCGATAGTGACGGATGACTTACCCGGGTCTGATTATGACGGGTGACCTGCCCGAATGAATAAAGTGGTCTCATTATTACGGGTGACCCGCCCGGCTAGCGTGGTCTCATTTTTCTGGGTGACCCACCCGGCTAGCGTGGTCTCATTTTTCTGGGTGACCCACCTGTATCGAGGAACGAAGCAATACCGATCTTCAATTCATCTTCCGCGATTTTGTTGACTTGAGATTCTCTTTAGAAACATAGGCCCTTTTCTTTGATGCTCCATTATCAACAGGATGCCTTTGCCTAAACTCCAAAGCTTTGCAGGCTTCTCCGATTGGATGACTCATTCAAATTTGTCATAAATCATTCATCCATTCAACGCAAGCGTATTGCTTATCATGGGCTATCTGCGATGATCTTTGCTTTTATCAAAATCTGACCATGCCCCCAAGTGTGGGGTTGCTTGATTTTCCATTTAGCGCAGAGTTCTATTATTATTCTTCCTTTGAAGTTCTGAGCATTATCAGTTATGATCTTTTCTGGTGGTCCGTATCGACATATCGAACAAATTCCTTCAACAACTTTTGCGTCACATGAGCAAATAACCCAGCTTCTACCCATCTTGTGAAGTAGTCGATAGCCACGAGAGTAAACCTATGATCATTGCTGGCTTCTGGTTGATAGGCCCAATCACATCAATTTCCCACAGTGCAAAAGGCCACAGAGATATCGAGTTAAACATAAAAGCCGGAGGGGTATTGATTTTTCATCACGGACTTGACACTTATGACACTTGCGGACATAGTCGATGCAATCCTTCTCTAATGTCCTTCAGAAATAAACATTTCTTTGCTCTTTTTTTTTTTTTTTTTTAGCCATCATATGCCCATTAGTATGGGTTGAGCGGATCCCTTCATGGACTTCTCGCAACGCGTTTATGGCTTCAACTCCATCTAGGCATCTCAGCAAAGTACCGTCAGATGACTTTTTATACAAAACCTCCCCATCAAGGTAAAAATCCATCGTTAACCTCCTCAAGGTTTCCTTCTCTTCTTGGATGCCCCCAGGGGATAAGCTTGGTTTTGGATGAAATTCTTGATATCGTAATACCAAGGGTTTCCATCTATTTCTCCTTCAATTGAGCAGCATCCACAATGATCAGTCACACTTGTAGCATTTCTGTATTTTCAAGAACAATGTTGTTTTGCCTTGAGGGTTTATAACAATGAATCACCACACGTAAACCAAACTTATCCAATCCATGGTTTACCTTGATATTCAAGATCAAGCCGACCTTCTTTCCATAAACTTTCAGGGATGATAAAATAGGTTCCGCTAAAATCATCAAAAACATAATCCGACTTCATACTATACTGGGATCACACAAAGTTTCACCTTTACTGTAGTGCTGATCGATCTAAGTTTGCAATGCCTTTTTGAGGCTACCGCAGACCTTTTCTTGTCTTGGGAGGTCTGATTCCAACACTTACAACAGAGGTTGGAGGAGGCCTTTTGGAAGACGTAGATTTCGTTGATGATTCTGTCTTCTTTGTAGGAAATGAGAAGATGAGTTTAGAATGGCCTCGACAGCTTCACGTTGTTGTTTCCTCTTTGTAATCATATCTAAACAAGTACCTATAGGATTAGGATCTTTACCATCATTGACTTCCTTGCTTCATCTGAGGATGTAGAAATCTCCAAATTCTTCTGGCTTCTCCTACCTTCAATAGATTTCTTTGTTCCCCTGCTCAATTTCAGATTTTTGCGGCCATCACCCAGTTCATGTTCAGAACGCTCCCTAGACTCTTGTACCTCATGGAAGCATCAAACACAGATAGTTTCTCTCCAATTGAAATATGAATTGTTTTAGGCCCAACTTCTCCTCCCCATAATTTATTGACAATGCGAATGTTAGCAACTGTGCCTCTTGCCATCACTTCATCATTACCACGGCGACTGCCATAAGAATTGAAGTCTCTTCTATCAACCCCACGTTCCATGAGGTATCTAGCAGCAGGACTGTCCTTGTGTATGCTGTCAGCTGGTGAAATGTGATCAGTTGTAATACTATCCCCGAAGTTGAGCAAACAGTAAGCATCCTTCACACCATGTGGTCCTGGTGGTGATATAGTCATGCTTTTGAAATATGGTGGATCATGTATGTATGTTGATTTGGAATCCCAAGCGTACAGATTGCCTGAAGGAACATATAATTGATTCAACATGGGATTTCCCTTGGTGATTGCCTGATATGTAGCCTTAAACATATCAGGCAGAACACTTGAATGAACACTTGAGCAACTTCATCATTGGATGGCCAAATATCTCTGAAAAATATCGCTTTCCATCTTTTCCCACACCAATTTGGCTCTGTTTCAAAATCAATACCCACCGTTCCAGCAAGTGCATAAGCTACCACAAGTGGTGGAGAAGCAAGATAATTAGCCCGTGTTAGAGGATGGACACGACCCTCAAAATTTCTATTCCCAGACAACACAGCAGCAGCCACTAGATCATTTTCAGTGATAGCTGATGCCACTGCTTCATCTATATCTCCAGAATTTCCGATGCAGGTGGTGCATCCATAACCAACAATATGAAACCCTAGTTGATTCAGATACTTCTGCAAGCCACTCTTTTCTAAATATTTGGTTACAAACCCAAAACCTGGAGCAAGACTGGTCTTAATCCATTGGTTTCACTTCCAATTCTAGTTCAAAAGCTTTCCTTGCAACTAAAGCAGCTCCAAGCATGCCACTAGGGTTTGAGGTATTTGTGCAACTAGTAATAGCAACTATAACAACATCACCATGTCTGAGTTGGGCTGGAGTCCCACGAAAACTGAACTCCGCAACCTTGCCTTGAGATTCTTTGGTATAGCGAATCCCTTAAATCCAATCCTATTGTCTAAGCATGCATGCCAATCATCTTTTATTTCTCTCAAAGTAACTCGATCATGTGGCCTTTTAGGTCCTAATATACAAGGTTCCAACATCCTCAAGATTCAATGCTAGACAAAAAGAGTACACTCTCCCAATCTGGGGCTCACTGTAGTCCACAAACCTCCTAAACCTGTCTCTCTCGATTTTTCCTCCATCTGTCGAAGATCATCCTTCGTCCTATTGTAATCTTCCACGTCAATATTTCTACATCTCTCAAGAAGTTCAGAAATTCTCTTTTCCAAGCGATCTTTCTCCACCTTGTCCATTTCAATTTCCTTCTTACATGCTTCGGCCTCAATTTGACTCTCCCTCAATAAAGATTCTAGATTGTTAGAATGTGCTTTAGCATTTTGTGCTACTTCACGCAATTTCTGGCATTCCTCAAAGTTGTGCTTGTTTTCCTCTCTCAATTGCATGTTGCTTTCACGAAGCAAGTTCAATTCTCTGACCTGAAGTTGAAGGGATTTTATCTCTTCCTCTGAGAACATTGATGTCCTTGAATTTGCATGCTCAGTATGAAGGGAAGCCTGGGCATTTTCTGTAGCCTTCAGAGCACCATCGAGTTGAGATTGCAGTCGAAGCTTTTCCTGTTTTAGCAAAGAAATCTCTGTTTCTGCTATTTCCTTTGACCTTCGAAGATAGTTAACCTCGTTCTGCAACCCTGCATCGCTGCTTGATCCTGGAGAATTGCTTCCAGAAGAAATTCCAGCAGCACTTCGATCCTTCTCAGCAAATTGAATATGAATAGCCTCAAGTCGGCTATGCAACAATTTGTTCTGTTCATTCCGTTCATCATATTTCTTCTCAGCTAGATTTTTTTGATTCTTCAATCATTGATTACCTCTCACTTAGACTTAAGCTCGTCATTTTCGCTTTTCTGTGCATCCACCAATTTGCGAAGGCCAGATGCTTCTTGTTGTAGCGAGGATAAAGCTTGTGATGTCTTTGTCAACTCCTGAATTGTCTCAGGTTGTAGAATAACCTGTCTTTCATAATTGGCCTGTGCAGCACGCCAACATTCATGCTCCTTCTCCAAATCCTCTTTCAAAGTAGAACTTTGAGATTCCAATGCTACAAGTTGAGAAGTTTTACTACAGTTTTCTTCCTTCAAACAGGTAATTTCTGCCAAGGCAGAAGCAAAAGCCTCATCTTTTCCTACAGCAGCAGAAGCTACCTCTTTACTAAATTCACTGTCGAGTTCTGAGATCCTCCCTCGCAGAGAAATAAGTTCATCTTCTAGTGATTGCTTTAACTTCTCTGACTCTTTCTTGAAGTTTTCAATGGGCATCTTCCATTTGCTTTAGAGCTGTTTCATTCACCTGTGCTATACTCTTATACTGTAGCATGTGCTTCTTGTTAGCCCGAGCTTCCTCTTTTAATTTTTGTATCTCGTCCTTTGCCATAAGCAAATCCGTAACAACCTCAGTAGCCGAAATAGAAGAAGATATGCCACTGCCATCCATACTAGCAACCTTAGCATCTGAAACTTTAATTTTCTTCTCTAGCTCGGACAATTTGGCCTCAGCAACAGCAGGAACACCAGTAAAATCCTTTGAAGGACTCTAGCAGGCTTGAATGGAATTTCAACTAATTTAGGAGCAGAATCTTCCCAACATCATTACTCTTAACCTCATCGCAGTATCTAATTGCCGATTCCAAAAGAATCTTAATTGAATATGGCAATCTATCAATTCTGGGGTCATTGAGAGCAGGCAAGCTATAGTACTTGCCATATTCGCCACCAGGCAAAAATGCTTTTTTTTTATTAGGGTTTTTTTATGCAAAAGATATTATGGAGTATACATCCTAACGATAGGTTCTAGTTCTTTTACGTGAGACATAGGGTAAGTTTACTACTTGGTCTCTAAAGAGGGTCTCTTGTTGTCCCAGTGATCACCCTCGTAAAGGCGATATGGGGGTTCAGCAGATAGTGATATGGCACATATACCAATCACCACCAGTCTAAACACTCAGCAAAGAGTTGAGGTTTACACAAACTTCAACCTTGACTCAAGTCATAGGTAAGCTGCTAGTCCCCCACTTAACTTAACTTAAAGTTTAGTGTGTGCTCTCAAAATAATAAAAGTGATGCATGACAAGGCATATTATGATGACAAGATGTAAAGATGCATGCTAAAGCTTAAAAAAATATAAATCACATAGCAATATGAAAAACAATAACATATAATAAACAAACAAAAATATCAAGCTCGGTCCATAAGTCCCCAGTGGAGTCGCCATTCTGTCGCACCCCAAAAAATATGGTCGCGCGGCGTCGTGACGACTCTTCCCCGTGTACAGGGAAATATCATGTGTCGGGGGGATTATCTATTTTCGTGAAAAAGGGAGTCGCCACCTAGTATTAACGGTTACTAGGAAACCTAAAACTGGTCTTTCAGAGATTCTAGGGTAAGGGACTGGTTGCGTAAAGGGAAGGTTTTAGCACCCCTAGTACGCCCTACCTAAGGTAAGCTGCTTGACGTTTTGGTTTGCTTATAATTTGCTATAGTTTTGAGCTAAAAAAAATGTTAATTAAATAACAAATGGGATATCATTCCCGCCGAATATTTTGGATATCGACCCCTTAGGATTTATTTATCCAAACACCGACGGTGAATAATAGCATATTATTCCCGCCGAATATTTTGGATATTAACCCTTTTTGGATTTATTTATCCAAACACCGACAGTGAATAATATCATATCATTCCCGCCGAATATTTTGGATATTAACCCCCTTAGGATTTGTTTATCCAAATACCGATGGTGAATAATAGCATATCATTCCCGCCGAATATTTTGGATATTAACCCCCTTAGGATTTATTTATCCAAATACCGACGATGAATAATAGCATATCATTCCCGCCGAATATTTTGGATATTAACCCCTTAGGATTTATTTATCCAAATACCGATGGTGAATAATAAACAAAAAAAAAATAAGATTTTATATTTTTTTGACATATTGGCCAATACCCTTTGGATTTTACAAACATGTTGTAAAATCTCAAAATGCAAGAAATAATTTTTTTCTTTGCGAAATCCATGCTAAAACTCATTTTCTCTTCAAAACCCAAGATAATATATATTTTTTCAACAAAAAAACAATTTTTAAAATATGCTAGTGTATTGGCCGTATGCAAGAAAACAACACATTTTTTCTTTAATAAAAATATTTTTTTGGAAAAATTTGTATTTTTATATTTATTTTTCGGTGGGCTGGCTGTCAGCCCACCCAAATTCGGGCTGGGCTGACAGCCCAGCCCACCTTGCCTCCAGGCTGGGCTGCTAGCCCAGATGGCTGGCAGCCCAGACGCAACTGGGCTGGGCTTCCAGCCCAGACGCTGGAAGCCCCTTAGGGCCGGGCCGGGCACAAGGCCCGCCCCGCCAAGCCCACACGGAAACCCCCCCTCTGCATGCAAAATTTTGCAAATGCAGGGGTGATGAACAGTGATGCACCAATTTTCCAAGTGTAATGAAAAGCTTACCTGTTAACACCTTTGGGTAGAGGATTCCGAGGTGGTTCTTTTGGTCGTGGTGGCGTCGGATATGGTGGCCTGAGGTGGCCGGAAACTGCGTCGGAATGGAGACGGGTCTGCTTGCTGCGACGGGGTTGTTCTGTTTTCTTCAACCGGAGGAGGTGACTGGGCTGCTAGAATGACGACGGAGATTATGGTGATGATAAGGCAGCTCTTGGTGGCCGAAGCTGGTGGTCGGAGTGGCTGAGCCGAGAGGGAGAGAGAGAGAGCGTTTCGGGTCTGTGTATTTTAGAGAGAGAGAAGAGAAAAAATGGAAAATGAAAGCAGAGAGGGAGAGTGAAGGAGAACAGAGGCGAAAAAATCAAAATTTCACGTCAAATTTTCCTTGCCCTCTCCCAGTTTTTCTCCCCCGTTTTTGTTCTTCACCGTGTGCTCCTCCCTCGCCGAGAAGATGCATTTTGAAAATATAATCAGAGGAGATCCGTGAGGAGAATTGGTAAGATGATATAAATCAAGAAATAAATCAACAAGAGAATCACGCTTGATTAGGAATAAATAGAATCAAATTCTGCCTTACTGTGATCACCGTGAATTAGGAAGCAAAATCAAATTGAAAAGGATGAAAATTTTGACTGATCTGCTGTGAGCGCGCCTGAAATATTTCAATGAAAATGCATGCCAAAACAGTGCATGTTTCTTTTTTAATGCAGATTTCAAAAAATCAAAAGAAGGTAAAAATATGATTTGGTCCTTTAAAAAAATCTTTAATTGCACCCAAATAGATTTAAACTTGAAATGCAATTAAATCCCATCAAAAATTCAATTTCAACCTTGGCTTTGCGCGACTTTCTAATCTGGCCCCATGGCTCCTGATTTTCGCGATTTAACCCTCAATCGACCATTAAACTCTCAATTTGTTCAATTTAGCCCTTGAACAAAATCTATTTTTGAAATATATATTTTTTTCAAAACATAAAAAATAAAGAGTCAAAAATTGGGTAGCAACACATGTCATCTCGCTGCATTGAGACACAGAAACCTTTCAAATGTCTCCTTAAAAAACAAAGTTTGTCGGTCGAATAGTTTCATGTGTGCTAACAGCTTTTTTTAATTATATTTTATTAATTTAAATTACAGTAATGTGTTTCTGTAATTTTTTATCAATTTAATCCTATATAACTTATAAAAAAAAGTGATTGTATTGTGGCAAAAATATCACCATGTTTTCAATCCCTGTTTACAAAATTGAATGACCAATAGCAATATTATATGTTGTTTAAAATTAATGTGTATCAATTCTGCAAGTGTCAGTAGTTTATTCTCGTAGATTGCCGGTTAGAACGCCAGCGATCCGTTCTCTTGGCGCTAGTGTCCAAGGCGGCGGCGTGAATGAAAGGGAAAGAAAGGCAACTGCTGATATAGAGTTCCACGTGTTCTTACCCGTTTGGTTCGGTTGATGAGGACGCAAGGCACCGAGGTATCCGGTTTTTAATCTTGTGACTGGTCCATGTCAAGTACGCGTTGGTATAGAAAAACAAAATAATCACATCAAGTATTCGATCTACTTATCCACACAGCCATATCTCATCATGTACAATTGAATTACACAGGATTAACTAGTTGAGTTTTATCAAGTCAAGTCAGGGGACTTTAACATGTGGTG
>CM045914.1:8768016-8793016 GCA_025169955.1 Salix arbutifolia
AATTTAAATACATTAAAAAATTAAATATTACAATAATGTCAAAAACAAGAATTATCTAAAACTAACAAAATGGCTAGGAATAGTGGTTGTTGTGGCAAGAGTAGTGGGCTCAAGCATCATCGTTGCTAGTGGCGCGTGGTTCCACACGCCTCCATTAGTGAAGCACCGGATAGGTGTGTGTGTGAATCTGCTCTTTTTCTCTCTTATCCTCTAACTTCATGTATTTAAATTATTTTGATATACTTCTCAATAAAAAATATTTTTAAAAATAATATCAATTATATTATGAGACAGATTGAAAGAACATACACACCTTCTTATTTCAACAATCACATAAAAATAAATACATAAAAATAAACTTGTTTCAAAACTAATTTTAAAGTAATTGTTTTCTTTTAAAAATATAGAGAAAAAGAATATATTTTCAAAGACTAGATTTATTATTATTTATTTCTAAAATACCTATGTAAGATATTTATTTTAATCGCATTGTATCTCGAAATAATTTCTCAAAATGAAATATCTTAAAGAATACCATTTCAAAGTTGGATTCCCACGAGTCTCCCTTGGGTGGCTCTACTATCTCTGTTCTGATGTTGACTATGAGATTCGTGTGTTTTTTCCTGGAAATTTCAAGCTTTTAACATGCTGACATGCATTTATCATATTTTTTATTATTATTATTATTACAATTATTATTATTATTATTGACATTTTTTTTATAAACGGATGCGTTAGGAAATTAATATAAACCGATGGTTATATAAAAAAAAAAGAGTTTAAAAGGAGAATATGTTAGTGATCTAGTTTAAAATAATTTTTTAAACTATTAAATCTAAAGTTTTAATTAAAATAATTTTTTGATAAATAGATTATATCAGAATGCAAATTTAATAATAAATATATACGAGTACAAGTTTTTTCACTCTGATAATAAATAATATTATTTCTATCTCTTAAAATAAACAATTCAAAATGAACATGATATAGACAAAAAGAAAGAGATTATAAACAAATATAAAAGATTAACCACCAAGATTAACTAATTGTTTTTATTAGACTACAAAAACTAAATTATAATTAACTCATATAAATATAACTTCAAAATGATTAATTTTGTTAGCATAACTGTTGTGGGTAGCTTTTTTTGTTTGGCATGATAATCCTGTAATTAAATTTATCAGTAATTATATTACCAATTAATTAACCAAAAAAATAAAAGTCACCATCAATATTTGTTTTTCATTATTTTGTCAGTAATTTCATTTCCCATAAAATCAAGTTTTAAATACCAATAGAATATTTCATTAGTGTTTTGTTATTTTGTGGTGATGAGACAAGCACTCTTTAGTTTGAAATTTTATTTTGTTATGTTTTAAATACCAAATTGAATAGCCAAATTGAGTTGAAGATTTTTGGTTTGAATTTTATTTTTGGTTTGAATTTTATCAATATTTTTTCAATAGCTAACCAAATCTATTTTTATTTATTTATTTCAGCTTAGTTCTTAAACTTTTTAATTCAACTAAATTCTAAATAAAATTTAAATATACTATAATATGTAATGAAATTACTGTGTGCACCTGATTTAATATTAAAAAACTATAAAATTATAAAAATAAAAATATAGATCTTTGATGCTATCTTGTACTTAAATGAAAGTTTGGGATGGTATTTCTTTTGTTTTTATTTCTTCTTTTTAAAAATAAATTGATGAAAAAACACTAAAAATATATTTTTTTAACATACCAATAAATATAAATATAAAAGATCTAGCTCGTGAAAGAAATGGTATTCGAGAACAAAAAATATAAAATCATTTTTATATAATAAAAAGAAACAAATTCAATTTTTAACTTAAAACAAAATAAAAAAAACCAAAACATTTTGCTCACATTTCAACTCAAGTTCGGTTTAATTTTCTGTTAATTAAAAATCAAAACAAATGTATCGAAACCAAAATCAAGAACGGGTTGAATTTCAGCAAAAATTTAAAGAGAATTAACTCAGTATAACTTGGTTAAAAACTCAAGTTAATTCATAACCTGTCTAACTTGGAAAAAAAAAACTCAATCAAAATTTGTTTGATTTTTTTAAAATAATAATAATAATATTTCTTTATCTTTCAATAAAATAAAATAAAAATGAGCTTTCTCGGATCATGCTCATGATTTTATTATGTTTCTGCATAAAATCTGGAGTTCTTGCACCTTGGTAAATATGGAAAAACCAGCCTATTACACAAGATTTTTGGGCTTGAAATTAACATACCTTTTTCTTTTTTCAGAACAATCTTAGATGGCTTGAAGCTATCATTGGCTAAAAAAAAAACTCATTGAACAAAAATGTGTGGATATATTCGATAATTTTAAATATAAAAAAAAAATATGTGGATGTTAGTTGAACAAATTAAGCTCCCAATAAGCAGATTCTCTTTACCTTGAGGCATCTTTTATATCTTCTTGGTGTTTTGCTTGCACTATGTTGTAATCCAATTTAGCAAACTCAAGAAGGGATGAGTATCCAGATAATTTGGGTAAAATATATTTTGAATAATAGCCCGTAAACTTCTTTTTTTCATGCCTAGCCCAAATTATTTTTTCTTTTATCCGAATAAAATCAATAAATCAAATAAAAATTTATTCTTGATATTATACGGAGTGTATCTAGAGTGTTTTTTCTTTTAAAATCAAATAAAAGCAAACATTTGTGATGAATATCCCTAGTTATTAAGCAACCCGAAACATTGGAGTAGATCAAATTTCAAATATATGTATCCATTAAATTTCTTAAATCACTCTTATTTACTTAAACTTGTTTAGGACTAGATCAAAGGGATAATCTCAAGAAAAATATCACACTTATCTTTATGCTTAGCCACACAACTTATATAACTATGCAAGAAAAGATGTGCTTCAATAATTTCCAAGAAAAAAAATAATTTAGGGTGGCCTACTGGCCTTCACGTTGTGGAAGAGACATGCATTATTGTCCTTCTATCTCCATCCCAGTCAGTCTGTGGTGTTGTCATTGAGTGACATGTTCTTGTGAATCTTGGCTATGGAAATTCCTCAGTTAGACTAGTCAATATCTTATATAACAGAGTTTTGATATTCAATCTTGTGTATTTCATTCATCTCAACTCATCTCAACTGGACTTTAAATACAGAATTACAGATGGGTTTGATCAACCCAAGTGATAAGATAAAGCTAGCATCCTATGTATTCGGGATTACATTTTTTACAGTTTGTGCTGCTCTCATTGAATGACATGTTCTTGTGAATCTTGGCTATGAAAATTCCTCAGTTAGACTAGTCAATATCTTATAAAACAAGTTTAAGTATACTCAGTCTAGTCAATATCTTATAAAACAAGTTTAAGTATACTCAGACTGAGTATACTTAAACTTGTTTTATAAGATATTGACTAGTCTAACTGAGGAATTTCCATAGCCAAGATTCACAAGAACATGTCACTCAATGACAGCACCACAGACTGACTGGGATGGAGATAGAATATACTTAAACTTGTTTTATAAGATATTGACTAGTCTAACTGAGGAATTTCCATAGCCAAGATTCACAAGAACATGTCACTCAATGACAACACCACAGACTGACTGGGATGGAGATAGAAGGACAATAATGCATGTCTCTTCCACAACGTGAAGGCTAGTAGGCCACCCTAAATTATTTTCCAACGCTATTGTGGGACTTAGATTTTCTCCTTGATCTTGCCCTAAATTGTGTGTTTCATATTGTGTTATAGGGTGTTTTTTAGATTTATTTTTTAATTAAAGATATAATAAATAATAATTTTAATTTTTTTACATTAATACATTAAAATTATATATATATATATATATATATATATATATATATATATATATATATATATAATCAATTCTCTCTAGTTAGATGACTAATTTTACTCAGTTCAACTACTCAGCTCTAATGGGTCGTTCGGCTCATATGGCTGGGCAGTCTAGTCCCATAAAGATTGGTTGTTTGGGCTTATTTTATTGGACAGTCCATCCCAAAAAATGAAAAAAAAAAAGCATAAAAAAATACAAAAAATATTGCCGAGTTTTAATACTTTTCTAAATATATTTTTGCAAAAACAAATACAACTTTTCTCATCTTTTAAAGTAAAAATGGGATATCATAATAGTTTATTAATATTTGTCAGATTTCAGCTAAAATATTAAACAAACATTCACCAATTATTTTGTTTTTTAGTCGTAAACTTGAATTGAAAACGAAATTGAGCTTATAGAACTTTAATTGTTTTTTCATTAAAATTTTTATAAGAAAATAAAACAACACTGTTTCAATAAATTTATCTGATATTCCAATAAGTTAGGCACTTTTCCTGATCAATTCTAACTGGGATGTCCAGCTTTTCATGACAACAGAAGCCTACACTTTCACTGCTCTCAATTCTCCCAAGCAATCAGTCTTGGCCATGGGGGATGCTGATCCTGAACTTGTTTAAGCACAAGCAGTCAGAGCAACATCGAGTCTTTAATGAGAAATTAATTATGTACAAATTAAACGTGTTTCTCTAACCATTTTTTACATACAATGTTTTAATTTAATCTTGAATTAAAATTTTGATGATGGATTATTTTGGGATGAGCCATAATGATGTAGAACTCTCCTTTTTTTATTTTTTTGAATTTGATGAAACTCTACCTTAAAATATATTTTGTGGGTCAAGGTAAGTGAGTAAAATATCGGTTGTCCCAGGCTCTTACAGAAGACGCCCTGACTTGAACTCGAGACCTATTGTGCAATCTCAAGCCTTTTAGTATCACGGCACACCTCTTAGGGTTGGTAGAAACGATCGAAAATAAAAACAAAGATCAAGAAAAATGTGCAGAAAACAATCTATATGCTGATATATAACCTGACAGATTGACAAATAAATCCTTCATCGTGGAGATATAAAGATGTCAAGCAAGCTGAAATGAAAAGAAAAATTGAAGTGAGAGAGAACAAGAGAAACAAACTCAACTCACAGAAGCAGAGCATGAGAATGAGTAAGGAAGATGTGATTCTCAAAATATCAGAGAGTGCAGGAGCCATCTTCCTTCGTCTTCTGCAATCCACCTTAAGAGTTCTTGATAGCTAGGCTGCCTGGAGAAATGAAGCTTTATGCAATATTATAGTCGACTTTTCAGGATGATGTTGGGTCTTTCTTCCGTTGTCTTATAAATAAAGATAACCTACCTTCTTCTATCAGTTGATACATTTATTGTTAGCTTTCTTTCCTGTTGTTTTTCAAGGATTTCATTATTATTGTTTATGTATTAATAATCACTAATTTAACCTTATGAAATATATTTTTTTCGTGTCCCAGGCAAATAATATGTTTTTCTATTTAAAAAACCTAGTTTTTTCTCTAATATCGTCGTTCAACATTTAATTTATTAGATATTAAACTTAATAAATTATTCTATTTTTTATGGTTATTTTAGTCTTATGATTTATATTATAGATTTCACAAATTAATCTAGTTGGAAAAAAAAATTACTCCGGTCAGATTCCCCGACAACTAATTTAAGAGATTGAGAAATGACCACACATTGACTCCAAAAAATCAACGCATATCATTTAAAGGGTGGGTTCCTAGCAGTCTCAGGTAGGTGGCTTTACTGTCTATGTTTCTGATGCTTTTAATATGCTGACATGAAAACTTATCACATGTCGGTTTTCTGGTCCTCCTCCACAATATTTGATCAAAATATTATTATTATTATTATTATTATTATTATTATTATTACTATTGACAATGTGCAAAGTATTTTTCATAAACGGACATGTTACGAAATTAATATAAACCAATGGTTATATATATATATATATAATGAGTTACAAAGAAAATGTGTTAGTGAGTTCATTGAAATATAATTTTAAGTTAAATTTAAATGAGCATGATTCACCAACATTGAAAGATAGTGATCATATAAAAGCTTAGTAATTTGGTCCAATTACTCATAATCAATTAGAATTTATTTATTTTAAATTATAAGTGATGAGTCTCCAGATAATTTGGAATAATAGCCCGTAAACTTCTTTTTTTCATGCCTAGCCCAAATTATTATTTTTTTATCCAATATATATATATATACATAAAACCAATTCTCTCTAGGTAGATGACTAATTTTACTCGGTTCAACACCTTTACTTCCAAAGTATATATGTTTTAACGCAGCTCCCAGCCCAGCTACTGAAACTGATGGGTCGTTTAGGCTCATTTGATTGGGTCATTCAACTCAAAAAAAAATCTCCATAAAAAAATACAAAAAATATTTTTGTTTTCGTGTGTATGTAGTCGAGTTCTAATACTTTTCTAAATATATTTTCACAAAAAAAAATGTATCTTTTCTTTTTTTCTTGATAAAAATAGAATATAGTAACTAGTTTAATATTATCTGTTAGATTTCGGGAAAAATATCAAAAAACTTTTACCAGTCATTTTATTTATTTTTTAGTCGTAAAATTGAATTGAAAACAATATTAAAACTTTAATTGGTTTTTTAAGAAATTTCTTGTAAAAAAAATAATACTGTTTCAATAAAATTATCTGATATTCCAATAAGCTAGGCACTTTTCCAGATCAATTCTCTAACTGGGGATGTCCCGCTTTGACTGCTCTCAATTCTCCCAAGCAACCAGTCCTGGGCATGGGGATGCTGATCCCGAACTTGTTTAAGCACAAGCAGGCAGAGCAACATCGAGTCTTTAATGAGAAATTATGTACAAATTAAACGTGTTTCTCTAACCATTTTGATGATGGATTATTTTGAGATGAGTCATAATGCTGTAGAACTCTCCTTCTTTTTTTTCACCTTTGGATTCGAGAATCCCTACTCTTTAGAAAATATGTTTTATGGTCCAGATAAGTGAGTAAAACTTTGATTGTTCCAAGCTCTTACAAGAAATGCAAGTACTAACTCGTACTCGAGATTTTCTGTACAGATGTCAAACCCCTTGGGTTGGTAGAAAGGATCGAAAATAAAAACCAAGATTCAAGAGTATCAAGCCAGAAAAAGCAAGAAAAAAAGTGCAGAAAACAATCTATATGCTGATATATAACCGGACAGATTAACAAATAAATCCTTCATCGTGGAGATATAAAGATGTCAGGCAAGCTGAAATGAAAAGAAAAATTGAAGTGAGAGAGAACAAGAGAAACAAACTCACAAAAGCAGAGCAGCAGAAATTACTATGGCAATCACCCCATCACAGCCTTTACCCTGAAATGTCAATATCTATAGCTAAAATCACACTCTCGAGTCATTACTCCTCCTAGACCTCAACGAGTCTCTTCAGGTTCTTTCTCCCCTGCTGTTTCAGTAGTTTCAGTCTCAGTCTGTACAGGTTTTTTCTCCTCTATTGTTTCAGTAGTTTTGGGCTCTGCTACTGGTGGTGCCGGTGGTGCTGGTGGTGCTGCTGCTGCTGTTGGTGGTTCTTCCTTCACGGCTGATGGTTCTTCTGTATGCACTTCTGGCTCAGTAGGTTTTTCAGTTTCTGAAGTTTCTGGTTTCACTTGTTCTGCTGGTGCGTCGTCACATTCTGACGGCTCCTTCCCTTTTTCATTCTGCGTAGCATAAAATTTTAACCATAAGATATCGCAGAAGATTCAAAATCTAATTGTAGCAGACGGTTACGCTGCAAAGCAAGAGATTTGAGGACTCGGGCCTGAGTCCCCTGTCCCCCTCTTAGGGTGCAGTAATGGAGAATCTATATGTTCCAATGGGACACCATGAATAATTCTTTACTTGGGCTGTTGTGTCAGAATCAGACTTGTTAATTCTGTTCCGTTCCGGCTATTCTAGCCGGAACTTTCCGTGCCATTAAAAAAACCGAGACAAAACAACGTCGTTTTCATCTCAGTTTTAATTCCGGTCCGTTTCGGAAATTCTAGCTAAATTCTGACCGGAACGCCTCGGTACCGTTCCAGCTCAAAATCATAATTTTTTTTATTTTAGAATATTTTACTGTCATAATATTTTGAAATTTTAGAGATGTTTCTAATTTTGAGATTATGTTTGTTTGACTTTGTGTTTGTATTGTATAATTTAAAGTTAATTTATCTTGAATTTAAATTATACTTGTTAAATTAATATTTTAATTTTTTTCATATATATATATAATTAATTATATATGAACAGTACAACCTCGAAACAGCACGCCGAAACACTCCGAAACCAAAATGTTCCGTTTCAATAAAAAAACCGGAACGGAGACCGGAACGGTATTGACAACCTTGGTCAGAATTGTTAGCCTGATTCGAGAAAGAATTTGGGTTTTCTTGGCCACACCCTATCAACTATTTTCTATTTAAATAGCAATATTATTCTTTAAAATTTGGTCAAGATTCGCCATGTCAATGTATCTTTCTCTGATTCCACTAAAATCTTGGCTTTGAATCCTAAATTTCTCAGATTAACCCTCCAGCCAGCTAGTTTCAGCAGACATGGCATAGCCTGTTATGAACACCAGTCGTTTATCGGCCATTTAGCCGGAGAATAACCTATCCAGTTGGCTGTAATTGTGTGAACAAGGCGACGCAATTGTGATTTTGCAGATCAATAAAGTGCAGGGAACATAGCTAAGAGACCGAAAGATATGCTGCGAAATTCAGCTAAGATCAACCACAATCTGACACAATTCATCGAACTGCCAGGGAAAAGATGATCATAACAATCCAAGCCCCAACAACCAGTACAGCTAGATACAAGTCTTTTATGGATGTCGAGTACATCTAACTAAGTCCCAATTATGTGAAGTGATAGCAAAGAACTCGAAATCTATATAATAAATTTTGAATTCGAGTTAAAATATATATTTTTTATAAAAATTTAAAATTACTAGAGTTTTACTCGTTTATCTAAATCCATAAATTATATTTTTCGATAGGTAAAGAGTACATCTAACTAAACCATCAATTTTGTCATGGTTTATGGCGCCCACCATCGACTAGGGACATACATATCCAACCAATGTTGCTCAATTGTTGCTTTCGATTACTTTCCTACCTAGATCATCATTATAAAGTTTTTAAATATATTTTTCTATCCTTTAATATTTTTATATCACCTTCCACACATCAAAACTGCACAATTATGTAATCAGTTTTAAGTATTAAAATTGGAGTTTTGCTCGAGATGCAATCTCATTTCTAAACAAATTCTAAGTATTATTTTACTAGAATTAACTGTTTTACTAATACAATTTATGTCGATATTGTAATGTATTTTTTTATTGGTCAATGGTTTCTTAACCAATACATGGACAAGAAATGTCCGTCGATAAAATTATCGTTGGTATTCCATTTCATAGAATCTAAAGCTTTTATATTTATTGCTTATAAGGATGTTTGATATTCCATTTCAAAAGTGTTTTAGAAAAAAATTAAAAAATATATTTTTATTTTTTATTTTAAATTTAATTTTGTGGTGTTTTTAAATTATTTTCATGTGCTAATATCAAAAATATTTTTTAAAAAATAAAAAAAAATATCATTTTAATATATTTTTGAACAAAAAATAATTTTAAAAATAATTTCAATCAATGTAATATCACACCAACTAAAATAAACCTAATGCAAATAGCTGCATATACTTTAGTTTTTCATAGAGAAAGTGGGCTTAAGGAAAAAAGATTTAATTTAGCTTTAAACTTTATGGCTCATAAATGTCTTAAAATAAAATAAAATCAAAATCTTTCATTGACGACTACACAAAAGAAAAAACTGTATGGAAAATCTTGACATGAGAAATAAAATAAAAAATAATTACCTCCTTGAACAAATTACTTAGAGACCGTCTCTTATTGTCATCAACAATCTCAGTCTCCTCCACCTTATCGCCACCAGCATCACTAATATCTTTCTCAAAAACGACTTTCTTTTCCTCTTCATCCACAGCCTCCTCCATGTTTTCTCAGCTACGACCTTGTCTTCAACCTGAACATCACCACCAGTTGTCACCACAGCCTCCTCCATGGCAGGCTCGGGAGTCTCACCCTCCTTCAACACCGTAGGCTTGGTGGCACAGGCTCCCATATTTCACTCCCTTTAACAAGAAAATATCACCTTTTCTTTTGGTATGCGTTAAAGAAAGTTAAGAGAAAGATTCAAGAATTGTAGACAGACAATTTAAAGCGAGAGGAAAGAAAATATGGGAAACTTAAGGGAAGAAAATATGAGGTGGTGGAAAAGAAAATATATATATATATATATATATATATAGAGAGAGAGAGAGAGAGAGAGAGAGAGAAGAAAAACTGGTTTGCAAATTACACTACAAGAAAATGCCCCTGTTTGCAATGGAGGCATCCGTTGCAAACAATGAAGGAAGCCGTTGCTAATTAATATTAGCAACGGCATTTGCAACGGAAGCCATCCGTTGCAAAGAGGCCCTTTCAAATTTCACTTGCAACGGATTGTCCGTTGCAAGTGAAATTTCAACGGCTTTGCAACGAAAATGCCGTTGTATAGCTGATGCAAATTAATTGCAATAGCAGTTCCGTTGCAAGTGAAATTTCAACGGCTTTGCAACGGAAATGCCGTTGCATAGCTGATGCAAATTAATTGCAATAGCAGTTGCAACGAATTAATTTTTAAAATCCATTTTAAATATATTTAATTTTTAATTAATTACAAACAAATATTTTAAAAGTACTAGAACATATTGAAATATTATTAATATTGAAAATAAAATAAATATGGTGGAAATAAAAATTATTATAAATTAAAATTCATAATACAATACAGATTTGATTACATTTATATGTCTAAGTAAATGAACATGGAATATAAAAATACATATTTTAAAGTGTTTAAGGCGGAAATGATCTACGATGTTATGGATGAGAGAAAGATGGACCATTATATGATAGATGAGGTCAAGGTCGATATACTGGTGAAGACACGGGACCCATAGGTGCCATTGTATGTGATGGCATCGACAGAGCCACAGGTGTTGGCATACCTTGACTCATATACTCTGACCTAATAGAACTTTCATGAAAGCTCTTAAGATAATCTTTAATGGAAGCAATTTCATTTCTCATTTCACTAACAATATCATCTCTTGCTTTCAAGTCCTCTTTATACCCTCTATTAGATGTGCTCAGATATGATGACTGTACTGAGTAGGTATGTGATGAAGAAGTCACATTAACTTTAGATTTTGGCATACAAGGTGCACCATATACTCTACCCTTGCTTACTCCCCCTGAAGCCTCACACCAAGCTGCTCCATCAAAAGAAGGATGATAGTCCTGATCAGGTCCATATTTTGCAATAATCTCATTTCTATAATTTTCCTGCAAACACGCAACTCCATGTAAAAATATATTAATTTGAATATGAATGATATTTTAAATATATATATATAAAAAATAAAAGTACTTACCACCACTGTTTTGGACTTGTTATCTACGAATGTGCCGGTCTCATTCGCTTTTTGATGCAAAATTAAAAAGGCCTCATCCCATGGAAGTTCTTTCCCCCCGGCTTGTTCTTGCTACGAACATTTAAAAAAAAGTAAGCAACAAAAATATAAACAAATTAAATTACTAGTGTTGAACAACAACATTTTGTACCATACTAGCTTGATATGATGCAAATGAAACCGAACCACCAGAATGGGTACTTATTTTCCCATCTGTTTTTATCAATCGATTACGTTTTGAAGATTTGGATCGTCTTTGGAATCCAACGGTGGACCAAACATCCTTGATCATCGTATTACAATCTTCATTTTGTATCTATACAGGTCCTTTATCCAGGCAATCGATAATATTTGTGGTCTTCATTACTGACAGAGCTTTATTGCGAGCTCGTGCCAATTGTTGGTTCAAGAAAATTCGAGCTTTATCTTCCCAAATTTTACGAATAATTTCTTCATCTTCTTCAGGGAAGACATATTTTTTCTATCAAATTCAATGCAGGAATGATATATGGTTAGGAAATTCTTAAAAAAATGAAGAAGAGAAATCTCGTAGTTGGTTTAACTTGTATCCATTTGGATTGTTCCCAATTGCCACAATAATTAAATAAAATAAATGGAAAGCTTATGTCCAGTAGAGCATAAATATTAGATGAAAAAAAACATCTTATTAGCAGGTAAAGCTCTAAAATATACAAGAAGCTTACACTATCTTGATGCATAATGGTATGATAATCCCACGTTCAACAAATTTCACAAGGATATCATGACATTAAAATCTGTCATCCAACTGAAATCATCTAAATTAGGCGGTAGACTGAGTTATTTGTGAGTAGGCATATTTTTATTCATTATCAACGAGCGTATTCTCATAACTTCTTTATTATCATAAATATGGACATAGTTGTGTGAATTAATCTAAAAATGCCAAAAAATAAGCATGAATTTTTTTCCATACCTTGAACTCCTTAAACAGATCATCTTTACACATTACATCAACTTTATCCCAAGAGTGTCATGGCCCCTTGAAATTAGCTCTCAAAATTGTTCCGATTTCACGTCCACATGAAGTGTTATTGAACCTGAAATATTATAGTAACAAACTTTCATGGAACAAATAATGACACAAATGATAACTGTCAAATAAAAATATTAAACTTACTCAGTTGTTCCATACAAACTCAGTTCTTTTTTTCCTAACAGTAGATCGATTGCAGTGTCAAAACTCTTTCGTTTAATGCATATATTGTTTTGAGAAGAGTTTGAACCATGGATTGAAAGGAGACAATCTTGATCCTCTGAAGATCTCATGTTACTACCATCTCTTGATTCATAGAATTCTCTCCCATCACTACCATCTTGCTCAACTTCATTGCTAATGTCATGCTCATCACCACCACCAACTACTCCCGCATAACCCTGATGTACATTAAATTCTTTATACATGGTTGTATCATCTCGAGGGACACCTTGAGTTGCTAGCAATTTTTGGAACCCAAAACCTTTATGTGCATTTAACCTCACATAATCTTCTTGATGAGGAAATGTACTCTCGACTCTGGGTATATAATAATCATGTAATTGATTAGGCTCAGGTTGGTGAGAAGTTGATGCATTCTTATTCACACTGCATGGAGTTCGATTCGATCTGGAAGCAGACCTATCACTCCTGGAATATTGTAATATGGATTCATGTCTAAACATTCTAAAACAATTGTATTGTCATCAATAAGTGTTGTTGCTAAAAAGTAATAAATATGACAATTAAAAAAAATATGAACAAAAGAATATTAAATATCATAAGTAAATATATCAATTAAATAAAAGAAATACAAGCAACATGCTAATCATCATTATCATGAATAAAAAAAAATCATTGAATATACCTGCATCATGCTAATCATTATCATAATCACTTCTAATCACATCATCATCATCTCCAACAACTTCATTATCATAATCAATTTCTTCATCCAAATCCATTTCATTATCTTCTCCCCAATTTCCCTCTATCGGAAGCAAATCATTTTGGTTGACTTCTTCATAATAAGATGTGTCAACAAGTATACTTGGTTCATCAAGTGTCGGATTAGGAAGCACATAACATGGTTGAGAAATTTCATCTGATTGATCTACATCAAATGTTTTAACATTATCATTGTTTTCAATAAATTCACCCATATCAACATTATAACGACTTCTAGCTGTTGTCTTCATAACTGTCCACCATTCTAACGATTTATTATCGGGTGGACACGTATAGTAGACTTGACTTGTTGACATTGTTGTGCCAAGACAAAATCTTCATTGCCATGTAGTCTAGAGGTATGCTTGATTTCAATCAAACCATTTGAACGATGCACTTTAAGCCCACATTTTGTATTGTACCAATGACACTTAAACATAAATACCTTGCACTTACTCCCTAAATATTTAAGCCGGATCACTTCTTCAAGCATTCCATAATAATCAATTTCATTATCATTGTAGCAACTTCCTTTCACACAAACCCCGTTATTCATTGTTTTTTTAAATCGACCATAATATTGAGTATGAAATTTAAACCCATTGACATAATACCCATTATAACATTTCACTAAATTTGATGGACCCATAGAAAGTGCAAAGATTTGATTCTCAATTCCAGTTGATTTGTATTCAACCTAGCATAACAATAACAATGTATGAATTATTATTTCATACAAAATAGTAAAGTTAACAAAATATGTCCTAAAAAATACTTACATGATTTTTCAACCAAATTGGAAATTCCACCTCACATAGTTTTTCAATTTCAATATCCCTCAATTGTGGTTGTCGTGAATGTAGCTCATGACGACATTGCCCAAATTTTAAATTGTTAGTTGAAATCAAGTTATTATAAATTAAGAAACAAAATAAAATATTTCACACTTACTCTATATAGGGTTTCAATTCTTGACAATTGAAAATGACATAGTTGTGTGCAATTTTCATTTCTTCTTGCAATAATTGCCGTCTATAATATTTTTTTGACAATTTTCTCCTTGGATAGGAAAAAATAGAAATTGTCCACCTTCACTTTTAGATCCACCATCGTCATTTCGTGGAACTCGATTCCATATTGTTTGAACGTCATCACCAAAATAATAAGACGCAAAATTTGTAATTTCATCTAAGTATGCTTCACATATGGAACCCTCAACTTGGACTTTATTGGTGACTTTCTTCTTCAAATAAAACATATACCTACATTATTTATGTTAATTAGTTTGAAAAATAAAGAAATTATTCAATTAAAGTGAATAAAAATTACATTGTATGAAAACATACAATTCAAATGGATACATCCATCGATATTGAACGGGTCCACCAACTTGTGCCTCATAAGGTAGATGTATTGCTAAGTGTTCCATGGAGTCGAAGAACAATGGAGGGAAAATCCTTTCAAGTTTACAAATTATTTCAATAATATTTCTCTGCATCAACTCCAAGTGTTGGACATTTAAATTTGCCACGCAGATGTCTCAAAAAATACTGACAATTCTGTTAATGCCTCCCACAATGGTCTAGGCAAGTAAGGTCGGAACGCAACAGGAAGAAGTCTTTGCATAAAAACATGGCAATCATGACTTTTCATGCCCGAGACCTTACATTATGCCTCTTTTACACACCGTGATATGTTTGAAGCATAACCATCAGGAAAGAACAACTCTTTCATCCATGACAACAATTGTTGTTGTTCTTTCTTGAAGAGATAATAAGTGCCTTTCGATTTGTAAACTCGACCACTTGCATCTTGTTGCAAATGTAAGCTTGGCTTCTTACAATACAACTGAATATCCAACCTAGCCTTTACATTATCCTTGCTTCTATCAGGGCAATCCATTACCGTGTAGAAGATATTGTCAAAGAAATTTTTTTCTATGTGCATGACATCTACGTTGTGACGAATTAGATTGGTATGCCAATATGGAAGCTCCCAAACAATGCTTTTCTTCACCCAATTGTGATAGACACCAAATCCAGGAATTTTATCACATTTTGAAGAGCTACCAACATGTCCCTCGGTAAACTTAGACACTTCAGCTAACGTTTCTAAACCAGATCGATGAGGAAAAGGAGGGAGCTCTTCAATTACTCCTTTTATAAACTTATCTGACTGGTATCTATAAGGGTGATTCATGGGTAGGAATCGTCGATGACAGTCAAAGAATGAAGTTTTCCCACCATGTTTTAATTGAAATACCTTGTTGTGTTCCATACAATAAGGACATGATAATTTGCCATGTGTACTCCAGCCCGACAACATACCATATGCTGGAAAATCAATGATGGTCCACATCAAAGCTGTTTTTAACTGAAAATTTTCTTTATGGTATACATCATAAGTTTCAACACCTACAGACCATAACTTATTCAATTCATCAATCAAAGGTCTTAGAAAAATATCAAGCTTTTTTCCCGGATTCTTTGGCCCAGGAATGATCATTGATAAAAAAATAAATGGTCTTGTCATGCACTTCCAAGGAGGCAAATTGTACACAGTCACAATTACTGGCCAACAAGAATATGCATTTGAAACCATATTAAATGGACAAAACCCATCAATGCATAACCCTAATCGAACATTTCGTGGATCTGCCGCAAAGCTCGGATGGACACGATTAAACTCTCTCCAAGCATATCCATCTGATGGGTGCACCATAACTCCATCATCTGACTTATAAAAATGATGCCATGTCATATCATTGGCATGATGTGGAGACATAAATAGTCTCTGAAGTCTTGGTGTCAATGGAAAGTATCGGAGTTGCTTCTCCGCCTTGTAAGAGCCTTTACTAGTAGGGTTTCTAGGTTTGTATCGTGAACTTCCACAGAAATCACACTTTATTTTCATTGCATCAACCCCATAATATAGCATGCAGTTATTACGACACACATCATATTTTTCATAACCAAGTCCAAGTGATCGCATAAATTTCTTGGCATCATAAAAATTTGAAACCAAATTAGCATCATCAGGCATGCAACTCTTAGCAAATTCAGTGAATTTGTTGAAGGCATTCTGAATTAAATTTAAATTTGACTTCATATTAAGCAATTGTACACAAGCAGATAGTTTTGATTGCTTGGTACACCCATCCCACAACGGTTCCTCTGCAGCTTTCAACAACTTAAAAAAATTAGATGCCTCTAGATTCAGAGGTTCCTCTATCAGAACAGTACTACAAACCCTATCATTATAGTATGCATCACCATCCCTCATTGCATCTAGAACCATATTTCTATATGGATTTGCATCTCCCTTATCATTCACAACATGACTAATCCCTCCTGATGAAGGTCCGACCAATATATCTGTGTCATAAGGCTGTGTACAGTCCAATTTTTATAATAAGGTAAAAACCCTTTTGTCAATAAGTGTTTACAAACATCATCTTCTTTCTGAAACTTTTGATTTTTGCATCTCACACAAGGACATCTAATTTTCCCCATTGATATATTTTTATCAATTGAATATGCAAAATTGATAAATCTTCTAACACCAGTAATATATTCAGGATTCAGCCGACCACTTCTCATACGACGATACATCCACTCTCGATCATCCATATTAATCTAGTAAACATTATAACATAGAAACATTTTAGAATGTAAATTAAAATTAATATGATTTCAATAATCGAAACATAATTTCTGTTTTTTTTATTTCTCAACTATAGATTAATGCGCAAGATCCTTTTCATTTCAAAATTAATTAGACTTGGCACGTTGAATTAGATTTACCCCAAGGCCCCTTTCTTTTTCTTTATTTTTAAATATCTACAGCAATTCGATACTACATTCATTACGATGCAAAGGGGACAACTATGTCTCCCTTGAGTTCAATCGCTATCTCTAGTTTACAGATTATTAATGGCCAAGACAAAGAAACAAAAACCAACAACACAAATACTTCAAAAAAATCGAACACACAACAGCAAAAACAGAGGAGCAACACACACAGCAGCACCATACACAATAATATGCATTTAATCGATACTAATACTAAAAAGACACAATAAACAAATTACACTAACCTTTGAAGCGAATTTAATAGAATTTGAAGTCAAAAGATATTGATCAATGCTTGATGCTCCTTTCAAAAACCCTGAGTAGAGAGATATTGTAAGTACATTCAATAAAAAAATTAATATCAACCAATAGCAATATTAAACTTTATTTATATTCGATTGCATCCTTTAGGCCCAGAATCACAATCAGTTTGACAAGAGTTGTTTAAGGTCTATTTGGAAGTATTTTTGAATCATCCGCAAATATGTTAAGTTATTAAATTGAAATGGTTCTTGGCAAGGTAATACAAAACTTAATTAAACCATAATCTTAGTAAAACACCTTGCATGGGTGCCAATTTTTTTCAAAAAGGGAGTTGCCATGGAGGATATTTGCAAATCCAAGCAACGATGGTTGATTATTTTAAAGGAATGTGTGATGGTTATGATTAGTTTTACACATGGAACCTATTCCAAATTCGGTAACATTCTTTATCCTGCTTCCTCTAAATAATCTTATTCCTCTTTTTTTTTTAGATGAATTCGATAAAATATAGTTATAGAGAATTTAACAGTGATTTTGTATATTTTTTCAAAGTAACAAATTGAGAATCTTGAAAAGCAAAAGACAAGTTGGATCCAAAGTGACAAGAAAGTAGATTTTGTGTCTCACATAAGATAAAGTAGAAATGAGATTATTAAATTCATAAGCCTGCTGCTTTTCTCTTCTTTTAGGGATGCTTTATGCATGGCTAGTTCTCATTCCCCCACTCATCCTTTTGACAGAATATCACAAGTCCTAATCATTTATTTATTGATTCATCAATTAAATAAATAAATAAAAGTGTATAGCCAAGTGGAAGGTTTTGAAAATGAAATGTATATTCAAAGTGGCGGGTCTGGGAACTCAACTACTGCATGTATACAAAAAGGAAAAAAAACCGTCCATATAAAGAGAGAATGCATGAAATGGACTTCTACATAAGTTGGTAAAATCACTCTTCTGATTTTAAACTAACAAAACCAGAAACCACAACTCACATGCAACCGGAACCCTCTCCTCCAAAAAACACCATGATTTAACCACATCAACAAAATCCAAAAACTACCACCTCCAATTAAGTTCAAATTAAAACTCAAATTTCTCGACAAAATCAGTTAATTAGTCACAACCCATGAGCATAGATGGTGTCGAGCCAAACCCATGACAATGCTCTCCAAAAACTCCCTAAACCGTAAACAAATTTAGAAACTAAGGAAAATTAAAAAAATTGAATGCTGGTTGTACCTGAGGCAGATCTTCGTTGTGGTGGTGATGGGTCTGCTGGGTAACTGAAGCTCGATGCCAGCAAAGTACAAATTACAATTGCAACGGAAAATCCATTGCAACCCTTGTTTTTCTTTTTTAATTTCTGAAATTAGTAAGGAGTTTCTGAGAAGGGTGAGGTAGAGAAGGACGGAAAATGGATGGTTTTTAGTTCAAGCGGGGAATTTGAGGGATTCATAATTCATTTCTTGTATTTGAATGGGATTTTATTATTCATTTATTTTTTATATTTTTTTGTGTTATATGTGCTTGCTAGTGTGTATTTGATATTGCAATAGTTTTTGTTATTAAAAAAAATATATTTAAGAGAAACATTTTTAATTGCAGTTTTTAAAAAATAAATTTTTAAAAATGTGTTTTGTTAGAATTATTGTAAAAATGATTTTTACATGCAAAATAAATACAAAAAAAACAAATTATTTTAGCTTCTACCAAACATGTAGTTATGGTTGTGATTGATGTTGAGTTTTTTAAAATGCTACAAATCATAACTTTTAAAAATTAATATATTGAAAATATTTGTTTGAAAAGCTACAAATTGACACATTGAAAGAGCTGTGATATTAATTTTTAAAGTATTAAAAAATATTTAAAAACAATAATCATAGCTAAAAGGAAAAGCTACAGTGAAAATAGTGATTCCTAGACAGATACTAAATCTGTGTTTGGCACTGTATTTTATAAGTATTTTTTTATTTTTTATTTTAAATTAATATTTTTGACGTTATTAGATATATTAATCTCAAAAATATTTTTTAAAAATTAAAAAAATATTAGTTTGATACATTTTTGAACAAAAATCACTTTTAATAGGAACTTCAATTACACTAATTACTTGTTGTATGGATTTTTTTTCATTTATTTAATTTTCTAGTAATTAGTGCATGTTTGAGTGTATAGTTGAAGTTGTTACTGAAAATAATTTTCATTTAAAATTATATTAAAATAATATTTTTTTTAATTTTTAAAAATTATTTTTGATATCAACAAATCTAAAAACATTAAAAATATTTAATTAAAAATTAAAAATAAATCAAATTTTTAAAATAAATATTTTTGAAACATAATGCTAAATAGTGACTTAAAATGGTAATCAAATCTGAATAGATATCAGCAAAAAGAAATAATGTAGAAATAAATTTTGATCGTGGATTTATTTGGAAGGTAATTACTGTAAAAAAAAAACGGTGCAAGTCATAATTTTCGTTTTTTGAATTTTGCGTGAACTAATTAGGGAAAGAAGAAGATTCAAATTTCTATTGTACTGTTGAATTGTTAATGCATACAATCAGCATGCTTACTATATATATTCAAGGGGTAATCCTTACGTATACATACTATACACTAACACACAAAAGGATGAAAATCTCGTTTCAAATTCTATGGAATAATCAATCTTGGTCTATGCATCTTGTTTAAAAATCATAGACTCATGCACAAATCCATGAAATACTAAAATTATAGCAAAAATAGAGAAGTCTTGGGAACGTTTCTTTCTTTGCAACTTCATTGGCAAGTGTCTGATATACTTCATAGATTGGTTGTTGAATAAGGATATCTTTTATTTATTATTATTATAAATAAAAGTATAATAATAAAAGAATGTCTGATATCCTTCATTGAGAAGTCTTGGGAACGTTTCTTTCTTTTATTAATTATTATTATAAATAAAAATATATGTTTTGCTTAAATAAATCAATATTACATATAATCACTCCATTGACTATTGGATATATACCCAACAAGAACAAGTATTGATTGACAAGCAATGATTCATACCATGAAACATGAATCACAAATAAAAGATAATAGTAGTTTTGTGACTGTTTAGTTTTAATTTGTCTCTTATTCATGATAACAAATTTTGTGGTTCATGGCATCACTTTATATGAACTGAATAAAGATCCTGGGCTGATGAAGAAGAAGAAGCAGTCCATGGTCCCTCAGATGACTTCACGAGGGATTTATTTTCACTTGAACTTCCACTGAATGAAGCTTGAGCAAACTTGTTAAATGAGGCCGTAGCATACCCTGATTGATCACTCGATGTGCTTGGAACCATGACTAGTTCCTCGACATCAGTTTTTCCTTCGAGCATACTCACTACTGTAGACATAATAGGTCTAAGTGTCGGGGATTGATTTGTGCATAGCAGTGCTACATTGATCATTCTAACGACTTCTTTCTTGTTGAATGCAGACCCTAATCTTGGATCAACCATCTCCATTATGTCCCCATTTTTTTGTAAATATAGAACCTGAAATAACCAAACACAAATTTATGAGATATATATAGCTGACTGAGAGTAAACATTAACAGAAAAATAAGAGATTAAATGGGTGCATCTTACCCAATCTAGAAGGCATACAAAGTTTTCATCCCTTCTAAATTTGACATTGTTCATCCCAGAAACAATCTCTAATGCTACAACACCAAAACTGTAGACATCTGCCTTGTAAGTTAAGTAACCATATAATGCGTATTCCGGTGCCATGTATCCCCTGCACAAGAAGCATAATTTACTAGTTTGCTAAATGTCTATTGCCCTATTTCATGGTAGTTTTTGATTTTTTGGTGAATATCTCTATCTTGATGTGTAATTAGTGGTTGCATTATTGCACTTGCCTATTGTTTGTTTTTGTATTTCACAGGCAAAATTATATTTCTTGCAGCGTAAATAGGATTTCAAACCCTGGATGATAATGTGAATAGTATATTCATTTGGCAACCAGGCTAAACCTCTCCAACGGATAGTCTTTGAGGGACACGACCATAGATGGGGAAACCCTGATCCATGGCAACCCTGCAGTGCATGATTTGAACCCTGGATGTCTGCCTACCGTATATTTTGAAGCTAACCCCTTCCATCGGTACTTAAGCCCAGTTATAGCATCATACTGTTTAAAAATAAAAGCTACTTGTCTAACCTGATGACTCACAAACGAAAAAAGCTAGCTGATGTGGTGAAATGTTGAAATGCTTAAGAGCAAAGACTAGCTGTAAAATGGTGAAATGTCTAACATGGTGTAATAAAAAATGGTGAATCCTTCTATGGTGAACAAAAAGATGAGCCCAATAGCAAATAACATGGATATCATAAACTCACATTGTTCCAGCAACTCTGGTGTCGATGTGGGTGTTGTCCTCGTCATCAAGCTTGGCCATTCCAAAATCAGATATCTTGGCGTTCATGTCCTTGTCAAGAAGGATATTGGTACCTTTTATGTCTCTATGAACAATTTTGAGTGTCGACTCCTCGTGTAGGAAAACCAGACCTTTCGCTATATTTACACATATCCTCTGCCTTGTACGCCAGTCTAGCTTCCTTGCCTCCATTTCCTTTGTCCCTATAATCATCATGCAGAACCCAACTCGTCAGTTTCTTCTACACTAATCTTATCTATATGTCATTCAAAGAACTTGTTTTCTTTCTCATTACTTTATATAAGATAATATAGGGAAGTGATCAGAGGCCTACCGAACAAAACATGCGCAAGGCTATTATTTTCCATGTATTCATATACCAGCAACAATTGCTTCCCTTCAATGCAACATCCATACAATCTAACAAGATTTGGGTGTTGCAGACCAGAAATCATGCCTATTTCGTTCACAAACTCACGATTCCCCTTTTTTGATTTTGCTGAAAGCTGTTTAACCGCAATCTGAGTGCCATCTGATAGTACTCCCTGCAATGAGAATATTTTTAGACAAAGAAAAGAAGTTTACTAGGTCATTTCATGCTGATTTGAAAACAGAAATTTGTACTATACTTTATAGACACAGCCAAAACCGCCTTCTCCCAGTTTGTTCGCTGCATCAAAGTCATTCGTTGCAGTTTTGATTTGTCTGAAGGTGAAGATACCAGTTACCAGATCTAGCCCAACAAGTTCTGCCCACGGAGCAAAGAGGACATGTATATATTAGTTAATCTGCATGAGGATTCATCGAAGGAAAAAAACAATTTATACAGTCGCACAATTAAACAACATTGAGATAGTTCTTTGATAAGTGTATGCATTCATTGATAGACATGAAGAAAATTCGATGCAGAAAATCTGCAAGATCAAATAAATGTATCATTTGTACCTCGATCCCTCGATTTCCTTCCTCCTAAATAACCTTTCCACCAAAGAGAGGATAAAAGTATGAAAATGAGGAATAATGGCAAAACCACAGCTCCAGCGATAATGAATCTCTTTCTCCTGCCATTATTAGGAGGGTCGAAGTCTAGGCAGAAATAGAATTGCAACAAGAGCAAGAATTGTCAGATCACAGCACTAATTATTCCTTCATTAGCATGACATTCCATTATATTCCACATCAATGGCTGATATTAGAGGACCATATGTTCCTTTTTCCGGAGTCATTGTGGTTCCTTTCCCAGCCCAATGAAAGCGGATCTCTAAAGCTCTATTGGTTACATGTGCTGTATACTTATGAATGTATACCTTATCCACCCCTCCCGCTTTAGTCACTACGAGTGGTTAACCCGCGCGATGCGGCGGGTTTTTTTTATCTATGTAGAAAATTGATTGTTTTTTATGTATTGTATTTTATTATTTTAATATTTAGTTAGTATAATTATATTTAAGAATATTAATATGAATTTTTGTTCTTAAAAAAATCTAAAGTCATTTTTCCTCTCTTTCTCAATATATTTTTAGGCGATAATATTCAATAAATATCAGACATATTAGAAATAAAAATATTGTAATTTGTTTTTAAAACATAAACTTAATTTTTTTGTGTTATAATTATTTATTTGACGTCTAAAAAGAATAGTCTAATGGAAACGGGAAGTGATTTGTATATTTTTTAATTTGACTTATAGATAATGTAGGTAAATTTGACAATATTTTTTTTGAAATGTTTTTTTTCCAGTAATATTAGATCTAAAATATTAAAAATGAAAACATTGGAAATTCCCCGCAAGCACTTTTAGACGACTGACTGAATCAAATAGGACAGGCGGGCGGGAATGACGGAAGCGGAGTTGCAAACTGCTACTAAGCACATGCTAATGAATTGAGAGATAAATTCATAAACCTGCTTAAATAAAAGAGCACAAAAATAAATTTTGAAGCCAATTTTTTTTTATATAAGATTTATTAATCATATTATCATATTACATATATTTAAGAAAACATAATATGAATTTCTGTCATCCGAAAAATTTTAGGTCATTTTTCCTCTTTCTTAATATATTTTTAGGCGATAATATTAAATTAATATTCAAACATATAATTAGTTCTACATATTTTAATGTGACATAAATATACAAATATACAAATATTTTTGATAAGATTTATTAACTATATTATTACATTAAATATATTTAAGAATATTGATATTAATTTTTTTTAAGCAAAAAATCCAAGGTCATTTTTGTCCTCTCTTTATATATCTATAGGCGATAATATTAAATAAATTTTTTTTATGTTATTCGATTAATTTATTATATTATTATATAAAATGTATTTAAAAATACTGATATCAATTTTTTTTATTAAAAAAATGTTAGGTCATGTTTTCTTCTCCCTATATATATTCCTATGCGATAATATTCGATAAATATTAGAACATATAATTAATGATAGAGTAAAAATATTTAAGAAACTTTAACAAAAGATAAAACAAAAAAATAAAAATAAAAATAAAAATTAGCATTGCTATTACTGTCAAAACAATAAAAAAATTTAAATTATCCGGAGGGGAAAAAATATTAACAGAAGAGTAAGCAAGAAAAACAAATAAATTATTATTATTATAATAATATTAATTATTATTAAATTTATTATTATTATATTATTATTATCATTGTTGTGTCAAAGACAAAATTAAAATGCGAAGATAAATTTTTTCTATGTTATTCAATTTATTCATTATATCATTATATTAAATGTATTTAAAAATTGTAGGTGATGTTTTCTTCTTTCTATATATATTCCTATGAGATAATATTCAATAAATATTAGAACATATAATTAATGAAAGACTAAAAATATCCTAGAAAACTTTAAGAAACGAAAAAAAAAATATCATTGTCATTGCTGTCAAAACAATAAAAATTAATAAATTATACGGAGGAAAAAAAACATTAACAAAAGAGCAAGTAAAAAAAACAATTAAATTATTATTATTATTATTATTATTATTATTATTATTGTGTT
>CM045914.1:8797329-8804829 GCA_025169955.1 Salix arbutifolia
AACAGCAAAAACAGAGGAGCAACACACACAGCAGCACCATACACAATAATATGCATTTAATCGATACTAATACTAAAAAGACACAATAAACAAATTACACTAACCTTTGAAGCGAATTTAATAGAATTTGAAGTCAAAAGATATTGATCAATGCTTGATGCTCCTTTCAAAAACCCTGAGTAGAGAGATATTGTAAGTACATTCAATAAAAAAATTAATATCAACCAATAGCAATATTAAACTTTATTTATATTCGATTGCATCCTTTAGGCCCAGAATCACAATCAGTTTGACAAGAGTTGTTTAAGGTCTATTGGAAGTATTTTTGAATCATCGCAAATATGTTAAGTTATTAAATTGAAATGGTTCTTGGCAAGGTAATACAAAACTTAATTAAACCATAATCTTAGTAAAACACCTTGCATGGGGTGCCAATTTTTTTCAAAAAGGGAGTTGCCATGGAGGATATTTGCAAATCCAAGCAACGATGGTTGATTATTTTAAAGGAATGTGTGATGGTTATGATTAGTTTTACACATGGAACCTATTCCAAATCTCGGTAACATTCTTTATCCTGCTTCCTCTAAATAATCTTATTCCTCTTTTTTTTTAGATGAATTCGATAAAATATAGTTATAGAGAATTTAACAGTGATTTTGTATATTTTTTCAAAGTAACAAATTGAGAATCTTGAAAAGCAAAAGACAAGTTGGATCCAAAGTGACAAGAAAGTAGATTTTGTGTCTCACATAAGATAAAGTAGAAATGAGATTATTAAATTCATAAGCCTGCTGCTTTTCTCTTCTTTTAGGGATGCTTTATGCATGGCTAGTTCTCATTCCCCACTCATCCTTTTGACAGAATATCACAAGTCCTAATCATTTATTTATTGATTCATCAATTAAATAAATAAATAAAAGTGTATAGCCAAGTGGAAGGTTTTGAAAATGAAATGTATATTCAAAGTGGGGCGGGTCTGGGAACTCAACTACTGCATGTATACAAAAAGAGAAAAAAACCGTCCATATAAAGAGAGAATGCATGAAATGGACTTCTACATAAGTTGGTAAAATCACTCTTCTGATTTTAAACTAACAAAACCAGAAACCACAACTCACATGCAACCGGAACCCTCTCCTCCAAAAAACACCATGATTTAACCACATCAACAAAATCCAAAAACTACCACCTCCAATTAAGTTCAAATTAAAACTCAAATTTCTCGACAAAATCAGTTAATTAGTCACAACCCATGAGCATAGATGGTGTCGAGCCAAACCCATGACAATGCTCTCCAAAAACTCCCTAAACCGTAAACAAATTTAGAAACTAAGGAAAATTAAAAAAATTGAATGCTGGTTGTACCTGAGGCAGATCTTCGTTGTGGTGGTGATGGGTCTGCTGGGTAACTGAAGCTCGATGCCAGCAAAGTACAAATTACAATTGCAACGGAAAATCCATTGCAACCCTTGTTTTTCTTTTTTAATTTCTGAAATTAGTAAGGAGTTTCTGAGAAGGGTAAGGAGGGAGAGAAGGAAGGAAAATGGATGGTTTTTAGTTCAAGCGGGGAATTTGAGGGATTCATAATTCATTTCTTGTATTTGAATGGGATTTTATTATTCATTTATTTTTTATATTTTGTTTGTGTTATATGTGCTTGCTAGTGTGTATTTGATATTGCAATAGTTTTTGTTATTAAAAAAAATATATTTAAGAGAAACATTTTTAATTGCAGTTTTTAAAAAATAAATTTTTAAAAATGTGTTTTGTTAGAATTATTGTAAAAATGATTTTTACATGCAAAATAAATACAAAAAAAACAAATTATTTTAGCTTCTACCAAACATGTAGTTATGGTTGTGATTGATGTTGAGTTTTTTAAAATGCTACAAATGATAAATTTTAAAAATTAATATATTGAAAATATTTGTTTGAAAAGCTACAAATTGACACATTGAAAGAGCTGTGATATTAATTTTTAAAGTATTAAAAAATATTTAAAAACAATAATCATAGCTAAAAGGAAAAGCTACAGTGAAAATAGTGATTCTAGACAGATACTAAATCGTGTTTGGCACTGTATTTTATAAGTATTTTTTTATTTTTTATTTTAAATTAATATTTTTGACGTTATTAGATATATTAATCTCAAAAATATTTTTTAAAAATTAAAAAAAATATTAGTTTGATACATTTTTGAACAAAAATCACTTTTAATAGCAACTTCAATTACACTAATTACTTGTTGTATGGATTTTTTTTCATTTATTTAATTTTCTAGTAATTAGTGCATGTTTGAGTGTATAGTTGAAGTTGATATTGAAAATAATTTTCGTTTAAAAATATATTAAAATAATATTTTTTTTAATTTTTAAAAATTATTTTTGATATCAACAAATCTAAAAACATTAAAAATATTTAATTAAAAATTAAAAATAAATCAAATTTTTAAAATAAATATTTTTTGAAACATAATGCTAAATAGTGACTTAAAATGGTAATCAAATCTGAATAGATATCAGCAAAAAGAAATAATGTAGAAATAAATTTGATCGTGGATTTATTTGGAAGGTAATTACTGTAAAAAAAAAACGGTGCAAGTCATAATTTTCGTTTTTTGAATTTTGCGTGAACTAATTAGGGAAAGAAGAAGATTCAAATTTCTATTGTACTGTTGAATTGTTAATGCATACAATCAGCATGCTTACTATATATATTCAAGGGGTAATCCTTACGTATACATACTATACACTAACACACAAAAGGATGAAAATCTCGTTTCAAATTCTATGGAATAATCAATCTTGGTCTATGCATCTTGTTTAAAAATCATAGACTCATGCACAAATCCATGAAATACTAAAATTATAGCAAAAATAGAGAAGTCTTGGGGAACGTTTCTTTCTTTGCAACTTCATTGGCAAGTTTTTGATATCCTTCATAGATTGGTAGTGGAAGAAGGATTTCTTTTATTTATTATTATTATAAATAAAAATATAATAATAAAAGAATGTCTGATATCCTTCATTGAGAAGTCTTGGGAACGTTTCTTTCTTTTATTAATTATTATTATAAATAAAAATATATGTCTTGCTTAAATAAATCAATATTACATATAATCACTCCATTGACTATAGGATATATACCCAACAAGAAGAAGTACTGATTAACAAGCAATGATTCATACCATGAAACATGAATCACAAATAAAAGATAATAGTAGTTTTGTGACTGTTTAGTTTTAATTTGTCTCTTATTCATGATAACAAATTTTGTGGTTCATGGCATCACTTTATATGAACTGAATAAAGATCCTGGGCTGATGAAGAAGAAGAAGCAGTCCATGGTCCCTCAGATGACTTCACGAGGATTTATTTTCACTTGAACTTCCACTGAATGAAGCTTGAGCAAACTTGTTAAATGAGGCCGTAGCATACCCTGATTGATCACTCGATGTGCTTGGAACCATGACTAGTTCCTCGACATCAGTTTTTCCTTCGAGCATACTCACTACTGTAGACATAATAGGTCTAAGTGTCGGGGATTGATTTGTGCATAGCAGTGCTACATTGATCATTCTAACGACTTCTTTCTTGTTGAATGCAGACCCTAATCTTGGATCAACCATCTCCATTATGTCCCCATTTTTTTGTAAATATAGAACCTGAAATAACCAAACACAAATTTATGAGATATATATAGCTGACTGAGAGTAAACATTAACAGAAAAATAAGAGATTAAATGGGTGCATCTTACCCAATCTAGAAGGCATACAAAGTTTTCATCCCTTCTAAATTTGACATTGTTCATCCCAGAAACAATCTCTAATGCTACAACACCAAAACTGTAGACATCTGCCTTGTAAGTTAAGTAACCATATAATGCGTATTCCGGTGCCATGTATCCCCTGCACAAGAAGCATAATTTACTAGTTTGCTAAATGTCTATTGCCCTATTTCATGTAGTTTTTGATTTTTTGGTGAATATCTCTATCTTGATGTGTAATTAGTGGTTGCATTATTGCACTTGCCTATTGTTTGTTTTTGTATTTCACAGGCAAAATTATATTTCTTGCAGCGTAAATAGGATTTCAAACCCTGGATGATAATGTGAATAGTATATTCATTTGGCAACCAGGCTAAACCTCTCCAACGGATAGTCTTTGAGGGACACGACCATAGATGGGAAACCCTGATCCATGGCAACCCTGCAGTGCATGATTTGAACCCTGGATGTCTGCCTACCGTATATTTTGAAGCTAACCCCTTCCATCGGTACTTAAGCCCAGTTATAGCATCATACTGTTTAAAAATAAAAGCTACTTGTCTAACCTGATGACTCACAAACGAAAAAAGCTAGCTGATGTGGTGAAATGTTGAAATGCTTAAGAGCAAAGACTAGCTGTAAAATGGTGAAATGTCTAACATGGTGTAATAAAAATGGTGAATCCTTCTATGGTGAACAAAAAGATGAGCCCAATAGCAAATAACATGGATATCATAAACTCACATTGTTCCAGCAACTCTGGTGTCGATGTGGGTGTTGTCCTCGTCATCAAGCTTGGCCATTCCAAAATCAGATATCTTGGCGTTCATGTCCTTGTCAAGAAGGATATTGGTACCTTTTATGTCTCTATGAACAATTTTGAGTGTCGACTCCTCGTGTAGGAAAACCAGACCTTTCGCTATATTTACACATATCCTCTGCCTTGTACGCCAGTCTAGCTTCCTTGCCTCCATTTCCTTTGTCCCTATAATCATCATGCAGAACCCAACTCGTCAGTTTCTTCTACACTAATCTTATCTATATGTCATTCAAAGAACTTGTTTTCTTTCTCATTACTTTATATAAGATAATATAGGGAAGTGATCAGAGGCCTACCGAACAAAACATGCGCAAGGCTATTATTTTCCATGTATTCATATACCAGCAACAATTGCTTCCCTTCAATGCAACATCCATACAATCTAACAAGATTTGGGTGTTGCAGACCAGAAATCATGCCTATTTCGTTCACAAACTCACGATTCCCCTTTTTTGATTTTGCTGAAAGCTGTTTAACCGCAATCTGAGTGCCATCTGATAGTACTCCCTGCAATGAGAATATTTTTAGACAAAGAAAAGAAGTTTACTAGGTCATTTCATGCTGATTTGAAAACAGAAATTTGTACTATACTTTATAGACACAGCCAAAACCGCCTTCTCCCAGTTTGTTCGCTGCATCAAAGTCATTCGTTGCAGTTTTGATTTGTCTGAAGGTGAAGATACCAGTTACCAGATCTAGCCCAACAAGTTCTGCCCACGGAGCAAAGAGAGACATGTATATATTAGTTAATCTGCATGAGGATTCATCGAAGGAAAAAAACAATTTATACAGTCGCACAATTAAACAACATTGAGATAGTTCTTTGATAAGTGTATGCATTCATTGATAGGACATGAAGAAAATTCGATGCAGAAAATCTGCAAGATCAAATAAATGTATCATTTGTACCTCGATCCCTCGATTTCCTTCCTCCTAAATAACCTTTCCACCAAAGAGAGGATAAAAGTATGAAAATGAGGAATAATGGCAAAACCACAGCTCCAGCGATAATGAATCTCTTTCTCCTGCCATTATTAGGAGGGTCGAAGTCTAGGCAGAAATAGAATTGCAACAAGAGCAAGAATTGTCAGATCACAGCACTAATTATTCCTTCATTAGCATGACATTCCATTATATTCCACATCAATGGCTGATATTAGAGGACCATATGTTCCTTTTTCCGGAGTCATTGTGGTTCCTTTCCCAGCCCAATGAAAGCGGATCTCTAAAGCTCTATTGGTTACATGTGCTGTATACTTATGAATGTATACCTTATCCACCCCTCCCGCTTTAGTCACTACGAGTGGTTAACCCGCGCGATGCGGCGGGTTTTTTTTATCTATGTAGAAAATTGATTGTTTTTTATGTATTGTATTTTATTATTTTAATATTTAGTTAGTATAATTATATTTAAGAATATTAATATGAATTTTTGTTCTTAAAAAAATCTAAAGTCATTTTTCCTCTCTTTCTCAATATATTTTTAGGCGATAATATTCAATAAATATCAGACATATTAGAAATAAAAATATTGTAATTTGTTTTTAAAACATAAACTTAATTTTTTTGTGTTATAATTATTTATTTGACGTCTAAAAAGAATAGTCTAATGGAAACGGGAAGTGATTTGTATATTTTTTAATTTGGACTTATAGATAATGTAGGTAAATTTGACAATATTTTTTTTGAAATGTTTTTTTTCCAGTAATATTAGATCTAAAATATTAAAAAATGAAAACATTGGAAATTCCCCGCAAGCACTTTTAGACGACTGACTGAATCAAATAGGACAGGCGGGCGGGGAATGACGGAAGCGGAGTTGCAAACTGCTACTAAGCACATGCTAATGAATTGAGAGATAAATTCATAAACCTGCTTAAATAAAAGAGCACAAAAATAAATTTTGAAGCCAATTTTTTTTTATATAAGATTTATTAATCATATTATCATATTACATATATTTAAGAAAACATAATATGAATTTCTGTCATCCGAAAAATTTTAGGTCATTTTTCCTATTTCTTAATATATTTTTAGGCGATAATATTAAATTAATATTCAAACATATAATTAGTTCTACATATTTTAATGTGACATAAATATACAAATATTTTTGATAAGATTTATTAATTATATTATTACATTAAATATATTTAAGAATATTGATATTAAATTTTTTTAAGCAAAAAATCCAAGGTCATTTTTGTCCTCTCTTTATATATCTATAGGCGATAATATTAAATAATTTTTTTTTATGTTATTCGATTAATTTATTATATTATTATATAAAATGTATTTAAGAATACTGATATCAATTTTTTTTATTAAAAAAATGTTAGGTCATGTTTTCTTCTCCCTATATATATTCCTATGCGATAATATTCGATAAATATTAGAACATATAATTAATGATAGAGTAAAAATATTTAAGAAACTTTAACAAAAGATAAAACAAAAAAATAAAAATAAAAATAAAAATTAGCATTGCTATTACTGTCAAAACAATAAAAAAATTTAAATTATCCGGAGGGGAAAAAATATTAACAGAAGAGTAAGCAAGAAAAACAAATAAATTATTATTATTATAATAATATTAATTATTATTAAATTTATTATTATTTATATTATTATTATCATTGTTGTGTCAAAGACAAAATTAAAATGCGAAGATAAATTTTTTCTATGTTATTCAATTTATTCATTATATCATTATATTAAATGTATTTAAAAATTGTAGGTGATGTTTTCTTCTTCTATATATATTCCTATGAGATAATATTCAATAAATATTAGAACATATAATTAATGAAAGACTAAAAATATCCTAGAAACTTTAAGAAACGAAAAAAAAAAAATATCATTGTCATTGCTGTCAAAACAATAAAAATTAATAAATTATACGGAGGAAAAAAAA
>CM045914.1:8807329-9070970 GCA_025169955.1 Salix arbutifolia
AAACACACTTATATATACATGGACAAAAGTTGGGGTTATATTAGAAATTTTATTTGTTAATATAAAATTTTATTATTATTATTATTATTATTATTGTGTTAAGTATAAAATTAAAATTCGAAGACAATTTTTTTTTTATGTCATCCGATTTATTCATTATATGATTATATAAATGCATTTAAGAATACTGATATTAAATTTTTTTTATTGAAAAAATCCTAGGTTATGTTTTCTTCTCCCTATATATATTCCCATGAGATAATATTCAATAAATATTAGAACATATAATTAATGAAAGATTAAAAATATCATAGAAACTTTAACAAAAGAAAAAATAAATAAATATCATTGTCATTACTATCAAAACAATAAAAATTATTAAATTATACGAAGAAAAAAAAACATTAACAAAAGAGCAAGCAAGAAAAACAATTAAATTATTATTATTATTATTATTATTATTATTATTATTATTATTATTATCATTGTTGTGTTAAATACAAAATTAAAATTTGAAGACAAATTTTTTTTATGTTATCCGATTTATTCATTATATGATTACTGTCAAAAACAATAAAAATTATTAAATTATACGAAGGAAAAAAAAAAACATTAACAAAAGAGGAAGCAAGATAAACAATTAAATTATTATTATTATTATTATTACTATTATTATTATTATTATAATTATTATTATTGTGTGTTATATTAGAAATTTTAAAAAATAAAAGTATAAGGGTTGAAATGAAAATAAAATACAAAGGGATTAAAATAAAAAATTAAAAGTTTAAGGGCTGAAATGAAATCAGATTTATTAATATTTTCCATCAGAGGACAAATTTGCAAAAATGGAAACTACTGTACCGAATATATTAAGCATTTTCAACCCAATCCGGAAATTAAAAGAAGGAGGACCGAAGTGAAACATTCACATTTAATTAATTGCAATTGAAGGACCCAATCGAAGGAATCAAAACTTGTATAACTGAAATTAAGCCAAACTGCACAGTATATAAAACAATTAAAAGTACAGGGACCGAAGTGAAAGTATACAAAACTCGGGGGGGCTCTTCTGCACTTTGACGTGCAGGAGAGAGAGAAAACGGTGCAACCGGCTTTAACCGGCCACCGACGCGTCCACGGCCACCTTGTTGACAAACGCGCCGACCGGGAGGAAGACCAAGAGGAGGCGCACCGGATTAGGCGCCGGTATCCCATTTACGGCCACCGTATCATACCGCACGCGCCACCTGAAAAGGAGCGTGAGGGAGAATACCGTGTTTCGCGTGCACTGCACGCGCCTGACAGAATTTCGAAAAATAAATAAATAATAATGGTCAGTTACCGTTATAACCCTGTCCCTAATTAATACATTTTGTCTTATTAGGGGTTATAATCGTATTTAGCCATTTAAAAAAAAACCCATGCGGCGGACCGGACCGAACCGGACCGGTACGGACGCGCGCAATTACGCCTTTAACCCTCAGCCGAAAACGCTATTTTGTCTTATTATCAGGGCTAAAATCGTTACTACACTGTTCATAGGCGGAAAAAACAAAAAAAAAAAGGGTGGACGAACTCGCGCGACACACGGATGAAAAAGCTCGCGTCCACAGTGATTTGTGAGTGTGTGCACAGTGTTTTTTACTGTTCATTTCTTCATTTTGTTTTAGTTATTAGTTAATATCAAAATCCTTCAGCACAATAATGTTCTGCGAGAACAATCCTTCAGCACAATATTGCATAAGGAATGAATTTATGATCTTTTAGTTAATAAATACCTGAATATAAACATCAAATACTCGTCTTCCTAGACTGTAGTGGGATCTGTTAGCCCTCATTACAATCTCTGCAAAGTGCAGCTTGACAGTGTAATTCCCATTTGCCAGACAGGGAATGTAGTATGTGAGAGACGAAGGCGTAAGGCTTGCATTTGTGTACAGTACAGAGTTGTCCATTGTGAGTATGGACATAGTTTGAGCTATGTAGCTATCCGAGGAAGGTTTAACATCCCAAATATGTCCTGTGGTACTTTTTTGCCAATCACGTCCAGTGGAAACATATTTTGCTGCACCTCCTTTCTCATCATCTGCTTCGTAGGTGGTTTTTCCAATGATGGCTACTGGTCCCCCACAATTTATGTGCACTGAATATCGCTCTATACATGGACATAAAAATATTCAAGAAACAATCAAACACAAAAGCAAATTAAGATTTTGTGATGCAGGAGCATCCTTTTCCTCCTGAAATTGAAATCGTGGTGGGACCCACAGTGTAAAGGCCCACGCAATTAAATGGTCCTAGAACCTTTAGATTTATGACAGAGACCAATTATCTGGTGAATATGGGAATAAGATTTGATTTCTTTCCAGAGGTGGATGATGCAGAGCATCTTCTTCCTCTTGGGATGGAAATCCCAGTGATTGAATCCATGATGGTGTAGCCACACACAAAAGGACTATCAACGGAGTTCATGACTGAGATGCTATAAAGTAAGAATACCTTTAGAACAAGGTTTCAGGCACTCAACAGGTTTCCTGAAAAGATTTGCCAGATAGAATCATCAACTTATTTAAAAGAAATGACAAAGAGAAGAAAATAAATGAACTATGGCACGCAAAGAAGAGTTAAGTTTTGAACAGTTCCATCCCCAAGTACTTTTGAACAGATTTCTGGCACGCAAAGAAGAGTTAAGTTTTGTAGGTTATGAAGTGAATGGTGATGTAAAAAGACGCTGACTTTCAAAATCAAAGGTAAGGCAACGAAAATAAAATCAATCTTACAGTGTTTCTCTACATTGTGGTTCCGAAGTAAACTTGTTGTAAGAAAGATCGATTGAGCTGCACACAAAGATAGCTTCCTTAAACATTCAGCCAGTATTTTTAATTTTTATAGAAAATTGCATGCACATGTTATAGACAACAAGACAGAAGAGATGAAGACATTTGGGACAAATTGAACATGTCCTCTCCTCACGTCCCTTCTATTTTTAAAAGATAAAAATTCAATCCAAAACTACAATAAATATATCTCAAATTTATTTTTATATCTTCATCTTCGCCCTATTGTATATGTCCCTTCTATCCTAGGACATTGACCAAATGAAACCTTGGACATAGTTTGATCATTCACGCACAGCTCTGGAAACTGGGAAGGATCATTTGTTTATCAGCTTCTCTTCAGGATCGCTCTTCAAATACTAGGGCATATTAATAAACCTACAGACACGTAACTGTTATAGGATGAGGGAAACCTGAAGTTCATGATTAAGCTTTTGGGTTGAGAATGTTAGGATAAAGGCGAGCCCAAGTTGATGATAATTTTTGTCTTTCAGGGGAGAATTATTAGATAAAATAATCAACAATTGTAATTGAGTAAAAAGAAAATATATTACGAACTCAAATCTCAAAAATCATTATTCGTATACAGAAATTAAGAAAAATAACATACTAGCGATTATCTCTTGAGCTGATCCAATCTGGGATGGGCCCCGTAAGATTGTTCCATGTAAGATACCTACGCAGAAAGTAAGAATTGTCATTTGCTTGAACATTTGTCCAAGGGTATCATTGCAAATGAACATTTATCATCATATTTGTCATACTCGACTGAAGACTAACTTGACACAAGGATTGAGTCCTTGGATCACTTCAGGTCAGCAGTTTTATTTAAACAAATACATTTTGTTCCATTTTGTTCCAATCAGGTTGGGGCAGGGTTTGGCCAAGTCAAACGGGTTTGGCAGTTCTTCCATTTTTATTTAAACAAATGCATTTTCTTCCATTTTTGTCTTACAAGATATTGACCCCATCAGGTGTGGCAAGGTTTGGCAGTTCAATGTCTTGTATGGTTCAACTGGAATCTCAGTCCCAATGAGGCTCCGAGTCCTGGAGTTTCCAGGTTGATTTGGTTGGTCCATCTAGGTTTAATAAAGATGTTTTTATATAGCAAACACTAATTTCAGAAGGTACACTTACATTTTCTCCAAGCTTGGTAGGCCATCAAAACTTGGTGCATCAAAACTTTGTGGAAGTAAACCACTTAATCTGTTGAAACTGAGATCTCTGTTTTTGAAAAGAAGAGAGGGGAAAAAATGTAAAGGCCGAGACAACATCAACTGAGAACCATTATAATGCAACATTTAGAAATTTATTTACAAATAATAATTTAGCTGCAATATAAAGTCAGCAGCTCTAAGTATCCATGAAATTCACACTTCAATCTTCATGACAACATGGATGATATATATAAGGGATAGAGTAAATTACAAAATTTTCAGCTGCGACTTATTGGTCAAATATTCTGGAAATTTTCCTAACAAGTTGCAGTTGCTCAACATCCTGCAATATACATTAATTTCATGTGAGCTAAATATTTATGTTGTAAATTAACTATGATCCTGATATGAGAGTATCAACTGCAAGAACAACTCACAAATACTTAATGCCTGCTATAGGGTCTAGGTTGGGAATCTCTAAACCATTTCCAAGTAAGCTGCTTATTCTTCTGCTCAATATTAGACAGCATAAAAATGTGTGATGTTCAAGATTAAAGTGAAACTGGGACAATAAATTTAAAACAAACATCTTACAGATCAGTTAGAGTAGTCAAGAGATAAATGTTTGAAGGAATGGGTCCAGTGAAACCACCAGCTTGGATCTCTCTGTCAATACAAAATTAAATGGGGGTTAAGGTTCTTCTTTCGTGACGAGACTCCGATCTTGTGGTAGAAATTAGCACATACAATACATCAAGTTGTTTCCAGCTCAGAATAAATTCAGGTATTCTTCCAGTGAAGTTATTCCTGCTAAGCCGACTGCATTTGCCCGGACAGAAAACACAAAATCAAGAAACTTGGAGAGTAAAGAGATGCATCTGTAATATCAAATACTGCAACTAATTAGTAATAATAACCATGTGAAATGAGAGCTTACAGTTCCTTCAATCGGATCAGATTAGCGAGAGTCGAGGGTAGCTCTCCACTAAGATTATTGGCACTGAGAGTTCTGCAATCACATAAAGAGAAAAAAACTTAGCATTCAATAATCAGATAGGACTTAATTTCTAGTACAAAAGGTTGAATGAACTGACAGATTCTCCAGGTTAACCAAGTCTCCAAGCTCAGGGGGGGACAGTTCCAGAAAACATATTGTTCTCAATGCTCCTGTGCATAAATGTCAACTCTCAGGATTACTCCTGACTAAACAATTGTACAGAATTTAAATAAATAAAAACCAAGAGATTGACTGTTAGGAAATGCATACAAGTATCTAAGTGTGGTAATCCTTCCCAGATAGCTAGGAATTTTTCCACTCAACCGATTCACGCCGAGAGACCTGTAGCTTATTCAATCTATTAATTAAATAATTACGAGTAAGCAATTCCTTGGCTAGAAAACATGAATGCAGTATTTTCTTACAATATTTCGAGCTTGGTAAATTGCCACTCAGGTGGTATATTGCCACTCAGGTAGTTGGCCCAAAGATCTCTACAGAGACGATAGAGTGCTGATAAAATCTAATCATACGATACGATACGATACAAATTCATGGTTCTCAATCTGTAGAAATGAAGTAATTTGAAGCACTGCTTACAATTGTTTAAGGTGTGGTAGTTTCTGTATAGCTTTTGGGAGGCTTCCATCAAGATCTTGCCTTTTGAGATATCTGCATTGCAAGAACACTTGGACCCATCAATTCCTCAATATAAGGTCAGAATTCAAAACTTCCGACCATTGCAAATCAGTGGAATATAAGACATAACTACAACAGCCAATGGAATAGAAAACCAAAATTGTTGACATCTAGCAGAGCTTAGCTGAAGATCCTTTCTTTGCTATTCACTACATGTTCAGCCTGATTAAGTCCTCCTTCAGATCATTATTATACTTGTTTTTATATAATTTTACTGCTAATGAATTTCTTCTGAATTTCATAAAATGAAATTCAACTATTGTAGGGGGTTTATGAGGAGATTTTATCCACTACAAGCAGTTCTCCACTCCACTGTATCATTTGAGCTTAATACGCTGTAGATAGATTAGGTTTTTCTTAGCATAAAAACAATACCTAAACATTGTTGTGTAGTAAAAATAATAATCTTGAACTCGAAATATTTTGTATAATAGAGGATATATTTTTTATATATTGAAGGTTGAAATTGCAAAGAAAAAACTAAATCCATGAGATGAGATAACTCCACGAAAATCAAATTAAAAACAATTACGAAGCATAATTCCCAAAAAATCTAATATTAAAGGGTGAAATTGAAAACAAAATTAAAAAAAAAACCAAAAAACAAATTGAATTAACTTAGATTTACCTTTCAAACCTACTATTTAGTTTATAAGATTGATATAATTTTATAAAAATCAAATAAAAAAATTACGAATCCCAATTAAAAAGGAAAAAAAATAAAGTAAATTCAGGTTAACCTTTTGATCATGATATTAAAAGAAAATTGATAAAAAAAAGTATTCCAACATATTTTATATTAAAGATTGGCATCAGCAATGAAAATAAATAAATTTATGTGACAAATATGTAAATAAAATAAGAAAATCAAGAACAAAATAGAAAACACAATTCTTAAAACCATCTAATATTAAATATAAAAATTTGATTTTTTTACGATGAAATATATATATATATATATATATATATATATATATATATATATATGAGCGTGACAAGCATGGAGTTGTAAGTGAAGAAATATACATGCCGACAACGTGGCACACACCCCCAGGAAATGAGCAGCTGCAAACAACTTCATCGTCATCTGGCTTTTGAGTTAAAACTGTATTGTTACACAGTATCATATTGCGACTCCAGCCTTTTTTGCCCAGTTGTGTTGCGACTTCAAGTAGAGCTTCCACTGCATGAATCAAAATTAAATCTCAGCTTCTAATTCCGGGATGATTAGCCGGTGGATTCTGCAAAAACTTGCCAGAAAATGTTTGAAAAAAACACAGAATTCTGCAGAAAAGTCACTGCATGATGCAATTACTAGCATGGTTACAGAACTCAAATTTGATGAGAATGATGCAGTGAGGGTTTTGCAGATAAAAAACACTACTCCTGCTTGAAGAAGCCATTACAAGCGCATGTCTTCCTCCAAACATTAAGGAATTTGCCCATCTGAACCAAATTAAAAATATAAATACATATATGTGTGTGTGTGTATACCTTCATCGTTAGCAAGGTCCCCAACCTGGGCCTCCAAATTTGTAGCTCCCATGCAAAACGTTAGCAACATGAGAATGAGTAGGGAAGATGTGATTCTCAAAATATCAGAGAGTGCAGGAGCCATCTTCCTTCGTCTTCTGCAATCCACCTTAAGAGTACTTGATAGCTAGGCTGCCTGGAGAATTGAAGCTTCATGCATTATTATAGTCGACTTTTCAGGATGATGGAGGGTCTTTCTTCCGTAGTCTTATAAATAAAGATAAACCCACACTGAAATTACACCTGTCTGTAAATCGATTGTTTTTTAAAATTAGTTTTGTGTAGAAATATATTACAATAATTTATTTTTTATTTTTTAAAATTATTTTTTGATATAGTTATATTAAAACCACAAAAAAATACTTCAAAAATTAATTAAAAAACAAAAAAGACTTTTTATCTCACACTCAACATGAAAATTATTGGTGAAAAAGTAATGATAAATGTTGTGGCTGAATGCATTTTGCCCCACGTGATTAAGAATTTGCAAGTTTAGTTTAGGGATGGACCCGTATGGTAGTGTCTCCAGTATTGTAGTGATTGGTTTTAAAATGTTTTTTATTTAAAAATACATATATATAAATATATTTTTTATTTTTAAAAAATCATTATTTATATTAAAATATCGAGACCATCTAAATATAATTTAAAAAATATATATTTTTAAATAAATAAAAAATCATCCTTCTCATGACGCCGTCCAGCTTGTTCCCAAGAACAAACCCGCTGCCCTTCTCACAAAAACTTCAGACACTACGAATAACATACCCGCCTTCTTCTATCAACAGTTCACAGCTACACCAAATATCAAGCTTTTGATTGAGAAGCTTTGACTTGTTGATGATCATATTATGGATCGAGTAGTGTTGTGCATGATGGAAGCTACTAGAGAATAATATAAATTATATTATGGAGTTTTATTTATAAACTTAGAGTTTTAGGTCACAAGTTTTGTTATGCATGATAGTTCCTAAACATGGTATAAAGTCTTGTTGACCTAGCGGTCACAAGTTTGAATCTCATCACCTTCATTCTATTTGATAAAAATTAAGCATAAAATAATGTAGGCTTGTTTAAGTTTCAAGCCCAAAAGATTTTTATTTGAGAGGGTGTATCAGAAAATAATATAAATCATATTCTGTAACCTTATTTATAAGTTTAAGTTTTTAGATTTGAAGTTTCATAACAGAAACAACAGGACCCTGGATCTTGTGATGTCTTCTTCAACAATCAGGACTTATGATTTTTACACAGAATTGCTTACAAAACCAGCAGTAGACATGGAGAAAGAATTCGTCCTCTTCTTATTTGTTCGCTAATGCCATGGATCTATTCTTTCTTTGGAGGGGAGATGAAGACAGCTTAAGTTACGACGATCCGATCCAATTCGCAAATCGGCATTTAAAATCTTGGATTTAGTTTCAACATGCCTAGATTAGATCCTGTAGCGCTGTCAACTGGTTTCTTCTTCCAATCTCCAGGTCTAGTTACTTAACCAGTTGACATGGTGAAAGAATTCCGAGTTTCTTTGGAGAAGACGACTACCGAGTTTTTTTTTTCTATTTTGGAAAAAATATTACTAATATAACACATATGATCATCAATTGATCATACATTTATTGTTAATTAGCTTTCTTTCCTGTTTTCTTACAAGGATTTCAATATTATTTTTTATGTATTAATAATCACTAATGTAACCTTATGAAATATATTATTTTCTTGTCCCGAGCAAATAATATGTTTTTCTATTTAAAAAACCTAGTTTTTTCTCTGGTGTCATCGTTTAATATTTAATTTATTAGATATTAAACTTAATAAATTATTTTATTTTTTATGGTTATTTTAGTTTTATGATCTATATTACGAGTTTGACCAATTAATCTTGTTGATTTAAGATTTGATTTTATTTGTTTATTAATTGATTTTTCATTCAATCTGCAACTAATAATTCATTGTAGACTGAAAAATATTTGTAATGGATTATTGGTTGTTGATTAAAAACATTTATTGTTTTACAAAGCGCAGCAATGAACATTAACAATAATTTTTTTTTTTCTGAAATGAAGATAAATTAGTAATTATAAATTTACATCGAATAATTGTAACGGATTAATCTGTTAATAATTTTTTTTTAGTAGATGAGAAGAAAAAAATGACAGCGGTCAGATTCCCCGACAACTAATTTAAGAGATTGAAAAATGACTACACATTGATTCCAAAAACTCAACGCTAATTGAAAAATGACATTAAATATCATTTAAAGGTTGGTCTTACCAGTCTCACTTGGCTGGCTTTACTATTTATGTTTCTGATGCTGACTGACGATGAGTTTCAAGTGTTTTTTCTTGGAAATTTCTACCTTTTAATATTCTGACATGAAAACTTATGACATGTCGGTTTTTCTGGTCCTCCACAATATTTGATCAAAATATTATTATTATTATTATTGTCATTGTTATTATCATTATTATTATCATTGACAATGAGCAAAGTATTTTTCATAAACGGACGTGTTACGAAATTAATATAAACCAATGGTTATATATAAAAAAATTGAGTTAAAAAGATAATGTGTTAGTGAGTTCATTTAAATATAATTTTAATCAAGTTTTTTATCACAGTTTTTTTGATGTGAGAATACGAAAACACATCAAAACAGATAAGTCACATTAAAATAATCAAAGCTTAATCCAATATTTTTTCTAGAAAAAACACCTTGCCTAGTGGAGTCGTCATTCTGTCACACGTCGTTGCGCGATGTTCAAGAGTGTCTTGTCAATGTTAAAGAGTCATCGCCTAATTGTTCAGGGTCGCTATGAAAACCTGATTGTACTAGTCTAATCAGATATTTGAAGATAAGGGATTGGTTGCGTGAAGAGAGTTTATTAGCACCCCCTAATACGCCTTACCTGAGATAAATTGCATTGTCTTTTTTATGTGATTAAAATATTTTTGATAGGTAGTATTTATTCATGTGAATAAATCTAGTTTTTGAGATTTTATTGTGGGATTGTGTACCTAAATAAAATATCAAGAAAAAAAATTCATGTAGAGACCCTAAAAAAGATCATATATCCTGGAAAGCGAATTGGTTTTTCACCATTCATCCTTCATAAAATATATTGGGAAAAAATATTAGTCTACTTGTAGGATTAATATTTATTATCCGAATTTACACCATTAATTCACGTGAATTAAATTCATATGCAATGCTTTTTTTACATTTCTGCTTTCACATTTTACAAATTACACCACATTTATAAAACCACAAAAATTCAAATCCACAAATTTAAATACATTAAAAAATTAAATATTACAACAATGTCAAAAACAAGAATCATCTAAAACTTACAAAATGGCTAGTAATAGTGGTGGTTGTGGCAAGAGTAGTGGGCTCGCGCATCATCGTTGCTAGTGGCGCGTGGTTCCACGCGCCTCCATTAGTGAAGCACTAGATAGGTGTGTGTGTGAATATGCTTTTTCCCTCTCTTATCCTCTAACTTCATATATTTAAATTATTTTGATATACTTCTTATTAAAAAATATTTTTTAAAAATAATATCAATTATATTATGAGACAAGTTGAAAGAACATACACACCTTCTTATATCAACAGTCACATAAAAATAAATACATAAAAATAAACTTGTTTCAAAACTAATTTTAAAGTAATTGTTTTCTTTTAAAAAAAATAGAGAAAAAGAATATATTTTCAGAGACTAGATTTATTATTATTTATTTCTAAAATACCTTTGTAAGATATTTATTTTAATCGCATTGTATCTCGAAATAATTTCTAAAAATGAAATATCTTAAAGAATAACATTTCAAAGTTGGTTCCTACGAGTCTCACTTGGGTGGCTCTATTATCTCTGTTCTGATGTTGACTATGAGATTCGTGTGTTTTTTCCTGGAAATTTCAAGCTCTTAACATGCTGACATGCATTTATCATATTTTTTATTATTATTATTACGATTATTATTATTATTATATAAACGATGGTTATATTAAAAAAATTGAGTTAAAAAGAGAATGTGTTAGGTAGTTAATTTAAATATATTTTTAACCAACTTTTAGATCACAGTTTTTTTGATGTGAGAATACGAAATCACATCAAAACAAATAATTCACATCAAAATAATCAAAGTTTAATCCAGAATATTTTTTTAGAAAAAACATCTTCTCTGGTGGAGTTGTTATTTTGTCGCACGTCGTTGCGCGATGTTCAGGAGAGTCTTGTTGATGTTAAGAAGTCACGCCTAGTTGTTCAGGTCGCTATGAAAACTCGATTGTACTGGTCTAATCAGATATTTGAAGTTAAGGAATTGGTTGCGTAAAGAAAATTTATTAGCACCCCTAATACTACTTACCTGAGGTAAGTTGCATTGTATATTTTTTATGCGATTAAAATGTTTTGATAGGTAGTATTTATTCTTGTGAATATATCTAGCTTTTGAGATTTTATTGTGGGATCGTGTATCTAAATAAAATATCAGAAAAAAAAATCCATGTAGATACCCTAAAAAAGATCATATATCCTGGAAAGCGAATGGGTTTTTCACAATTCATCCTTCATAAAAATATTCAAAAAAAAATCAATCACCGCTAAAAACAACTCTGAGAATTTTTTGGTTGTTTTTAAATATTTAAATATTAGTCTACTTGTAGAATTAATATTTATTAACTATATTGACATCATTAATTCTCATTAATTAAGTTTGTATGCAATGCTTTTTATACATTTCTGCTTTCACATTTTACAAATTACACCACATTTATAAAACAACAAAAATTCAAATCCACAAATTTAAATACATGAAATAATTAAATATCACAACAATGTCAAAAACAAGAATCATCTAAAACTAACAAAATAGCCAGGAATAGTGGTGGTTGTGGCAAGAACAGTGGGTTCACGCATCACTGTCGCTAGTGGCGCGTGGTTCCATGCGCCTCCACCAGTGAAGCACTAGACAGGTGTGCGTGTGGATCTGCTCCTTCCCTCTCTTCTCTTTTGACTTGATGTATTTAAATTATTTTGATATATTTTTTAATGAAAAATATTTTTAAAAATAATATCAATCATACACACCTTATATCAACAGTAACACTTACACCATATCTCAAGCTTTTGAGTGGAAAACTTTGACTAGTTGATGATCATATATGGAGTAGATGATGAAAGCGACAGGATCGTAGATCTTCAATAATCAGGAAAATTGCTTTTCATGTTCATTTGTGTGAAATGAAGAAAAGATAGGCTTTAATCTATGAATCCACGAAACCATGAAAGAGACTCGTTGTATATAAAGGTTTCATAAAACTTTCTTAAAGGATGGTATTTAGACGATGATTGGTTATTGTTAAAGAAAAAAAATATGAATAAAAATGGTAAAAGTATATTTAGTTGAAGAAAAAAACAAATACATAAAAATAAACTTGTTTCAAAACTAGTTTTAAAGTAATTGTTTTCTTTTAAAAAACAAATAGAGAAAAAGAATATATTTTCAGAGACTAGATTTATTATTATTTATTTCTAAAATACCTTTGTAAAATATTTATTTTAATATCTCGAATAATTTCTCAAAATGAAATATCTTAAAGAATAACATTTCAAAGTTGGATTCCTACCGGTCTCACTTGGGTGGCTTTACTATCTATGTTCTGATGTTGACTATGAGATTCATGTGTTTTTTCCTGGAAATTTCAAGCTCTTAATACGCTGACATGCATTTATTATTATTATTATTATTATTATTATTATTATAAACCGATGGTTATATAAAAACAAATGAGTTTAAAAGGAGAATGTGTTAGTGAGTTAGTTTGAAATAATTTTTTAAACTATTAAATCTAAAGTTTAATTAAAATAATTTTTTGATAAATAGATTATATTAGAATGCAAATTTAATAATAAATATATACGAGTGCAAGTTTTTTTGACTCTGATAATAATAATAATATTTCTATCTCTTAAAATAAACAATCAAAATGAACAAATATAAAGATTAACCACCAAGATTAAAAACTAATTGTTTTTATTAAACTACAAAAACTAAATTATAATTAACTCATATAAATATAAATTCAAAATGATTAATTTTGTTAGCCAAATTGAGTTGAAGATGTTTGGTTTGAATTTTATCAATATTTTTTCAATAGCTAACCAAATCTATTTTTATTTATTTATTTCAGCTTAGTTCTTAAGCTTTTTAATTCAACTAAATTCTAAATAAAATTTAAATATACTATAATATGTAATGAAATTACTGTGTGCACCTGATTTAATATTAAAAAACTATAAAATTATAAAAATAAAAATATAGATCTTTGATGCTATCTTGTACTTGATTGGAAGTTTGGGATGGTATTTCTTTTGTTTTTTATTTCTTCTTTTTAAACATAAATTGATGAAAAAACACTAAAAATATATCTTTTTAACATACCAATAAATATAAATATAAAATCATTTTTATATAATAAAAAAAAAATCAGTTTTTAACTTAAAACAAAATAAAAAAAAAAAACCAAAACATTTTGTTCACATTTCAACTCAAGTTCGGTTTAATTTTCTGTTAATTAAAAATCAAAACAATAATAATAATAATAATAATAATAATAATAATAATAATAATAATATTTCTTTATCTTTCAATCAAAACAATTTTCTGTTAATTAAATATCAAAACCAAAATTTGTTTGATTTTTTTTAAAATAATAATAATAATATTTCTTTATCTTTCAATAAAATAAAATAAAAATGAGCACTCAATGACAAGATTCACAAGAACATGTCCCTCAATGACAGCACCACAGACTGACTGGGATGGAGATAGAAGGACAATAATGCATCTCTTCCACAACGTGAAGGCCAGTAGGCCACCCTAAATTATTTTCCAACGCTACTGTGGGACTTAGATTTTCTCCTTGATTGTGTGTTTCATATTGTGTTATAGGGTGTTTTTTTAGTTTTATTTCTTTATCCCCATGCCACCTTAATCACTTGATTAAGGGACAATACTATTTTCCATATAAAAGGATCTCAACAAGAAGTTTTTTCTATATGATCATTTTGGAAGGATGAAGAAGAGAGGGACCAATAAACCTAGATGGAGAAAAATGATTGATTTGATAAGCTACAGTCTACCCATCCACGTGGGAGAGGTGACATGAATCCAACTTTTGGTTCTAGCTATAATATGGTCAATTAGCATTATGCAATCAACTAAATAAAACTTTAAAGAGATAAGAGGCACACTAATAGGTCCATGTCAAAGCTATTGATGTTTTGCAAGTGAATTCTTCTTTGGGCGAGAATCGACCACAAGTTTTTGTTATTGAATAATTGAATGCTTACTCTATATCATACCAGAGTTTAAATACATGAATGAATACAAAACTCTTCTAAAAACACTAACACAACTACATGAAATCAAGACCCTAGCAACTGATTCTTACTAAATTGTTGGCATTTATTTAAACCATAAAATAGACTTGACTCTTTCTTTCTGAATACTCAGGATACTACAGTGACTACTTCCTCTTCCTTTTAGATCTTAACAGCTCTATGAACTTGGGATTCTTTATAGGTACCCAATGAGATCTTCTTGGCTTATCAATACCTCCCCCCATTTAAAGGAACCTTGTCCTCAAGGTTCAAGTTGGTAAATCTCTTTCCCAATTCCTGAGCATTTTCCCAAGTAGCATCGTCATCTGGAAGTTGTTTCCATTTGACAAGATTTTATTCAACAAATGGGACCCTTTTTTTATCCAACGAGTATCCAAGATGGCTTCGGGTTCGATGATCATATCTCCATTATCAGCCATAAGTGGTAACTCAATCGTAGTGAGGGGTTCGCCACCTAATTTCTTTTTAAGCAAGGACATATGGAAGATAGGATGAATACGTGATTATGCAAGAAGCTTTAACTTATACACCACCTTGCCAATCCAATGTTCAATCTGATAGGGACTATAAAAGCGACTAACCAATTTTTTGCATGCTCATTTGACAATCGATTGTTGACGGTAAGAATGGAGCTTAAAGAAAACCCAATCTCCTTCCTGAAATTCAATATCACGTCATTTAGAGTTAGCTATTTGTTACATACGGTTACTAGCGGCATGTAAGTTGGCCTTGAGCAGACACAGTAATTCATCTCTAGTGGCGAGTTGTTGATCTACTTTATTCACCAGTAACATCCCAATATGGTATTGTGGAATTGTAAGGGGTAGACGTCCATAAAAAGCCTGGAATGGGGTCATGGCAGTGGAAGCATGATAAGTGGTGCTATACCAGAACTCAACCCAAGGTAGAAGAGAATTCCATTTTCTAGGCTGCTGATGGACAAAGCATCGAAGATATTGTTTGACACACTTGTTGACAACTTTAGATTGTCGATCTGTTTGTGGATGACAAGCAAACCTCATATGCAATTTTGTTCCTGACATTTTGAAGAACTCACGCTAAAAGTGACTAACAAATATGGGATCTCTATCACTAATAATGGATCGAGGTATACCATGAAGTTTCACCACACCTTCAATGAATTTCTCAGCCACCATTTTTGCAGTATAAGGATAGGCCAATGCCAAGAAATGTGCTGACTTACTAAGCTGATCAACAACAACCAAAATGGTGTTCTTTCCACTAGATTGTGAAAGGCCCATCATCTAAAACCTGACATGGAATGGGTAACGGCTGTAATAAACTTGCTAGGGAGAGGGTGTCAGATTTAGCTCATTGGCATACATCACAAGAAAAGACATATTCTTTCACCATGTGAGCCATTGATGACCAATAAAACATTTGAGCAAGCTGTTTGTAAGTGCACGGTATACCTAAGTGCCCCCCAAGATGTGAATCATGAAATTCACGTAACAATTACTGAATGATGTCAGAATTAAGAGGTATCACTACTCTGTTCTTGTAATGAAGCATCCCATTTCGCCACGTATAGGGGTTGTTCAGGTTCTTAGTGGCCATCTTACCAATTTTTTGTGTGTAAGGGTAAGAAACGGTCTCGTCTTTGAGTTTATTCCACACTTGAATTTGTGGGACATATAAGTTTGTAAGGCATGGGTTGCCCGTCATGCAAGATAGTGCATCTGCAACTGAATTCTCCTTGTCTGGCTTGTACACTATCTCATACTCGTATCCAAGTAGTTTTGATACCCATTTTTGTTGTTCTGGGGTAGTGATATGCTACTCCAATAGGTATTTAAGGTTACGCTGGTTTGTTTGAATTAAAAATTTGCGGCCTAACAAGTATGGTCTCCACAACTGGACGACTACCACAATAGCCAACATTTCTCTTGCATAAGTTGACCATGTGCGCTTTGACAACCCTAAAGCCCGACTCAAGAAGGCTATAGGACATCCTTGTTGAGTTAGGACACCAATTCCATCTCCGAAAACATTAGACTAAATAACAAAAGGCTCGTCAAAATTAGTCATGGCAAGTGTTGGTGTGGAAGTCATTGCCTTTTTAAGCTCCACAGAGGCTGCTTCGGCTTCATCATTCCAGCAAAATTGTCCCTTCCATAGTAGAGTTGTTAGTAGCCGAGCAAGAACCCCATAATTATGAACAAATTTCCTATAGTAACTTGTAAGGCCTAAAAATTCACGCAACTCAGATATATTAGTAGGCCTTGCCCAATTTATCATTGCTTATATTTTTGCTTGATCAACCTTTACTCCTTTAGGAGTAATAATATGACCCAGTACTCTAATTCCTATCGGCCAAATGCACATTTCTTCAATTTAGCAAAAAAGTGTTATTGCCATAAAATTTCAAAAGCCTTACAAACATGTGTCAAGATGCATGGTCCAATTGGGACTATAAGTCAAGATATCATCGAAAAACACTAACACAAATTTGCGAAGGTAGAGGCAAAATATGAAATTCATAATGGCTTGAAAAGTGGAGAGAGCATTCCAAAGACCAAATGGCATGACTAAATATTCATAATGTCCATTGTGAGTATGGAATGCAGTTTTATGAATATCATTTGGAGATACCCTAATCTGATTGTAACCAGCTGTCAAATCTAGTTTAGTAAAGTAAACTGCCCCATGTAGTTCGTCTAACATGTCATCTATAGTAGGAATAGGAAATCGGTTGACAATCATGGATGCAAAAAAAGTGTTAATGCTAGCATGACAACAAATCATCAAGTCATAATTTAAAGGTATTATCTCTAATCAACCGACCAAATAAGCAAAGATAAAACCTCCATAGAAAGCACAAATGAGTGATCACTCTAGCACAAGCCTTTACCACCAGAGAAGAAACCATGTAATTTTCTATTTATAGAAATCAAGAATTTAGTGGTGGAGATACATTTTGCTATCCAACTAATCATGAATTACGCCACGATCAGGAAACTCTCAAATTGCAAATTCTTTTAAGGAACAAAAATGGAGTTTCTTTCGAAATTTAGAATTGAATCTCTCGTATACAAGCAATTACAGACAATAGGAGGAAAAAGAAAATCAAACACAAAAAAATTACTTAGCAAGCAACCCAAACAAAATTAACCCGCCCCGCCCCTCCTGATTTTATTCTAACCTTTCCTCCACGTCACGTCAAATATATCCATCTGTCATAAACCCTAAAACCATCTTCTTTCGAAACTCAAAAAACCCACTTCTCCTCTCTCACAACAGTCAACCACCCTCCTCCGCAATGGGTAGCAGCCAAGCAGCGGTTTCCTTTCTTAACAACCTCGCTCGCGCAGCTTTCGGTATTGGCGCCGCAGCCACCGTTCTCAACTCTTCTCTTTACACAGTCGATGGAGGCCAACGCGCTGTTCTCTTTGATAGATTCCGTGGAGTCATTGACACTACCATCGGCGAAGGGACTCATTTTCTTATCCCTTGGCTTCAAAAGCCATTTATCTTTGATATCCGAACACGCCCTCACACTTTCTCATCTGTCTCTGGTACTAAAGATCTCCAGATGGTCAATCTCACGCTCCGTGTTCTCTCTCGTCCCGAGGTAAATCAAATTATCAAAATCTTTTTATGTATGTTTTTCTTTTCATTGAAATGGATGAAAATGGGTATTGCTTGATTCGATGTTTTTCAAAGGGTAATTTTTGCTTTGTTTTTTCAGATGAGCTTTTTGTTTGTTTTGTTGGGCTTGTGTTGATCCTGGGCAGTGAATTAGTCTTACTTGGTTTTGAGATGCATTTAATCTGTTTTAGCTATGCAGCAAAGAAAGGAGATGGATTTAGTCTGTGAATGTACTGTTTCTCTGACGGGTAAAGTGTTAGTTAGCGAAACTTGGTTTTGAGATTGCCAGCAAAACGAAAGAGGAGAGTAATTCAGCTTGTCATTTTATTTGCTCAGTTGGGCTTTTAAATTATGGATTGAGATTTTTGCTTAGAAGCGAAGCCTGTGGCTGTGGAATTGAAGTCCGAAGTTTTCTATTTTTCACTCATTTCTTCTTCACTTAGTCAGAATTAATTAGGTTTTTAAATGGTGAGTGTTGTATTTTCATTTTATGAATATTTGATGAAAAAAAGGTTATTTTGAGCAGGTGTCACGTTTGCCCCATATCTTTCAACGTCTTGGGCTTGAGTATGATGAGAAGGTGCTTCCTTCAATTGGCAATGAGGTCTTGAAGGCTGTGGTTGCACAGTTCAATGCTGACCAGCTCCTCACTGAACGTCCCCATGTGTCAGCTCTGGTCCGTGACTCACTCATCAAGCGAGCAAGGGACTTTGACATTGTGATGGATGATGTGGCTATTACCCACTTGTCTTATGGAGTGGAGTTCTCAAGGGCTGTGGAGCAGAAGCAGGTTGCTCAGCAGGAGGCAGAGAGGTCCAAGTTTGTTGTCATGAAAGCTGACCAGGAGAGAAGGGCTGCAATTATCAGGGCAGAAGGTGAGAGTGATGCTGCTAAGCTGATCTCTGAGGCAACAACAAAGGCTGGTATGGGTTTGATTGAATTGAGAAGGATTGAAGCATCGAGGGAAATTGCTGCAACTCTGGCCAAGTCATCTAATGTGGCATACCTTCCTGGTGGTAACAACATGCTTCTGGCCCTGAATGCAAACCGTTGAACAGGTAATTTCTATTTTTACACCTACATTTGGATATTTGAATTTGCACATGGGATTTGGATTGATGTTTGGTTTCATCTCTAGAATTTATTGGTCGGCAATGGAAACTTTATGTTTGGTTTCCATGTTTGGGTTCTTCAATTTGCCTCAGGGTGCGGGATTGATCTTTTCCTTACACCACATGGATTTATGAGTTGGCAATATTTGATGATGCTGCATGGTATAACTAGTTAAATGCTTTCTATCCTTATATTGGAATGATGTTTGGTGTTTGCCATTTGAATTTTTGTGTTGGCAATCAAATTTTAGTGCTGCTGCTTTGTGATCAGTGCTAAATGCTTTGCCATTACTATCTTTTGCCACCACATTTCACCCTGAAGTCCTCAAGTCAACTGGTTGCAGTTTTCAATTAGCTTCCTCATTCTCTTTATTTTCATGCAAAATGTGGTTGTCAAATTCCTTTCAAGCCAGTGTTAATTAGGTCATGGATCTCAATCCAAATAATTTCGCTTCTCACTGTCATTGAATACATCCTCTTGTAATTTTTTCTTCATAATTCTTGATTTCACTTCTCCTTTTTGCAGGGCTTTTGGTGTGGTGTGATGGCATTACCTGATTGTGAATTGTGGGGTAGTACCATCTTTTTCAGTATAAATCTTTTGATTTTGTAGAGACTCTATATCATTTGAATCTGTTTTAAGATCAAAAGCTTAGAGTTCAGGATGTTATGTTGAAGGGAAAACTTGTGGATTTTGTATCAAAAGCTTAGACAAGTCTTGGTAGTCTGTCGGTAACTGGTAAAGCCACGAAGTTGATAGAGAAGTAAGATTGGAATCAAACCAATTCATTAAGCATTATATATACTTTTCTATGTGGGAATTCTATGGATTATCTGTATAAAAGTGCCTGCAGCCCCCCTTTTGCCTCCCTTTTGTGACCCACAGACTCAAAATGTAACCTTTTTTTTAATATGGATTTCCTGTCAGTTTTTTTTCCTTGTGCGGATATCAAGGTATGAATGATTAGGGTTACAGTGGGGTATTCTGTTTAGGGAAGGCTGCTTGTGCTTGCTATATTCTTGCTGTATGCCATATAAACAATGCATGTTCTTTTCTGAAGCCCTGAAACCTATGGCATTTTCTGCATCATATTTCTGTTGTTTTCCTATCTTGAGAAGAAAACACATTCGTAATCCACCTCTATACATTTAACATCAACTGTGTACATCATCATAGCAAATGTACAGTACATTCTTGGAGAAAGTTTTCAATGATTTGCTCCCTGAATATTGCACTCCTCATGCTGTTCATCTACCGGTGTGAGTGAAAAATATGGGAGAGGTGTAATGGAGGAAATTGAGTTTCTCATTGACCGTGGCTCTGGCTGGGTACTCAGAACATTTCCGAAATGGATTAGTACCTAATAGGAATGGCTATACTGCAGATTTAAACTATAAACATTCACGAAGAAGTTGGTTGTTTCTATAATCAACGACTCCTAAGAACTTGATCAGTGCAAATGGTTAAGGCTCAGATGGTCAGGAGTTAAATACTAGAAGTTCAAGCTTATTGAGGCTCAGAAGGGTAAGTCATTTTGTTAACTAAACGAATGCCAATGTTCAATTTGATCCATTTCACAATTTTAAAAATTGGTGAGATCATGTTCAGTAGGGTAGGACATCGAGCATAGAGTTTCATGTCCACCTTCAAGTACTAATTGAAAATATCGAGTTAGAAAAAATCATGATGGGATAGCTTCCTGCAAACTGATGGATGAAATATCGTAGAGAACTGAGTCCACCTGTACTCTTTCTTTGTATCAAGTTCAAGCACCTTGTGAATCTATTTTGTTAGGCTAATGGTCTCTTTCGCCAATTTATCCTATGGCTGGTAGTTTCAGGGGTGTTCTGAAATATTCGCAGTCTTGGCTTCCAAATGCCAAAAAGGATTCCCAAATCAGTTGCTTTTGGTAGAATGTCATTGATGAAACCGTTGATATAATGAAGAAACCTTTATTGTTTGAAATTGTAGATTGGCTTATTCTTTGACATTTTAAATATATGAAAATCTTCAACCATTTGAGCATCCGGTTTCATCCAGGTGGTCTGAACAAGGAGAATCTCAGTAGCTCTATTTCGGTGCATTGGTGTTTTTAGGCAATCCTTAGAGCTACAAAATGACTGGTAGCCCTTCTACATCCCATAAACGGTTTGGACGGAGAACCTCTAAGTTGGAATTCTAAGCTCCCAAGCCTGTATTGTCCCTTAAAAACAGGTTTTGGATACCGCTAATGGTTGGTGAAAATTTTAAATTGATAACACTGGAAATTAGAGACTGTATTTTAAATCTCATTTCAATACTTATCTTTCGACCACCTGTTGGAAAATAAGAATGACTATCATTATGGTTGTCGAATGATTCTCTAAGATGAGTCATGTTATCCCCTGTACCAAGACAACAAATGCTTTTAGAGTTGTGGGATTTTATTTTGACGAGATTGTCAAGTTTTATGGTCTTTTCCGAACCATAATCTCATACAAGGATGTTAGATTTATGAGTTATTTCTAGAAAACTTTTTAGCATATAGTGAGAACTAAGTTGAAGTTTTCTAGTACTTAACACCAGTAATCTAATGGTCAAATTGAGATACTTATGTCAAATCGCATAATGAAATTGACATAAGCATTTTGGCCAACCTGTCGTAGAGCTAATGACATAACAAAATCAAGATGGTTAATGTCAAATGGAAGCTTAAATTGACATAATGAAATTGGAAATGTAGAGCTTATGTCAAAATCAAGTGGTAAATCAATAACACAAGCATTTGAACCAACTTATTGTAGCACTTTGAATGGATAAGCACAATGTGTTTGCAATTTTTAATTAGTTTCTAAAAGATATTGTTCGAGTCTAGTTTGTATTATAACATAGTATCCAACATTAAATTCATTATGGGATCAATATAAATCTCGGAGTTAATATTGCATTTTACTTGCTTGAATTTGCTTAGTGATTGCAACCTACGAATCCTAAACTTTATTTGCAACTAACTCAACTGGCTCAAAAATTGAGCATAAGAAGACAAGGGAAGAAGATCTAAAAGCCTTCTAGGCCATGATGCGGACCAGCCCAAAAACACTAGCAAGGACACATTACATGTTCCAAATGGTCCAATAACCCGGTCTAAGACAAAGTTATTGAAAGAGGCATTGAATATATTGGGTTTGAAGGTTTCAACTAAGTCAGAATTGCAAAGACCATTGGAGTATCAAAAGGAGACCCTAGTATATCTTATCCATGTGTAGGAGAGATCCAATACAACTTTATTTGGGTCATGAAGTGAGGATAACAAAGAAAACAAAAGAATCCTACTACAACTTGGGAATAACATTGGTGGCTACCTTTTTCTTTTGTTTCTAGGATTAAGGGGCTGGATGGAAGACTATAAATAAGCCTTATGGGTTTTATTTAATTTTGTTAGCTACAGCCCAAGGCTTGTTTGGACTTAATTAATACTTTGTTTTCAGCTAGGATCCAAGGCTTGATTGGATTAAGTCATGAGCTTTCCAACTTAGGGTTTTGGGTCAGTTTTGAGTGGACCTCATTTAAGTCCACATAAGGGGTCCATTAGGGTTACTTTTTCAAGCACTATTTAAACTCATGTTAGCTAAATTTCGGCAGTGATTGATGAATATTACTTCTGAATTTAAGTTTTATGTATGAGAGTGATTCCTGCATTCTTTAGTTCTTGAACGAACTGAATCTGACTTATCAAAGATTAACTGGCTTTGTGGCATCATTCTACTCATTCCAATAGTGTTGGTGCTTGGGGCAGGTTTCCATTGTGTCACACTCCTATTAGACCTATTTTGGCTTTCCGAGATCATATCTCATTCTTGGTTGTGGGTTGCGTGACCATGTGATCACGAGGTTTGCATCAGGTGGTATCAGAGTTAGGCTTCGAAACAAGGTCATATCATTCTGTTTTTTTTGTTTTTTTTTGTTTTCCTTAAATTTTTTTAGTGTTTGCGTCCATCTCCTTGTTCTCGTGTCTGTGTCATCTAAGAAAAAAAAGTTATATTACATCTTTTTTATTGTTTCATCTTATGAGTATATTAAAACAAGAAAAAGAAAAGGAAGAGAGATTGAGGGATTACTTCAAATTTGAAAGATCATTTCATTTTCACCGTAGAAAACACAACTCTCGGGAAACATAAGAAAACCATATCAGAATCAATTGAAAATTCATATTCCGTTTATTGGGAGTGATATAGCATCATATGTCTAATTTGGTCTTATTCTGATAATTTTTACTTGAGGTTTTATTTCGAGGTTCATTTCTACCGCAGAAACACTACCTTAATAAACCCTAAGCAAAACACCTTAGACTCAATTGAAACTTGAAAATATGTGTATTGACATTGCGATCACACCATATATTCAATTTGAGCTTATTTTCATATCGTATACTAGAGGTTTCAATTGCAGGTTCAATTCTGCTGCAAACTGATCACACAAAGGGTTGGGTACCTAGAAGTAAGAGAACGACCTATAAATTGTGTTTTGTAGTTTTTTTAGTATTATATTTTCATAAATATAGAATTAAGGTCATTACGAGGTTGTTTGGTTTGGGTATAAATTCTGTTACTTAAAAATTGCACAAGAGGTTGGATTCTCGTCAAGTCTCAAAACATGATCCTTACTGATTAGTTTTGTCCAATTCTTTGTTTTTGCTACTATTTGTTTCTGTTTTATTTCGTGTCTTCGTATCGTCCACAATTCGTACAAATTTGCATTGCTACTCGTGAAATTGTAATCGTAGTTTTGTTTTGCTTTGTTTTAAGTACTTTCATTGCTTCTTGAGTTAGAAAATCATAATTAGAGTGTGTTGCGAAGGCTACTGACTTTAATTTGTTGATTTTAGTTCCTAAAGAACCAAAAGAAAACAAGTTGTGAGGTAAAAGGCGTAGTAAGCGTATTAGAGTGAAAAGCCTTGATTTTTTTGTGTGATACATAAGAGGTGTGAGGATATATTTTGTGCTACTAACCAAAATTTTCAGATTCAAATAATGTCTGAAAATAACAAATCAGCGATGCAAAGCATTGTCGTAGCTTTCCAATTGCGAGCATAGGTCAACAACTCGAGTTGTTGTCTAGTACATACAAGGATTTGAAAGATGAGGTGAATTTGATAAAGCAACAGAATAGTGGGGCTAATTGCCGACGAAATATGGTCTGTATGGTCGTACGAAATAAAAGGTTTGATTTTGAAGAATATGTTGATGAAAACGCAGATGTGAGTGAAGATGACTATGATTTTGCATTTGTTGGCCAAGGAATCAGGTCTGGACCAAACAGAGCTAGGAGGAATGTGAATTTCTATGACATGGGGAATTATGAATATATGGATGGGGACACCATTAAACTGAAAATTCCTAACTTTCAAGGTAAAAGAGATCCCGAGGCTTTCTTGGAGTGGGAGGTAAAGGTAGATTGGATTTTTTATTGTCATAGTTATTATGAACAAAAAAAAATGAAATTGGTGATGATTGAGTTTATGGAGTATGCATTGATTTGGTGGGATCAGATTGTAATCAGTAGGAGGAGGAATGGGGAGCGACCCGTTCAGACTTGGGGGGAGATGAAAGTCTTAATGAGGAGATGATTTGTGCCAAACCACTATTACAGAGACTTATACCTGAAACTGCAAGGTCTGAATCAAGACTATAAGACAGTAGACGAATATCATAAAGAGATGGAGATAGCAATGATTCGGGCCAATGTTGTTGAGGATAGAGAAGCCACGGTGACTAGATTTCTTAATGGATTGAATCGAGACATTGCCAATGTGGTTAAGCTACAACACTATATGGAGCTAGAGGACATGGTTCACATGGCTATGAAGGTGGAGAGACAACTTAGGAAGGGACATGTTCGGCCAACATTTAATACGGGTTCATCATCATCTTGAAAGATGAATGTAAAGAGAGAGGGTAATGTTCGGTCGAGATCCTTTGTTCCTTCAAGAACTGAACCTCCAATGGCTAAAGTTGATGTCCCTACTGGTGCCAATGGTAAATTTGAAACTCAACCTAAACGTATTCGTGATGTTAAATGTTTCAGGTGCCAAGGGCACTGACATTACGCTTCGGAGTGTCCAAACCAGAGAATCATGATGATTAGAGATGATGGTGATATGGAGTCTGAAAGTGACAGATCTGATTGCGAAGGCATGCCACCATTGGAGGATAGTAATGGGGATGAGTTAGCATTACTAGTTGCGGAGTCCTAGGTTATAAGGCGCACACTTCAGGTTTAGGTCAAGGAAGATGAAATAAATCAACAAAGGGAGAATATCTTCCATACACGTTGTTATGTAAAAAGCAAGGTGTGTGGTTTAATTATAGATAGTGGAAGCTGTGTTAATGTTTATAGTATCACCCTTGTTAGTAAACTAATTTGAGTACTATTAAGCATGCTAAATCATTTAGATTACAATGGTTGAATGATAGATGTGAAGTGAAAGTGGATAAACAGGTTGTGGTTCCATTTTCGATTGGAAAATATATTGATGAAATTATGTGCGACGTGGTACCAATGCAAGCAAGTCACATCTTGTTGGGGAGACCTGGCAATATGATAGGAAGACAATTCATGATAGGGTTAAAAATAGGTATACCATTGTAAAAGATGGTAAAACCATCACCCTTATACCTCTTACACCCAAACAGGTGTATGATGATCAAATAAGGTTAGAAAGTGAGCATGAGGCGATGGGAGAGAAACTCAAGGTGAGGAACACGGGGAGAGAAGACCATCTGATTCGGCCAGAACCTAAACCACTACAACCCATTCGGCCACCCATCCAAACATAAATAAATGTTCGACCAACACTCCAAACAAATCAGACCATTCGATCATAACCCAAAAACACCCAAATCTGGCTAAGAATGGAGGTAAGACAAGAGGAGTGAAGAAGGTCAGGAAGAGTGATGAGAATTGTGTGGAAGAACTAAAGAAACAACCTAATTTTTATGCAAGAGAGGGTGAGGTTACATCTGCATATTTCACTAACAAGCCAATGATTTTACTTGTGTACAAAGAGGCTTACTTTAATACTAATGATCTTGATCATATTGTGCCTAGTGTTGCTATTTCTTTGTTGTAGGAGTTTGATTATGTGTTCCCCGACGATACTCAAACAGATGGACAAACTAAGGTAGTCAATAGAACATTATCTCAACTTTTACGTGCTGTAATACAAAAGAATTTGAGAAGTTAGGAAGAATGTTTACCTTTTATTGAGTTTGCTTATAATAGAACTGTGCATTCAACCACTGTTTTTTCTCCTTTTGAAATTGTTTATGGTTTTAATCCATTAACTCCTATGTACTTAATTCTTTTACCTTTTGAAGAAAGGGTAAGTTTAGATGGTGAAGAGAAGGCAAAGAAGGTGAGGCAACTCCATGAGGGAGTTCGACTGCAAATAGAGAAAAAGAACAGACTTTATGCTTCTAAAGCAAATAAGGGACGCAAACTGGTTGTTTTCCAACCCAGTGATTGGGTTTAGGTGCACATGCGCAAGGAATGATTTCCTAACCAAAGGAAATCAAAATTACAGCCTCATGTTGATGGGCCATTTCAGGTTTTAGAGAGAATCAATGACAACGCATACAAAATTGACCTTCTAGGTGAGTATGGTGTTAGTGCTACTTTTAATGTTGCTGATCTTACGTTGCTTGACAAAGATTTTGATTCGAGGTTGAATCCTTTCAAGGAGAGAGGGGTTGATGTGGACCAGCCTATAAGCACCAGCAAGGACCCATTACATGTTCCAAATGGTTCAATGACTCGGTCTAAGACAAAGACATTGAAAGAGGCACTAAATGCATTGATTTTGAAGGTTTCAACCAAGTCAGAATTGCAAGGACCACTGGAGTATCAAGAGACCCTAGTACATCTTATCCATGTTCAAGAGGGGTGCAATACAACCATATTTGGGCCATGAAGTGAGGACAACAAAAAAAACAAAAATCCTACTACTTGGGAATAACATTGGTGACTACCTTTTTTTTTTGTTTCTAGATTAAGGGGCTGGATGTAAGACTATAAATAAGCCTTATGGGCTTTATTTAATTTTGTTAGCTACAACCCAAGGCTTGTTTTGGCTTAATTTATACTTTATTTTCAGGTAGGATCCAAAGCTTGATTGGATTAAGTCATGGGCTTTCCAACTTAGGGTTTTGGGTCAGTTTTGAGTGGACCTCGTTTAAGTCCACATAAGGGGTCCATTAGAGTTACTTTTTCAAGAACTATTTAAACTCATGTAACCTAAATTTCAGCAGCCATTGATGAATATTATTTCTGAATTTTCCAGTTTTATGTGTGAGAGTGATTCTTGCATTCTTTAGTTCTTGAACGAACTGAATCTGACTTATCGAAGATTAACTGGCTTTGTGGCGTCATTCTACTCATTCTAATAGTATTGGTGCCTTGGGGCAGGTTTCCAATGTGTCACACTCCTATTAGACCTATTTCGGCTTTCCGGGATCAGATCTCATTCTTGGTTGTGGGTTGCGTGATCATATGATCACGATGTTCACATCACACTTCTTACGCATAACAAAGTCACCTAGTGACTCAAGGCATTTGTTGTCTTATTTTTCATTTCGAACTTAAGTGTCAATACAAATAAATAGGTTTGCGAATACTTAACCTAAGGATCGTGCCTATGGCTTAGCTATTTTTAAGAGTTGAGATAGCGAAGGACCTCATGGTCATAGTAAATAATAAACTCTTGTGGTAGCAAATAATATTTTCTAATAACATAAGGCATGGACTATCATATAGAACTCTTATTGTATGTTGAGTAACTTTATTTGTCCTCATTAAGTTTCTTACATAAGTATTCTATAGGATGACATTCCTAACTAAGTACTCCACCTATACCAACTCTCGAGGCATCAAATCCTACTTCAAACATCTCAGTAAAGCCAAAAAGATGTATTATTGGGCCTCAATCATCTTTTTTTTAATCTCAATAAATATCTTATTAGCTCATTTACTCCATTGAAACTCACATTGTTTCTAACAATATATAATAGAGGGCATGATGGTGTTAAACTCCTTGATAAAATGATGATAAAAGTCACAAACCTAAGAAACTATGAACCTCAAGAATGTTCTTAGGCTCATGCCAATTTACAATTGCTTAGGCTTTTTGGGGATCAATAGAGACTCCCTTATATGACACTATAAACCTTGAGAAAACCATTCAATATGTGAAGAAAGAACACCTTTTGACATTGACAAACAAGCTTTCCTTTCTCAGGGTGGTATAAACTCGAATAAGGTGATCTAAATGTTATTCCTTGGTTATGTTATATATAACGACATCATCAAAATATACCACCAAAAGTATTTCTTTAAATGGCCCAACCACATGTGTTATTACTTTCATAAAAGTACTTGGTGGATTGTAAATTCCAAAATGCATGACTGACTATTTATATAATCAATCCTTAGTCTTAAATGTTGTTTTTATTCATCTTTTGGATGGATTTTATTCTAATGATGTCGACTCTTCATGTTAATCTTAGAGAAACTTTCCATCACATCTACCATGTCATCCAATCAAAGACAACATATTAGGTCTTGGTGGTAATCTAATAAGTTGATATTTTTTTTTATCATGAAAAGTGAAGGAACAAGAATTTGATTGTCCAAAAATAGTGCGTCTAAATCATATAACTAAGACCTACCTAAAATAACGTGTCATCCATTCATAAGAATTACATCACACCAAATTTCATCATAATAGTCCTATTTTTTATAGGGAAAAGACATCTCCATTTGATTGTTGTGGCATCACTGCTAGATTACCTGTTGGAGTGGGTAGCTATCGTTGTTGTTCTGGTTTGATATGTACGGTGTTGAAGCTATCAATTCCATTGGTGTAGAGAAGATGAACAATTGTATTTTTAAGCCTGGATCAACTGTTGAAGATGATTTACACAATCTTTAGGGTTTGAAAACTGTGTTGATTTTAGAGGATTTTCATAAGCCCTAAAAGATCGATTAATTGTAAGAATAATTAAAAACATGTGCTCTAATACCAAAGTTGGTACTAGACAAAATAGATTTGATGATGAAGCAATAAGCTAAAAAGAAGAAAAAGAAGCCAAAGCGAAGAAAATAAGTTGGAGGAAAGAAGAATGTGGGGTATAAAAAGTTACCACTTTGTGATTTTTATTCAATTTATCAACAACTATCTTATAAATTGAAAAAAAAATCTATTGAAATAGGATAACCCTAAAAAATCTACTAATAAGCTTGATCCATCAATGTAATTATCTAATATAAATAACTCAAATAAATTAATAAAATAATAAAATAGGTCTAGATGGACTTCGTTTTCTAACCAAAAAGTGATACTTACTCATATATATATACACTAGCCACTTACTTGCCCTTTATCGCGACTGAGATCATATTTTTTTTATTATACTATAAATTTGGGCAAAATAATAAATTTGTGTAGAATTATTGCAAAGCGCGAGTTTCCTATAAAATATATGAATCTTAAATCGATATAAATTTATTTGTTTAGCAGGTTTCAACAAAATCACCAACATAAAATTACCATTGTCATTAAAAAAGCAAGAATATTCAGATACTTGAATTATCAAATTCACTATATTAGGATTAATTCATTTTATAATTTAATTTAAATTAAACACAACAAAATAAATATATATTGTGAAAACACATACAATAACCAAATAACAAAAATAACAAAAACACCAAAAAAAAAGAACAAAAGGAAAAAGGAAGAAATATTAATTTTAAAATTATCATCAACATAAATTAAAATTTCAGGACTGAACCAAAAAAATAAAACCCTAACAAAAAATAAAACAACAAATATTATAAACAAAAAATAAAAGCATTGATACTTAAATATAGACAAAAAATAAACATTGTCAAAGAAGGACCGAAAAAACCAAAGGAATTAATACTAAATAAAAAATTATAAGGATAAGGGATGAAATGAAAAAATAAAAGAAAAAAAAACTATTATGACCAATTAATTTAAAAGAACTGTTATATATATAATTAATTTCAATTGAAGGAAAAAACTACAACAAATCAGAACCTTGAGACCGAAAAAAATAAAAGGATTTAAAAAAAACTGCAATGTAATGTTTTAAACAAATTAAAAGAATAAGGATCAAAATGAAAAAGTAGCATATATGACCAATTTCAATTGGAGAACAGAATTGAAACAAATTAAAACCCGCAGACCAAAAAATTTAAAGGAGCAAAAAACAAATCAAAATTCAAAAGAATAAGGACTGAAATGAAAAACAACATATATAATCAATTTCAATTGAAGGGCACAATTGAAAACAATCAAATTTCATTGAAGAAATTACAAAGAAAAATGAAATTAAATGACCAGGGACTAAAATAAAACACCCAAAAACATGAAAGACCGTTATGCATTTTGACGTTGTAGGGGAGAGAAAAAGGGGGAAAAGAAAAACCATCCATCGGCGATTCCCCGACCGCCGTCAAACGACACGCGTTGTACCAGGAGGAAGAGGACTAGCGGCACACACGATGACATGACGACAGGATACTTTCCACCACTGATGGTCACCGCACGCGCCATCTAAAAGGCTCGTATGCGTGAAAACTGACGGCGCATGAGGATGACGCACCTGCAGTAACCTCAAAAGAAAAAAATAGAATTATCTAACCATCCATGGACCCAGCAATAATCATGAAAAAACCGGGAGTGAAAGCACCACCATGCCCTCAACGCCAAACCTTTGTTTTTGTCGTTTATGAGGGTATTAAAGTCATTTCACTGTGCAAAAAACATGAAAAACCTAAAATTACCTCGCCTCCTGCCCCTTACCCATGTCCCACAGCAACGTCATTATTTTACTATTCAAGATTAGGCAAAAAACTGAATATACCCCTAAATCAGCCTTCGTCTTCTTCTCAGCATCTAGAGGGAAATCGGTAGTTTCATTATGCAAATAAAAATGGAAAGACTAGATCACCTCCAAACAATCTGCAAATATCATGCAGGTCCCCTGGAAATGTCCAAAATACCCCCCGTATCGAAGGTTAAATTTTGCAGTCCGAGGGGTAAAATGGCAATTTCATTGTTGAATCCATAGTGATATGTGCCTAGGAACATAGTAAAACCGCAACACCTTTTATAATTTTTTTAATTTAATATGGAATCTACCGTGTGAGTAGTGTTCCTACCAACTGCTCTTTGAAGGGATTCAATTGGTAAGATCCTGTTGAAGTTTAAATTGAAGGTCAAGCATGTACTCTTCATTTGATTTCCTCTTCATATCTTGTAGACACGAAGGGGAAAAGGGAAAGAAAAGGAAAGAAATTTTTTTTAATGTTTAAAATGAGTGACGAGTGGTGACAGATTTTTCACTCTGGCAGATGAATGTTCAGCATACTATGCCAGTGAATTTAAAGAACTGGAAGTGGCCATAACTAAAAAACACATTTTAACTGCAGATTGCAATATGCTGCGCCATTCTGGAGCAGCAGCGTGAGCAAGAGGGGAGATATAACTTTTCAAAAGGTTAATGACATATCTCCCCCTCTGGTTCCCGTCAAAAGAAATGGAGATACCAAGTCATGGCTGGCTGCTCTGTTTTCTTAGGGGTGGAACAGAACCAATTTTTTTTTGTAGCCACAGTTCAGGGCCTGTTTGTTTAAGTAATCCAGCCTCAATTCGATTCTGGAACTTGATTCAAAGCAATGAAACGGCACCGAAAATGCTTTAATGGGAAAACTGGTTTTGAGTGACTGAAGAATCATCCGTAGTGATCAAAATTGATTTCGCAAAAGATATTTGTGGAGAAACAAAAGAATGAATCCCACAGAAACAAAAGTGGACTGTCCAGCAGAAATAAAAAGGGTCATAAGAATATATTTGGAAATTGACCCATAAAAGAAAGAGCAGTCTTTGTTAAAAAAAATACAAAAAAGAAAAACCCGACATAAATATTAACTATCACAGCAAAATTGAATGAACATAGCCGTAACCACCTACAAGTATATATTGGACATGGTAACTTATAAAATGTTTCTTGAACCATTATTGTCCCCCCTAACGAACTGTTGAATTGGGAGGATCTATTTCCATTGCCTTGTAATAGACCTTTTCTGCATTAGTCATTCTATCTTGAAACATTGTCCATTCTTTCCGACACCTCTCTCTCACCTGAAAAAGATAATCCGAGCTCAATTAAAAATACTCTTCTTGTTTTTAACGTCAGAGAAAATTATGCAAGGTTCAGTTCGTTGTAGTTAGTCAGTCCAGAAACGAAAAGAAAAGGGCATCCAGTAAAGAGAGACAAGGAGGGAGATGGTGTTCGCAGTTGATTTTGATAATAGAGATTAGAGAGAAGACATTAATTGCATACCCCTTCCCACGGTGCCTTCCCTTTCTGTGCTTGGCCCTGTGAAATTCATCGCGAAAATAAAAGAGGTGAAGAAAATATATTCCAAAATCAACTAATTCATATTGAATATTGACTTTTAGTTACCTGGCTCCCAAGTGAAGGAACGCCTTGGTGAATGATCCACTGAGCATCCACAACTCCTATTTTCTCATGAGCAGGCTAATTCCCAGGAAAGTCAAGTAAGTATAAATTGTTGTAGCAGGGAAGTGTAAGTTCAGGTGCAAGTAAGAAAATGGTTACCAACCTCAACACATTTCCTCATAGCAAAATCTAGGCCCCAACCATGAACCAAATCATTCTACAATAGAACAAGTTTCAGATTTCACACCTTTAAGTTAAAGGAGTGTCATTGGGAGGAAATTTAAGTTCATTTGTTTTACCTGAATCATGTGCCAAACACAACGCCATGCATCTCGAGAAAATACAGTTGCCATGATCTCAACAAACCTGTTCATAAAGTATTTAATGTAAGATACACTGAAACCCAATACAAAATATATCTTCAGGATGATTAGAAAAAGGAAGCCCAATCATTACAGAAATAGAGTAAAATGGAAATGGATTTAATCATGTTTGCATACGCTGCACATGGAGGCAAATGTGGATCTGTACACCAACCAGGCCTCTCCTCAGTGTCCCTGAAGGAAGGGAAAAAGAAATCATCCAGCAATTAGCGATGAGATTCCTTTGATAAGAAAAAGTTAAGGCACATTAGGAAGTTCTACTATTCTTACTTGTGCACTTCAACGCCATCTCTTCTCTTTGTCATTGCCCATGTTGTTCCTCTATCCGGATCTAAACCAGGCTGTGAAATCTCCAAACCATATTTCCTTACCAGTTTAATGTATCTGAAACGGATTACATTTAAACTTCATGTTCAATTTATGAAAATATGAAATCTATTCAAATGGAAATTGAACTTCCAGTACTCACTTCTCTGCATCAAAATGTTCCACCCCAAGGTCCTCATCCCAGAGAAAAATATAATCGTAGGGAGCAACAATGTCAGGATGAAGAAAACGTTTGGCATACCACCTGGACCAAAATTATAAAGGAGTACTTAAGTAAATGCAGCTTAAAGTATTTATTAGAATTAACTGAGAGTTCCGAAAGGGTAGAATTTCTAACCACTTTGTTTGTTTGTGAGCACTGATGTGAACAGTTCGCTTTGACCACTCAAACTCATCCCATTCAGTTGTCCGTCCATCATAGTGAAACAACACAATGGTGAAGTTCTCGGAGAACTGGGACAATATATATAAATAATGTATCTTGAGAAAGGGAACACATGAGAAAAAGGCGAATGAGAGAGAAAGAGAGAACCTTTTTAACTGCTGCATCAATATTTTTTTTCTGATCATAGCCAACAGTAAAGGTTACAAGATACCTAGGTTGGATAGTAAGGTCCTGCACGATGTCCATAAGTCAGAGATTTGGATTAGAGAAGAAATTGATGAGTTTGTCAGTCAAGAAAACTCAAAAGATGATCATATAAATGGAACGCAGCACAAAAGAAAAGATTTTAAATCAATTTGAAGAGTCAGTTTGTTATGATGTATTATCCAGTTTTCAAATTCTGTGTAAATTCAACCAGATGTAATTTGATGCAAATCATCTTCAAATGATCTTTTTATCATACACTGTTTATTTTTTCAGATCAAGCTACTAGTGAATGAAAATGCATGAAAGTACCCGACTAGCAAACCATAATAAGATGATTCATATGGGATATTTAAACACCTCACTAGGCAGACCCCAAAGTCGGCGGAGGTAGAAATCTGATTCAGAGGCAACTATACCAGGGGGTAGTCTTTCAGCACCTCGAGGATTTGTGGGAACCCAGATCTGCATCAGAAACACAATGGTAAAAAAATTGTGCCTGCAGGGAATCCATGTTGATATGTTTTTTATTGAAAATTCATCAACATTAGTTACAGATAAATGCAAATCAACGTTAATTAGTTTCTTGAGGTAAATCTTAAGTAATCAAATAACATAAGGTAATTGACCTTGGTCCATTATCACACTTATCGAAGCAAAAGAAATCAAATTCTGAAGGCAAATGGCAACTGCAACAGGTATCTGTATTCCACAATTGTCAAATTGATGTTACTCTACTTTCAAAAGAGCAAGCTTCCATCTTTCCCTCAACTGTCATGATCCATAAATCATTTTTAGCACTTCAAACCTCGTCATGTTCTCTCCAACTGTTTGAATCCAATCACTATGCCGCATAGATGCATCCATAAATCTACATTCTACATGTCAATTCAGACACTTTTCCTCAAAGGGAACCAACTCCATTTTTATTAAGGATGAACTTGTATCTCCTTATTCTGTCATATATTTTCACACTTATACCCACAATCAGATATCATCTACACCCATGCTGCATACTAACCTTCCAGCATCAGCATAACTAGGATAATAGTTATACTAAGACAAGGCTATTTGAGCTGAGAATTACAGTTTCATAATAAGGAGCTAATGCCTTCAGGTGTTCGGGTTCACCATTGCAGCACAAACTCTGGGCCCATTCGAAAATAGAATCAGGTTTAGATTTTGCTTAAATGCACGACCAGCACTTAAACATTTTTTACACTTCAGGATTAGCTTAAATAGACTATATACCTCGGTCTCATTGTATCTGGGATGTAAAGGAGAGTCCCCTTTGTTACCCTTCAGAGAAGACCAAGCATTGAATAGTGCCTGCTTTGAAATACCAGAGTATTTGTCCTCAATATATGTAAGATCAATAGAAGGAAACAAACTGGATGGTAGATTCATCTGCCAATTGTAAAACATGGAAACGTTAGTTTTCTTGCCGCATTAAACAACACCAAAACCAAACGAAAGAGAAACATAACAATAAAGTAGAGAATGAAAAGGTAAAAAAAAAAAAATATATATATACCTTAGATAAGGACAGCGTTGGAAAGGATATTCCTAAAAAGAAGCCAAAAATTATTCCAATAAAAGTTGTCATGAAAAGCCTCGTCATCTCACTAGGTTTTTTAGGAGTTCCACTGCAGTTCAATAGAGGTTAAAGTCATAAATATAGGCATTGTTGTTAAAACTAATAAAGTTGTAAGTTATGGAGGAAAATAGACCTTTGGCTGAAAAGAAATAACACAGTGTTTCCTTACCTCCGAATGGGGATTGGCATTATGGTAGAGATTTTCCAAGTACAGAATCACAAATATACAAGTTGAAATCCAGCAACAAATAGCTTCTTGACACACTCATCAAGTTTGCGGTTCTCAGTGCTTGAAAAAGAAATGAACTTCCTCGTGGCTAGAAAAGCTGACGAGCATTGTACATTAGTCAAACTTGGAAAACCCACCGAAAACTGGACAATATCACATCTCAGTGACAGTTTAAATAAAGACATAAGATAACAGCCTCATCAAACCAGAGCATTCCCAGGATGTACTAAATTAATAGCATTGCAGTATCATAATGTGCTATGGATTCATCATTGATATATAACAATCCAAACAAAATACTTGCATAAAGCATGGAAAAACTTTGAAAAATTGCTATCTGAGTGTGAATATGCAATGCAATCAACGCAATACAAACTCACGAACATGGGCCATTGCTTCTCTTCTGAGTATAAATCACTTAAATATATAATCGAAAACAATGAAATTTGCCAATATTCAATAGGAGCGCATCTATTTATCAATTCATCTACTCCAAACCCAAAAAATTCTCAACTGATTTTAAAGCCTCATGCCAAATTGAAAAACTCCCCAATTCACCCAGAAAAGAGAGGGGAAAAAACTCCTCTTAATTGCATCTAACGTAACATAAAAGGATAGACTTGATCAGCTCGAGATCACCTTACAAGCAGAAATGAAATTAAAACATACGTAGAATAAAAAGAAAAAGGGTGGTGGTGGAGGAGGAGGAATCTACCTGGGTATTCCTTGATTTGGGAGGGAAATATGGGATTGTAAATCTGGAGATTTTATTTTATTTTTATCCCTTTCAGAAACCAAACACGATCTGCTCGTAGTGAGTTAGTTTTCTTCAAGAGAAATTATTTAATTAAATCATCATAACGGAAACAAATGCGAAAATAGAAACAAAGCGCAGAGAAATGAGAATTTATAGTTTAAAATGTTGGGATACCTACTTAATTCCACTCCTTCGTCAGCTTTTATGTTGGCAATGATTCAATTATTGGGTCCTACTTTACGATCTAGGTCTTCCTTCCCTGCTCATCAACATTTTTACCTTGTAGATTTATCAGTGCCTTTACTTTCAATTTGTTTTTTTTTTCATTTTTACCCTTGTAAAATTTAGAGATTTATTTTTTTTTCCGTTTGCTACCAAATAACTAAAATTATCAGAATAAGTGAAAAGAATTTCCAGAAAAGGAAATCATAGAAAATTGATTTTTCATGTTTTTCACCTCATAACCTATGTGTTGTATAATAATACCTCATATATATATATATATATATATATATATAGATAGATAAGGAAAACCGCAAACCAAATTGAGAAAGTAATAAGCTATTAGTGAAATGTATAAGGGTAGTGGAAGTTTAACTTGAATGAATTCATAGTGGCAAAAATGTAGTTTACCTTTTTCTTTGAATTGTTTCTGTAGGACCCAGATGAGGGGAATGATCGAAAGGATATCTCAGGGTGGTTGTTGTTGTTGTTGTTGTTGAGGAGACGGGGATTTGAATGGTTTTTTTTCTTTGAATTTTCAAATTTAATAGAGTCAAAATTTTAATTAGAAATAATGGAAAGGTACAATTAAAACAATAGAGAATCCGGTGGTTAATCTCCAATTCACATGAAAAGGACATCTATTTTAGGTGTTTTCCAATTTAGGTTAAAATCATTTTTTACTCATTAAATGTTGATTTTAGATTTTATAATGGATTTATTGAGGGTTTCATAGTGTTACTTTAGTGTTTTTAAATGAAAACAAAATGTTTAAAATGCATGATTTGGCAATTGAAATTGAACCTAGCTTTCCAATAATCGAAGATGGTTGGGAAGTCAATCAATACATGACGCATCATTTGCCTAATTTAGCAAAATATATCAAATAAAATAAAAGGGTGTGGTGTGCATGCCTAAATAACAACCCACACGCATTTAGCTTTTTTGTTTATGGACTAGACGAGCTGCCAGCACAGCCATGGTGCCTAGTTTGTCATGCCCTTTAATTATATATATAATTAACTCAATTTCATAAGAATATATTCATAAAATTTACGTATATTTTTTATGAATATCGTTCAATTTTCACTTGCTTTTGACAAATAATACATATATATTACTCTATCTTTTTAATACCTTACTTTATGTCTTTTACGCATGTTTTACGTCTTACGATAACTTACCTTATCTTGTGTTCACCAATGTTATAATGACATAAAGTGTAAAATTGAAGTATTTTTAGCACAATCTCAAGTAAAGGACTACAAAGAACACATTAAAGCTAAGAAGTGCAACTTCTATTTGCATTAGAAATCCAACTTGAACAAGGAATCCTAGTGGAATTAGGATTTATCTAAGATACATCAAGTGTGAGTAAGTTTATACAAGGTTATGTGAAATGTGGCAGAATATTGGATTAAGATTTGCAATCTTGACAAACTAAACCTTTGTGTACTCTTTAGACCATACATGTTGTCACAAGTGAAATCTTTTTCCAATTACAGTTGGGCTAAAAACTAGATATCGTAAGTTTTCTTTTCATATGTGGTATGCTTAGTGAATCAACAAGATGAGAAACAATGATATGTTTGAAATCTTCTAGGAAACTAACATGATTCCAACCCATCTTTCAATATTGGGATGATGTCGTGGTATTTCATTAATGACATGATAAGGGTCCCACTTAACTAGGAAGACTCTTTTACAGGTCAAACTCAATGCACAAGTCATTAGAGTGATATTGGTATAAGAAAACCTTAAAGTATGTAATTAAAAATTAGTTATTTACTAGATAAATTACTTCACCTCCTCAATGTCTTACAACCAAACCTTAAATTAATTCCTTTTTTTTTTTTTTATCTTTTTTCCTTTACTAAAATTGTGACACTCATGAATTTTATGCAAACTTAGTTTTCAATTTTATATGGTTAGCACGCTTGAATTTTAACTTATCATGAGAATTTTTGTTTAAAATTATTATCTATTTCATCATGAGACATTAATATCTTATGTTTTTCTATGATTAAACTTCATAATCTATGATAATATATATATATATATATATATATATATTGTGTGCATTGTCATAATCCATTTCTAGGTTATGCCTTAAATCTAATCAAAATAGAAAAAGATAACAAAAATAAACAATAAAAGGGAGTGACGTGGTGGAAAAAACAAGTCAAAGATTTTGGATGAATTTAAGAGCCCGATTGTACCCGAGTATGCCCATGAATAAAAAAACAATGCAGATTGAAGGATAAAATAATTGTTAATTGAACAAATTTACATAAAAATAAAGTCTAAGAGCATAATTAGATTTTAATAGTCCAATTTGATTTAATCATGGGTCAAATTTAAATTTAATTATGTTTAAGAGTTAATTTTGGTCCAATTCAAGTATTCAATTAAGTGCAAGGACTTAATTAGTCAACCTAATTTTATTAGAGGCTTAATTGATCCTAATTTGGTTAAATTAGAGGATTTGAATTTTTAGAGACAATTTAATTTTTTTCAAAGTTAATTGGTTGAAATCAGGGAAATAATTGCAAGAAAAATAAAGCTTTAGGGTCAATTGAAGGCTAAAGTGGTGAAATTCATAGTCAATAACTATTTTATACAAGGTGTTGAACCTTGGAACTTAAATTTTTGAAATCAAACATGAAATTGAAAGTTTAATGGTTAATTAAATATCCAATTGCATAAATTATAAACCAAGAATCAAAATTAAAAAAAAAAACATGTAAATTTCAAATCTTTGGGCTAGTTAAGGGTGCAATAAAGCAATTATAAGTTAAAGGACCAAATTGAACTTTGTCCACAATCATAACTCAAAACGACGTGGTTTTGCAGAAGGAAAAAATGGTACTGGAACTAAATGATGTGTCATGTGATTCACTATTCACTAGAACCAAGCGACTGCTTTTCAGAGTCATCTAATATTTCATTTCTTCATAAAATTTGACAAATTATATAGCAAAATTATGACTTGACATTCACTTACACCAAAGCGTGTTCTCTTATGGTTGATAGACACCACAACCATTGTGATCCCAACCTATAATAACCAACTCAAGCAAGCTTTAACTGCCAAATTTAGCAGCTCATGGTATCTACTTTAAGTCAATGGTTGAGATGTTTCCGAGTGGAATTAATGATTGAATTCTCCTCCAATAACGATAAGATTACCCTCTTCTAATAGTTATAAATGAGGTGAAATCCATAATAAGTATCAAGAAATTTTAAGCCAAAATTGAGAAGAAGAAAAAAGCATTCCTCCTTTTCCCTATAATTTTCTCCCACTTCAGCAACCTTCTTTTTCCCACTTTTTCTAGCGACACTAACCACCACTCCTCCTCTAGCTCTCGGCAAACCACCAGCCAGACCACTTCATCATGCCAAGTAGCCTCCTTTCTCGTCCACCACTTTTCATGATATACGTGAACAATGAAGAGTGAATTAATTCACTCTTCATTGTGCATTTCATGGGATGGACCCATTTCAACCCATCCCAAGTGGTTGGGTTGGGTCCAACATGGTTGGGCTAGGCTTAGCCCACATATTAATATTATTTTATATTTCATAATAATAAAATAAAATAAAAATTCCAAAACATAATTAAATAGGTATTTTAAAAAACTATGATTTTCTCGAATATTTTTCAATAATTTTGCTCAATATCGGTTTATCTACTTAACCTGTAAAACACAAACCTGATACAAAACACATGATTTTCTTTGAAGTTTCCAAAAAAAAAATTCTTATTCCAAAAAAATACAAAAATATTTTGTTTTTGTGCATATGACCGAACTTAAGAGTTTCATGAGTATATATTTTTTATAAAAAATTGCATCTTTTCTCATATTTTAAAATGAAAAAAAGGATATCATAACCAATTTATAATTCTTCGTTAAGGTTAGAACAAAATATCAAAAATCATTCACCAATCATTTTGTATTTCACATATTGGGATTTAATTGTAAACTTTAATATTTAAGGTTGTAAAACTACATTGTAAGGTATATCCTCAAGTATTAAAGATTGAAAAAAAATACGATGTTAAAATTTAGATTTTAGAATTGTTAGATTTTTACCTAATAAGACAGAGACTTTCTTATGAATAGAGATCTATCATTAACTGTAGAAGAGAACAACGAATAAATATCTGACCTAGAAAAATAATCAAGCAACAATGCTCCTTACCCTGATAGGATGCACTAGGATGATGCATCTTTAATTTGCACAACAAGTACCCTTACCAACACTCTCGCATACCATTTACTTTTCTAATGACTTTAATATTAGGTGGCAACTCCTGAAAATAATATAATTTTATAATTTTACAAACCTTTATTCCTTGCATCCTATTTAGGGGAGGTCGGGAATGTCGTCATGACATGCATCATATGTTTTTAGTCTTAAATCAGTTACTAGTTGATTAGGTTATGTCGGAAGCAAGACTAATTGACTTAATGTGATTAAATCTTTTATAATTAAACCAAGATTATTATATGATTAGAGTTAAATTATTATTATTATTTTCATGGTTGATTTATTTATGATTGTCATAATCAATTTCTGAGTTATTCTCCAAATTTAATTGAAATAAAAATAAAATAATAAAAGCTAGCATGGTGGAAAAATCAAGATAAAATTTTTGTATGGATTCGAGAGTCCGATTTTACCTCTATTGTGCCTAAAAATGAAGGAAAATCATATTCAAGGCTAAAATAAATGATTATCGAATAAATCTATATAACAATTAATTCAGAAGACATAATTATATTTTTAATAGGCCAATTTGATTTAATCATAGGCCAAATTAAAGTTTAATGATATTTACAAATTAATTTTGGATCTAATTGAAGTCTTTAATTAAGAGCAAGAACTTAATTATACTTAAAATTGGTCAAAATAATTTTATTAAGGGCTTGATTAGTGAAAAATTAAGTCTACGAGCCTAATTCGGGTTACATTGAGAAGATTGAAATTTTCGAATATGTTCATTCAATATGTGAACAGTGGAGAGTGAATTAATTCACTCTATACTGTTCACTTGGTTGCTATTTTTTTTGAAGAAAAAAAAATTAAACAAAAATTAAATTTATATTTCAATATTTTTGTGATTTTATTGTATGTTTTTCCATCAATTTTGAAGTATACGAACTTGGTATAAAAATATGATTTTTCTCTTAAATTTCTGAAAAAAATCTTATTCGGAAAATATAAAAAAAGGTGTTTTCTTTTCATTCATGCAGCCAAATTATTCGCAGGTATTAAAAGTCAATAAGTGTAGTGTTAAAATTCAGACCTTAAAACGGTTAGGTTTATGACCCAATGAAGTAGATACTTTCTCACGAAGAGAGATCTACTTTGAAACTTAGAAAACGCCAGTAAATAAAATCCTAGTAATATGCATTGGGAGTGATGTATCTTTTTTTTGCACAACAAGTCTCTTTACTCAGACTCTCGCAGACTATTAGGTTTGCTAGTGACCTTAATACTACTAGTTGGTGACTCCTAAAAATTATAATCATAATTTTATGATTATAGAAACTTTTTATCTGTGCATCTCCCACTATCTTCGGGGATGGCCGCGGGCGAAGCGGAAAAAAATGGTCGTCGCGACAATAATCATAAATCGAATTAGAAAAGATATCAAAACTTAATTACTGATTTTTAATTATCCATGAGGAATACTTTCTTACAATTAATGTTAAGCAATTTTCTCTCTACATTTTATATTATGTTTATTCTACCTTTCACTTTCTTTTTATTTTCCTAGCTTTCTATGTTGTTTTTAGTTAATTTAGATCTTAAACCCCCCCCTTTTTTAACTCCTTATCATATATTAGTCAATTCAGTCAACTAGTGTATTTAGTAGTTTTGCTTTTGTTTGATAATACCTAGTTTAGATTAGTTTAATTTTTAGAGATTTCAAACCACATAAATTTGGCCTTGATAGGTGCCTAGATTTGAAAGTTTGCATCTTTACTTGGTTTGCTTTAATTTAAACTTAAATAGAATGTTTTGATTATATTATTAATTTTTGATATTGTATTTTTATAGGATGATGCTTTTTTCACATTTTTCAATCTTTTTGCCATGATAACAAAAAGTTTATTGTTGTCTCTAATGAATACATATTTTAAATTGTTGAGCAAAAGTTTTTAGCTCTAACACACACACAAGATAGTATAAAACAAGCAAGGGATTGATCTCACGAGGAAGGTTTAGTTGATTCTCATACAATTGGGAGGGTTGGTTTGTGATTATCTATACTTAGAAAGAATTGAACAATAAAGAAAAATTAAACAAAAATAAAATTTATCAAGAAAACAAACCTTGATCACAAGTAAACATCCATGTAAAAAAATCAGAATAGATCCTTGAAACGAAACTTCAATTAATATTTTGAATTTTTATATTTCTTAATGTTAGTTAACAGATTCATTGTATAACTAATCTTAACCAATAAGCAATCATAGTGCTCACACTAATGATTTAGTTCAATGACAACCTTAAAAACTAGATAAATTGATTAACCTATACAGTATAATTGTCCACAATTCATGTTGATTTGTTTGAATGTTTGTCCTAAGATTAATAACATAGATTTGCTATAATTATTAAGCTCAGTTGTTTCACAAGTTTATATACCACAACTCCAGTTTTGATAGCAAACATAGCAATAAATTGTTTATAATAACAACTTAGAGACTATTTTTACAATTAAGACTACTCTAGCAATTTTCCTCTACTACACATAGATATGTTAGTTGACAATGCAACTAGTAGATCCATATATTCCTTTATAGATGGGTTTTCGGCTACAATCAGATAAAAATGGCGCATAAAGATAAGGAGAAGACAACCTTTGAAATACCATGGGGAACCTTTTGGTACAAAGTCATGCCATTTGGATTAAAGAACAAGAACATTGGACCACCTACCATAGGGCCATGGTGACTTTATTTCACGACATGATGTACAAAGAGATAAAATATATGGATGACATGATTTCTAAATTTGGATAAGGAGAGAACCATGTCTAGATATAGAAGAAATTGTTTGAAAGACTATGGAAATATAAGTTGCGGCTTAACCCTGCAAAGTGTTCATTCAGGGTGAAATCTCGAAAGCTGTTAGGATTTGTGGTGAGTGGCAAAGGGATAGAAGTGGATCTCGACAAAGTAAAGGCTATTCAATCTATACCAACTCCAAAGAATGAAAAAGAAATAAGAGGTTTCTTAGGAAATTAAATTACAATGCCTAGTTATATCCCAACTAATTACGATTTGTGACCCAATCTTTTATTTGTTAAGGAAGAAGAATTCTAGAAATTGTAATGAAGAGTGCGAAGAAGCTTTTAAGAAAATCAAGCAGTACCTATTGAATCCACCCCTGCTTTTCCTCCTGTACCAAAATGGTTGTTGATATTTTACTTGACAATAACTAAAACAACAATGGAATGTGTGCTTGGACAACACTATGAAACCGGAAGGAAGGAAAGAGCCATTTATTACCTAATCAAGAAGTTCATGAAATGTAAGTCTAGGTATATTATGATTGAGAAGCTGTGTTGCGCATAAGCATGGGCTGCAAAGAGGCTATATGGATAATTTATAAATTAGACCCATTGAGGTACATTTGTGAAAAATCCTATCTATTAAGCTAAATTGCAAGATGACAGATTCTACTGGTTACTGTGACATAATAATATGACAAGGAAAGTTGTGAAAGAGAGTGTTATTGTCGATCACCTGACTGACCATGCTATGGAAAATTATGAGCCATTGAGCTTTGACTTTTCTAATAAAGATGTGCTTTCAGTCGAGGAAGGAAAACTAGATTGGTGGATTATGTACTTTGATGGTGCTATAAATGTATGTGGTCATGGAGTGGGTGCAATAAAAACACAACTAAGTATGAAGCTTGTATTCTTGGTTTAGAAGGTGTGTTGGAGTTGAACATCAAATAGATAGATATGTGTATGGAGACTCAATATTGATTATCTGCCAAGTAAAAAGAGAATGGAAAGCCAAGGAAAAAAAGTTAAGGCCTTACCACTGGCTAGAGAATTTGAGGAAATAAAGTTCACACATCTAGGAAGGGAAGTAAATCAGTTTGTAGATGCTTTGGCCACACTAGCTTTCATGGCTAAAATAGATTTCAAACGAAAGGTACAACTGATACACATTGATATTTGAAATAACCAACTCATTATTACTCCATTGAAAGAGAAATGGATGGAAACCCCTGGTACAATGATATCAAGAATTTTGTTCCAAATCAGGCATATCTTATAGGGGCATCCAAAAGACCTTGAGGAGGCCGACAATGAATTTTTATCTTGATGGCAAGATTTTGTATAAGAAATCATTTAATGGTACTTTGCTGAGATGTCTAGATGAAGTTGAGGAAAAAGAGACATTATGGGAAGTCCATGAAGGGATTTGCTTAACCCATGCTAGTGGACACATGATGGCTAGAAAGATACAAAGAGCTAGTTACTTTTGGATGACGTTAGAGAGGACTGCATTGACTATGTCCAAAATATGTCATAAGTGTTAGGTATACAGTGACAAAGTCAATGCCCCTTCGGCTCCTCTGTTTAACTTGACATCTCCATGGCCCTTTGCAATGTGGGGGATTGATGTTATTAAGCCTATCAACCCAAAAATCAGCAATGATCATAAGTTTATTCTCGTGGCTATTAACTACCTTACAAAATTTATAGAAGATGGGTCATTTGCTAATGTGACACACAAAATGGTAAAGCAATTTATTGAAAAAGACTTGATCTATTGATATGGTGGTCCACTTGAAAAAATTATAACTGATAATGCTCAGAACTTCAATGGCAAGATGATAATAGAACTCTACACTAAATGGAAAATCAAGTATTCCAATTCCTTACTGTATAGGCAAAAAATGAATGGTGCGGTAGAAGCTGCTAACAAGAATGTTAAGAAGATTATTCAGAAGATGGTAGTCACTTACAAAAATTGGTATGAGATGTTGTCAATTGCATTTCATGGGTCCCGCACCATAATCCGAACCTCAATAGGAGCCCCCTGTACATGTTTGTATATGGAATGGAGGCAGTCATGCTTTTAGAAGTGGAAATCCCATCATTAAAAGTATTGATAGACTCCGGGCTTGAAGAAGCAAAATGGGCAAAGGTTAGATATGAACAATTGAATTTGATCAACGAAATGAGGTTAGCTGCAATCTGCCATCATCAACTATAACAAAGAGAATGAACAAATCATATGACAAGAAAGTTCAACCTCAAAACTTCCACGAAAGAGATTTGGTATTGAAGAAAATATTGCCTTTACTAGGAGAAGATCAAAGTAAATGGACGTCAAACTATGACGGCCCTTACATGGTGAAGAAAGCATTCTTAGGATGAGCTTTGTCGTTATCTAGAATGGATGGAGAAGATCTAGTTAGACCTATGAATTCTGACCTCGTAAAGAAATATTATGCTTGATGTATTTTGTAATTTCCCAATTAATAAAATAAAGTTTGGCCATTAATTCTCTCCTCTCTACAAGGAACTTGTTTTTGAATAAAGTGTTTGATCTCATAGAATTTGAAATGTTTTACTTAAAAGAATGTTTTTTACATGACAAAGGAGAAGACTCTATTAATTCCCTAAATGGAGGGAGCCAAACCAAATATAAACTTGACATGTATTGCACACCACACTGGGGGGCAAAAAGTGCACATAGGGGTCCATAATGAACCAAATCCCAAAGGGGTACCATCATAAAACTTCTTAAAAACATTTTGTGAGAATTGCTTAAAACAAAATATAGTGATTGAAATCAAAGTTTTAGTTTTCATAAAAAAAAAACCAAATCTTTTGAGTTTTCCTTTTAAAATAAATTCTAAAAAAATGGAAAAGGCAATTAAAACATCTGCAAAAGTATAAAAGGCAGTAATCCTGTCGCGACGGTGTTTTTTCACGCGCTTCGCGCCCCGCCATCATTCGCTGGAGAGACAACGACGCGCGGTGAAAATGGGGTTATTTATAGTCATAAAAATTACGACTATAATTCTAAGGAGTTGCCACCTAGTATTAAGGTTACTAGGAACCTATTGGTCTGCGAGAGTCTAGGTAAGGGGACCTGTTGTGCAAGGGGAAGACGCATCACCCCCAGTGCACCCTACCTAAGGTAAGCTGCATTGTTCTTTGATTGTTTTTCTAAGTTAAAAAAATTTGCATTGCGTTTTTAAAAACCATTTTTTGTCTGCAGGTGTACTTTACAATGTAATTTTACACCGCAGTTACAAACCTTTTTTTTATCTACGAATGTATTTTTCAATGTAATTTTATACCGTAGTAAAAATCTTTTTTCTCTACGGATGTACTTTACAATATAAATTTACACCGTAGTTTAAAACCCCCTTTTTTTATCCATGGATGTACTTTACAATGTAAATTTACACCGTAATAGATAAAACAAAAAAAATTAAAATTATTTTTGATATTTTGGCCAAATTCCAATGGATAATCATAAACCGGTTACGATATCCAATTTTCGTTTCAAAATATGAGAAAGATGCAACATAATTTTTACGAAAAAATCATGGAATTTGGCCGTATGCATAACAAACAAATACATTTTTTATATTTTTTGTAATAATAACAGTAAAAAAAATGAAAATACTTTTTTTCAATTTGTATTTTTTAAAATTTTTTATTTTTTTTGGCTGGGCTGTCAGCCACAATGGGCTGACAGGCAACCTTAGTGGGCTGGGCTGACAGCCTTCATGGGCTGGAAGCCCAGAAGGCTGTGGTTGGGCTGTCAGCCGCAGTGGGCTGACAGCCCAGTCTTAGTGGGCTGACAGCCCAGTCATAGTGGGCTGGGCTTCCAGCCATCGTGGGCTGGGAGCCCAGACAGGTGTGGGTTGGGCTTCCAGCCATCGTGGGCTGGAAACCCTAAGGATATGGGCTGGGCTTCCAGCCATCGTGGGCCGGAAGCCCACCTTATTCGGTCCTGGGTCGAAATGACGGCCCATCTTCTTGCACGTTCGGGTCGGGCACAAAAGCCCGACCCAAACTCCTTATGCCCGGCCCTGCATGAACAGTGGGACGATTACGTCCCACTGCATGCAGGGACGAGAGGTTAAAGGCGATGAACAATAAAAAAACAAATGTGGCGAAAGGCGCACCTGTTGGTATGGTCGGGTAGCTGAGGTCGAGGTGGTTGTCCTGGTGGTTGTGGTGTCATCAACGGTGGCCTGTGGTGGCCGGAGGGAGCTCTTGAAGTGTTGGTCTGTTGCTGCCGGGCTGAGTACTGCTGCTGCTGCCTTCACCTGAGACCACGGCTGAGCGTCTAGCGTGGAGGGGAGAGTTTTTGGTGATTAAGGGGTGATGCACGGTGGTCAGAGATGGTGGCTGGAGTTGCTGTTTTTAGAGAGAGGGAGAAGCGATCGGGGAGAGAGAAGAGCTACAACGGGAACTGTTTTCGTTTTTTTTGTCTTCTTCTTTCTTTCCTGTTGCTGTTTTCACTTCACTTTTTTTTCTGCTTCAAAACTCCGTTCTTTTCTCCCCCATGCTCGTCCCTGCCTCTGTGTATTTATAGCAGAAGAAGCAGCCCCTTCGGCTACCCATGGCGTGTAGCCGAGAGGGCACCGCCTGCCTTGCCCAGTAACGGGGCTCTGCTCAGGCGACGCACGCTCGCAGGTGGCGTGCTCAGGTGGCGTGTCTGCATTGTTAGGTGACTGAACAGTGTAGTCACGCATAATGATTTGGGAGGAGATGGAAAAAATCAATTTGGTCCCTCAATTTTCAATTGGTTCAATCGCACCCTCGATTGGTTTCAAACTTTTAATTTTGTGCGATTGTGTCCCTGTAAAAAAATTCAATGTTAGCCTTAAATTTGCACGCCTTTTTATTTTTGTCCCTGACTTCCAATTTATGTTATTTGACCCTCAATTGACCATTAAACTCTCAATTGTTTCCAATTGGACCCCTGATTTTGCATAATTGGCTTGGAAAAATTCAATTTAGTCTCCGAAAATTCCCATCTTCTCAATTGAACCCGAATTAAGCTCCCTAACTTGATTTTTCACTGATTAAGCCCTTAATAAAATTAGTTTGACCAACTTAAAATATAATTAAGTCCTTGCACTTAATTAAATCCTTTAATTGGACCCTAAATTAATTCACGAACATAATTATATTTTTAAATTGGTCGGCGATTAAATCAAATTAGCCCATAAAAATATAATTATATCCCTCGACTTAATTTTTACACAGATTCATCCGATGATAAATTATTTTTGCCTTGAATCTGTATTTTTCTCTATTTTCAGGGACAAAAAGAGATACGATCGGACCCGCAGAAACAACCAAAAATTCCACATTGATTTCTCTACCAACGTCGACCCCCTTTTATTTTATTTTTGTTATTTTTGGGTTGATTTTGGGGAGTAACCCAGAAATTGGGTGATGACAAATCCAGTGGAGAAATAAAAGGCCCATAAGAAACCATAGATATCACCACGAGGCATAAAAAAGATTGGAAATATAAGGCGTGAAGCCTATTCCATTTCAAGAAGATAGGTAAGGCAAATAACCGGAAACAAGAGCTCAAAGAAAGCTACAACAGGAAAGGGTGACCTATGTTTCAAAAATTGGTAATAAAAACATGTATGTTGTACTTTCATAACACTAACCTAACAGGAAAAAAGGTGTGATGAAAGGCCAAATATTTCCAAGATTTTGGAGCTACCAAGATATAGAATCTCAAGGCAACAGAACTACAAAAAATAATATGAATCATGTGCCAAGTACTTCATTCCTCGAGAAAAAGCATGAAGTTTTTGTTAGCAAATTTGAAAGATGTGTAGGTCACCTCATATTGAAACCATTTTTAGAAAAAAAAACATGGAGTTTTTCTAAAAATCATTATGAAGATGGGCAGGTCACCCAATATTTAGACAAAAACATAAAGTTTTTCTAAAACAACTGGAGATGGGCAAGTCACCCGATATTGAGACCATTTTTAGAAAAAAAAACATGGATTTTTTCTAAAAGAACTTAAGATAGGCAGGTCACCCGTTATAGAGACTATTTTTAGAGAAAAAAACATGGAGTTTTTCTAAAATATAAAGATGGGTAGGTCACCTAATATTGAGACCATTTTTAGAGGGAAAAAAAATGCATTTTTTCTAAAACAAAAAAGGATGGGCAGGTCACCCGATAACGAAACCATTTGTACAAAAAAGTTTTTTTTTAAGTATTAAGATGGGTAGGTCACCCAATATTTAGACCATGTTTAGAAAAAAGCATGAGTTTTTCTAATAAAAGTTGAATATGGGTATTGAGACCTCATTTCTTAGAAAAAGCATGGAGTTTTGCTAAAAGAGCTAAGGACGGGTAGGTTACCCGATATCGAGACCATTATTTTTAAGAAAAAGCATGGAGTTTTTTTCTTACAATTTTAAAATGGGAAAGTCTCTAGATATTGAGACCCCTTGTAAAATCCTTTTCAAATGCAAGATGGATAGGTCACCCAATAACGAGATCATTTTCACGAAAGAACAGGATTTTAGTATGGCCAAGCAATTTATCTTTACAAAACTTACTACATAAAGCACTTGACAAGTGTTGGCTTCTTAAGTTTTGTAAAGAGGGAGCATTTGTTTCTACTCATTTTTAGGCCCCATATGCAGGAAATGGCGTATATATCTTTTGAACCAGATGCAGGAGTTTAGCTCAAGAGTAGAGAATAAAATGTTTTTTTTTTCTAACCTTGTCTTTGATGCCTTTTTCTCGTTTTATCCTCCTCCTTTGCTTCCAAAATCATCTGGATTCTTAAATTTATTAGTAGTCTTCATAATGCTAAATTCATTATTTATTTATCTAGGCTTTAAATTTGGATAAATCCTTTAGAATTTGCATTGATTTTGTTGTTGTCACAATTCTATTCTAATACCAAAAAAAAATTCCAACTTAGACTTTGATTCTGACTTAATTTCATGCAATATCTGACCATCTCATCTATATTTTGTCATTCATGACATGTTAAAGAATTGATCTAAACCTTTATTTGGTCTTAGAGCCCACTATTCTTATGTTAGACTGTTAGTCATATGGGGATGCTCAACATTGTCAGTTTCTGAATCAGATTAGGAGATCCTTTTGACCAAGGAAATTATTGGCAACTTTTGTTCTTTAAAACGTTTTTTTCTCACTTTTGATCCTGCATAAAAGTTTTAGTCCTATATGTATAAATAAATTTAGGTGTTGAATCGCCTGATTTCGATACTAAAAACTCAAGATATTCCCGTTTAAATGTCTAGTGTAAAAGCAGAGAATTCTATTGTGGGAAGGATTCTGACCTGAGTTTGTAGGTCTTATTCAAGAGACCTGATTTAATGATTTGAGGATTTTATCAGGGTAATCATAGACTAATTTTAAATTCGAGAAAGTTAATTGGTCTCGTTGAAAAAAATAGAGTTGGATAAGAAAACATCACAATAATTTTTGTTACTAGACTATCGCACTGGATTATATTTTGTTTCTTTTCACAAAACCAGCAATGCCATTTTTTTTATCATGGATTTAACATTGGATAAATCACTCAGAATTTGCACTAAAAATTGATTTTGATGTCGCAATTTTGTTCTAAAATCAATTTTTTGTTCCAACTTAGACTTCAATTCTAACTTGGTTTTGTGCAATATACTGACCATCCCCACTATATTATGTCATTCACGACATGTTAAATAATTGATCTGAACCTTTATTGGATCCTATAGCCTACTATTCTTATGTCGGACTCTTAGTCAAATAGGGATGCTCGAAATTGTCAATTTCCAATCAGATTGGGAGATACTTTTGACCAAGCAGATTGTGGGTAGATTCTATTCTTTAAAACAATTTTTTCTAACTTTTGATCCTTCATGAAAGTTATAGTCCTGTACGTATAGAGAAATATGGGTTTTTGAATTGCATGATTTCAATATTAGAAGCTCAAGTTATTCCTGTTTGAATGTCTATTGTAAAAGTAGAGAATCCTGTTGCAATTTAATTAGCATGGTATTATTCATTGTCATTTTGAGAACAACCCCCCGTCTGCATATTCTTTACTTTTCTTTGCAATTTCTTGTTGGTTTCTATGATCCTCTCACTTGATATTTGAGTTGCAGATCATGTTTTTTTCTACCTCAGATCAAAGGAAATTTGTTTTCCTATTTTATTTCATCTAGGTACATGTAACCCGAGATTTACATCCTAGATTAGTGCACTAAATCTTTCCTAAATAGAGCTATGTATAGGTTATATATATACCTCCCTGCTAACTTAAAGGGGGAAGGGGAAAAAAGAAGAAAAGAGAGCAAGAGAACAAAAGAGAGACAGCCAACATAATAAAAAAAAATAGCAAGAAAACAACACGAGAAGAACATCTATTTGTTGTGATGTCACGGTTGCACAAATTAATTATCCTAGTTTAAAACACAACACATAAGATAGTGTAGAGAAAGTAAGGCATCAATCCAACAAGGAAGATTCAAGTCAGATTTTTATGTTATATGATATGCAAATTGGCGGGGGGGGGGGGGGGGGGTTGTCTAGGATAAAGCAAAAGAAAACAGAAAACAATCAAGCAAAAATTAAATAAAACCAAAATTTATGAAGAAAACACACCTTGGTCGTAAGTAATCATCTACCTACAGAAATTAAAATTAGTCATGAAAACAAAACATCAATTTATATTCTGAATATTTATCTCTTCTTAACACTGGTTAGTTAACGAATCCACCGTATAACTCACCCTGACCATCAAACAACCATGGTGTCCGCACTAGTAATTTAATTTAATAGCAGCCTTAAGAACTAGATAAGTTGATTAATCACGAAAATATAATTGTCCATAGTCTATGTTTGATTTGATTAAATGCTCTCCCCAAGATTAATAGCGTAGATCCACTGCAATTATTAAACTCAGTTTCTTCAGAAGTTCATATACCATAACTCTGGTTTTGATATCAAACTTAGCTATAGATGGTCTACAATAATAACTTAGAGTCCACTCTAGCAATTAAAATAAACAATTGTAGGAAAAATAAGCATAGAAGAACAAAAATATTCATCATATAAACTGAAAATAAAAGGTAGGTAAAATAAATCTTACAGTTCTTTAAAGCTGACGATTTCCATGTCCTTGTAACTAAGAATAAGAGTTTAGCCTTACATGTTTGTTGGACAACTAAACAAAAAGAAATGAGAAAACATGATGTTTGGGTTTGTGGAGGAGAATAAGCATTTTTTTATCTTCTTTTCTGTTGCTAGCCATCTCTTCTCTTTTTCCTTTTTCTTTTTATATCCTAGAAAACCCTAGTTCCTATTTTAGAAATAGTCCTCCCTTAATTTGTTAGTTTTACATCTAAACACTTCAATAAACATTTCCCTAAAAAGGAGAAATAACCTTGCATGGAATCTTCAAGATTTGAATTAAAGGAGCTAAATTTCCAAAATAAAGAGTTGGATGCTATGAAACACAAGTTGGACACTTTTCTTCACAAAACCTATTGTTGGCAAAATTCAGTTGTCATATTTTAAAAATCATATCTCTGTCATATGACATCATTTTGGGATGCAATCTTGAGAGTTGATAGGTCTTGGATTCAGGAATCTACAAAAAATGAGCTTTCATCAATTAGACTTCTATAGCTCAAGATATTCAAGTCGGAGTAGTCGAAGGGTACTAGTGGTAGAATGCAAGATTTGACTTTGAAGGCTATGATTTCCATGCTCTTCCTTATTGTATTTTCTTACCTTATCTTTCCATAAAAGTATGGATGTTATATTTTTAATTCCACTAGAATCACTTCATTCCGACCTCTAGAGCTCACGCCCTGCATAAAATATTGACTAACGGTCAAATCTACCAATTACCTACAATTTACTCCTTTTTGCATCTTTCATCCAAAAGTACCTTCAAAGCATAAAATAAAGAATATAAAGGCATTTTATATGTAAAACTTAGGCAACAGACTAGTTAAATGTGAGTGAAACTATTGAATAATATGGTTGCATCAAATACCCCTACACTTAGCTCTTGCTTGTCCTTGAGAAAGGATAGATAAAATCAAATTGAAAAAAATTATGACATAATCTCCAAGGATAAATGTGTTATAAACAAGAGTACAATCAAGAAGGATAAAGAGTATTTCATGAATTTATTTACATACAAACTTCAAAACACAATTAATCATCAGGATTTAAATGAAATCTATGTCATGCAAAAGTGATAGGTCCTCTCATTGATACACACTCCAACACTCATGTGTTTAGGGCTTATGTGTTTAAATCTGTCAAATAAAATCAACAAATATCTTCTACCATAAACATGCTTAACGGTTGTCGAAACCTCCATAAATTAAATTTGATTTTACTATCACTGAAACAATAATTTAGTAGTATGGTGGTAGAGATCAGGTTGAACCCAAGGGGAGTTGATTTATTCTCCTACAAATACCAAATTCAAAAAGAAGACGAGTGGTTGGAATCAACAATAATTAAATAAACAAAAGTGCTAAGTATTAATGAAAGTTAATCAATATGTTGTCAACTCAGTTCAAAGGATGATTGTTCCATTTTTACAAATTGGTTGATCATAGAAGTTAATTTAATATTCTTTCAAATCAAGCAAATAATTAGGTTTCCATTAAAGCTAAGGGAAATCTAGAGGGATGTTAAACTAATCAGAATAAACTTCTATTTAATTCCTTATCGTCAAGTGAATTAAGTATTGAGAAACAATCCATTTTCAATTAGCAGTAGCCTTAAGATCGAGATCTATGCAATTTATTCCTAGCTAACATTAAAAGATTGAAAATCTACTCGTCGTATTCATCCTAAATAAATTAATGTGATAGATAAGACAATAAAATTAATTTACTTGCTTTTTATTCTTGCTCCCCACAATAATTACGGATTAAAAGCACATAAACCATATCAAACCAATTCCATAAGCATGAATCTAAAACCAATAGCTTAAATTCCAAACAAAGATAAATAAGTACTTGAAAGTGTAAGAATTGCAATGGAAACACTACTTCTCACAACACATAATTAATATGTATGTTATCGCCTTTGAAACGAACAAGTGAATTATATGCCCATGCTTTCATAATTTGCTGCTAGATCTGGGGGAAAAAAGTAGAGAAGGAGGCTCCCCCATGTCTCTCTGGTATCTCCTATTTATTATGGAATATTCATCACCCTAATGTTGGTAATCAAGGCTAAAAAGTAGGAGATTAATGTTGTAGAGAAAATCTCTCCAATCCTTGACAGATTAGGAAACATAACCCGTCATCCAACTTGCACTAGGATTTTTGTATTGCAGATGATTTTTCATGACTTTGGGCCGTTCATGGAAGTTTTATTCATAAATGTTTAGATGAATTTGGGCTTTTGAATCACTTGATGTAGAAATTGTATGCTGGATATGCCTAGTTCATTGTTGGTGTCGAACAAAGTCAGGTCTAATGTTGTCGTTCCAATTGGATGCCCAAATCAGCATTGAATTTCTACCTACAATACTTCTCCAACAAGCTTGATAGATATAATTCCAATCATAAAACTCCTCTTTAGAAATTAAAACCTGAAACAAGCGATAAGGGTCTGAAACATAAAGTGTAGAGTTTTCTGTCTTATAGCAATTAATCCACAAAGTCTCTTAAGCATGTCAAACCAATAAAATAAGTTGAAATAAGCTTAAAAATGTTAAAAAGCATATTGTAAAAGGAATAAAAATAGATGTATATTTTGCACTTGCCAATGCTCTTCAACCTCGTCTACATTACTAACATTTTACCATAATTAAAAGGTCTTACTTTTTGGTTATAAAGGGGATCAAGGTAAGGTAAGGTAAAAGAAAGTAAAACAAAAGGAAATAGAGCATTCTGAAAATTTCCACAAATAAGGAGTATCCCAAATATAATATTTAGCATTAGCTTCTAACTTGTCTATTTTGGATGTAGACAAACGTAGAGGGAATTCTTTGGTGACTAAATAGTTCACCAAATCAGCATACATAGTCTTGTAAAGGAATGTAACACATACAAGTGCTCATCGGGGATTGTCTCTCTTATTGTTTCGGTTTGTATATCCTAGGTCCTCGATCAGCTCAAGTGTTCAGCCACAAGGTTTTCGACACCTTTTATGTGTTTGATATCTAGATCAAATTCTTGTAAACAAGATCCACCTAATCAATCTTGGTTTGGACTCATTTTTCTTCAAAAGATACCTTAAAATTGTATGGTTAGTAAAAAAAATGACTTTTGTACCAAGTAGTTCTGACCTAAATTTTTCAAGAGCAAACACCATTGCAAAAAGTTCTTTTTCAGTTGTACGGTAATTCATTGCACTCCGTCCAACATGCAGGAAGCATAGGTGATAACATGCAGATTCTATCATATTTTTTATAAAAGCATAACCCCTACCATATAATCACTCCATCACATATTTTCTCAAAAGGATAATCTCAATTTGGTGGTTAGATGATAGAGGCAGATGTGACACGTCTTTTAAGCTCATCATGGGTATCTTTACGTGCTTCATCAACAAAAATCCACTTTTTTGGCTAAGAGTTTGCACAAAGGTGTTGTAATCTTCAAGAAATCTTTGATAAAACATTGATAGAAACCTTCATCGCCCGGAAAAGAACGAACTTCCCTCATACATGAGGGGTGAGGCAATGATAAAATAACATCTATTTTAGCTTTCTAATCCACGTGATGACACAACATGCCCAAAAACTATTCCTTGTTCTATCATAAAATAACACTTTTCATAGTTTAAGACAAGGTTAGTTTCAATGCACCTTTTCAAAATCAAAGACAAATGTTATAGACATTTATCAAAAGAATCACCATATATCATGAAATCATCCATGACAACATTAATTATTCTTTCAACATAGTTAGAAAAAATAGTCGTCATGCATCTTTGAAAAGTTGCAGGTGCATTACAAAGACCAAAGAGCATTCTCCTAAATGTATGTATATCAAATAGGCATGTAAAGTAGTGTTCTCTTGATCCTCGAGATTAATAACAATCTGATTGTATCCAATATATTCATCAAGATAGTAATAAAAAGACTTACCTACTAGATGTTTAAGCATTTAATTCATGAATGGTAATGGTAAATGATCTATGTGTGTAACAAGATTTATCTTTTTATAATCGACACACATTCTCCATCTACTCGAGATGTGAGTAGGGATGAGTTCATAATTTCTGTTTTTCACCAACGTGATTCTGGTCTTTTTAGGCACCACATGGATTAGCGCCACCTATTTACTATCCATGATAAGGTAAATGACTCTTGCATCTAGCAATTTCATCTTTCACTACCTCTATCATAAGTGGGTTCAACCTCCTTTTCATTTTCCTTGTTGGTTTTGTATTTTCCTCCAATAGTATGTGATGCACATTTGAGCACACAAAAACTTCACAAGTTTTTCCTCTTGCGCAATTGTCAAACCCTTTGCAATGATAATGAGAAGTGTATTGTTGTTGCCAATAAACACATACTTCAAATTATCGGGAAATGGTTTCAATTCTAACTGGGGGGGGGGCTATAAAATAGAAAGCAAAAGCTTTTTATGTGAAAGCACTAAATCAACAAAGACATTACCATGGGGAACTATTTGAAAAAATTTCAAAGCCAATGCTTATTCTTGCATGTTTTGGGGAACACATATGTGCCTCTCATCTTTTATATCTTGGTAAAAGCATAGTCATAACTCAAAGTTATGCTTAATCTATCCTCATAATGAAAATCACAAACTTGTTGCACACACTTATCAATTTGTTCATAACATGTGATAGAATAAACATTGTCATAAGGATATTTCATTGCATCATGAAAAATAAATTCAATGTTTTCTTATCTTACCTCCATAGACAAAGTATCCTTACCATAATCAAAATTTATATTGGTAGTTTTCAAAAATAGTCTTCTAAACAATATAGGAGAGTTGTTTGATGAATCATGAGAATCATGTGTCATATCAAGAATATAAAAGTTGCATGGAATAATCAAACTATCAATCTTGACTAGGACATCTTCTATCACACCAATGTTGGTTTTATTCAAAGGCTCCAAACTAAGAGAATCATAAACATGTTTAGGCATAACATAATGGATGCACCTAAATCGCAAAGGTCCTTTTAAAACCAGCATTACCAATAAGACATGTGATTGTAAATGCACCGGGACCTTTTTGCTTCAAAGGCATATTTTTTGAACAATAATATATACAACCTCACCCATACTTACCATTTCATAACCTTTTAGCTTGTAGGCTCTTTAGGTACTACACAACTCCTTCAAGAATTTGGCATACTTAGGAATTTGCTTGATAGCATCAATCAAAGGAATGTTAAGTTCCATTTTCTTGAAAACCTCTAAAATCTCTTTTTCTTTGTCCTCTTTCTTAGACCTAGAAGAACTCACAGGAAAGGGTGGACTTGTTTTAAAATTGGAATTCATTGAGTGATGAGTTATCTTTTTAGTGTTTCAATTTGTAGACTAGAAGGATGTTTCTTATTTGTACTCAATTCAGTTTCTATCTCCTCTTTTGCCTCCATCTCAATTTTGTGACCTTTGCCTTTCAAGGTATTTCTCATTTTGCAGCATGATCGCTCTTACATTCTCTTTTAGGTTTAATGCTTGAGAGGGAAATTTTCCATACATTTGTGCTTCCAATCTCCCTACACTTGAAGTTATTTGCCCCATTTACTTCTCAAAGTTATGAAAACTTGACCTTATTTCCTATTGAAAAGACATGATATTTTGCTACAAGGTCACAATGTTAGAAGCCAAAGTTTTCATCATCTCATGAAGATCATCATTGGATGACGACCCGATAAAATCGGAGTTTGTGAATGTAGGGGGTTGCCTTGCTTGATAATTATATTGGGATTAAAATCCATGAGGATGGAATTGTCGACCTTGATTGTTTTATTGAGACAGGTTCCCATAACATAAATTGGGATGATCTCTCCATCCGGAATTGTATGTATTGGAAAAGGGATCATACTTATGTTAGGGTTGTCCATTGAATGCACCATCAACTGTATTAGCTTGTTCAATGTAATCTTATTGCATTGTTGGGCAAATATCTGAAGCATGTCCTTGTAAGGAGCATATGCTCCAATCTTTCACTTGTTGTACATTTCCACAAGCTAAAGAACATACAGCAAAAGTAAGATCATTAACTTTATTCTCAACATTAGAAATATTGACCTCGTTTTCTTAAGAAGTCTCCACGAGTGCAAACTGTTTCGAGTTGGCTTCCATGTTTGAGATCAATTGGCGTGCAGTCTCGAGTGTCTTCTATATGAATGTCCCTCCACTTATAGCATCAATGACACTGCGGTCAATAGACATCAATCATTTAAAAAATATTAAATGAGATGTTAATCAGGTATTTGATTATGAGGGTATTGAATGCATAGTTTCTCAAATCTTTCCCAATATTTGGAGTGTCTCTCCATGATTATCGAATCCTACATATTTCTTTCCTTATATTGGCAACTCGAGATACTGAGAAATACTTCTCAAGGACAATATTCTTCATGGCTTTCCAAGTTCTAATAGAACCTGGGAGAATAGAGAAAAATCATGCCTTTGGTGTCCCTTTTAAAGAGAAAGGGAAAGCTTTCAACTTAACCTGTTCTTTGTCAACTCTATTCAATTTCATGTCAACACAAACCATATGGAACTCATTGAGATGAGTATGAGGATCTTCTATTGCAAGACCATTGAATGTTGAATGTATAAAACAATGTTTGAGCTCGAAGTTGACATTATTGTCGATGTTTATGCACAATGGTTTATTTTTCATACTAGGAGCAGCAAGCTCCTTGAGTGTTTGTTGTCGTGCAACAACCATGGTGTTGACGCGAGCTTCCTTTCATAACCTACAAAAAGTATTTTCTATTTTGATATCCACCTGCACTTGACTGTGGTTAGTAGAACAAGTTACAAGCATAAATTGTCAAGAAAACTCAAAAGAAACCAACCATACAATAGATCGAAAACAATGCAACTTGTAGGAATATCCTGCGCTAGAAAACTAATACTACCTAAAAATGCTAGAAAAGTCTTTTTGATAGCAATAGGATAGGGCTAGAGGTCAAAGGCCACTAGTCTTGTTCAAAACGTCATTTCCCTACAGGGAAAAAAACCACTAGTCCTAATTCCACCAAAAACTTTGTTTTAAATAGTACCGCTGTTGTAATGAACAGTATCGTCGTAAGAAAAAATTTTGTTTCTCTGTTTTTTTTTTAGAAAATTAAATAACAATCACTATAAATAAAAATATCATCACAAGAATCAACTAAAATTAACTTCCCTGGCAATGGTGCCAAATTTGTTGCGATGTCGCGGTCACATAGATTAATTATCCTAGCATAAAACACAAAACATAAGATAGTATAGAGCAAGCAAGGGGTCAATCCCACGAGGAAGTTTAAAGTTAGATTTTTATGCTATATGAGATGCAAATTGAGGGAGTTTTTAGTATAGAGCAAGCAAGGGGTCAATCCCACGAGGAAGTTTAAAGTTAGATTTTTATGATATATGAGATGCAAATTGAGGGAGTTTTTAGTATAGAGCAAGCAAGGGGTCAATTCCACGAGGAAGTTTAAAGTTAGATTTTTATGCTATATGAGATGCAAATTGAGGGAGTTTTTAGTATAGAGCAAGCAAGGGGTCAATCCCACGAGGAAGTTTAAAGTTAGATTTTTATGCTATATGAGATGCAAATTGAGGGAGTTTTTATGTCCTTGCAACCAAGAAAAAGAGTTTATCTTTCCATGTTTGTTGAACAACTAATCAAAAACAAAGTAGAAAAACATGATTTTTTGGGTTTGTGGAGGAGAATCATGTCAAGCCAATGACATCAAACAAAATCCCTTACTGGGAGGTAACCCCGCCAAAAAAAAAACATATTTGGTTTCTTTTTCCTTATCTTTTATTTCTTGCATTGTACTTTATTTTTATCATTTTTATATTCCTTTTCTTTTATTTCAACATTGAGGACAATGTTGTGTTTTAAGTGTGGGGTTTTGAGAGAATATTCATTTTCTTATTTTTGTTTTCTTTGTTCCAAAAGAAAACAAATTTATATGTTTAATCTTTTGAACTCCTGTTGGTTTATGAGAATGTGAGTATTATGTATGACAATTAATTAACATAGATGAAGATATAAATCAAATGAAGGAGTGTGCATGTAGTTTTAATGTTTAATTGGTTTAGGGATTGACTTTGAGAATGTCATGTTGACTTTATCGTGTTATACCACTGCAAACTTTTGATCCTTCAACAATATATTGTTTGATTGTGTATTCTTTCAATGATATGCATCTCTAGAACTTGCTTCATATCTTGTTGAGATTACATTTGCATTACATATATACATGAAGATGATGATGGTATTAGGAATTTTAACCATTTGAGCTAAAAAAAAGACCAACCTAAAGCATATTGTCCTTAGTGAGCGCCTTTTGAGTTTGTTTATCTTTTCTTTACTTTATCAATGTATAAGCCTTAACTTTTTATATCTTTTCCTTTTCCCCTGACTAAGGATTAGTGTAGCATATACTTGTGATATCTCATGGAATTATAGTTGGAAGTTATGTGAAGAGAAAGAAGAAGCAATGATTGATGAAAAGATGGGCAAAGTTGCCAAAGATGAAAAAAAAAAGTGTTCCTTTATGCTTTTAAGATTTTACATTAACTGTTGCGATGTCACGATTGCACAAATTAATTACCCTAGCTTAAAACAAATCACACAAGATAGTATAGAGCAAGCAAGGGGTCGATCCCACAAGAACATTTTAGTTTAGATTTTTATGTTATATGCTATGCAATTGGAGGGGAGCTTGGTTTACGATTGTCTAAATTATCTAAACTATGGTTGCAATTAAAACAAAGAATTAAAACTGAAACTTATCAAGAAAACAATCCTTTGTTGCAAGTAACATCCACCTAGGGAAATTAGAACCGATCCTTGAAATGAAACTTCAATTCATATTCTGAAATTTTATCCTTCCTTAACTTTGGTTAATTAACGGTTCTGCCGTATAACTAACCCTAACTAGCAAATAATCACAATGTTTGCATTGATGATTTTGTTCGATGGCATCATTAAGAACTAGATACATTCATTAATTTTAACACAACCAAGTTGTCTACAGCTTGTAATTTATGTGTTTGAGTGTTCTCCCTAAGGTTAATAATGTGTATCCCCCACAATTATTAAGCTTAGTTGCTTCACAAGTCTAGATCTCACAACTCCAGTTTTGACATCTAACTTAGCAATAAACTACTCACAATAATAGCTTAGAATCTGCTCAAGCAATTAAGATAAACAATCATAGAAAATTTGCATAGGAAAACAAGCATACTCATTCATAATACAAATTGAAAATAAAGGGAAAAATAAATCTCTCGATTCTTTAAATCCAAAGGTTTTTGTGTCCTTGCAACCAAGAAGATGAAGTTAGCCTTGCATATCTATAGAACAACCAATCCAAAATATGGAAGAATGCATGATTTCAGGTTTGGAGGAAGATTTATGTTTTCTATCTTTTGCTGGCTGGCTGGCCAGCTCTTTTTGCTCTTTCTTTTTATACCACATAGGAAACCTAGTCTTTAAAATACAAAATAGTTCTCCCTTAAGTTGACAATTCACATTTAAGTACCTTAATAACTATTTTCCTAAGAAAGAGAAATAGCCTTGCATGAAATCTTCAAGCTTTGACTTAGAGGAGCTGAATTGCTAAAATAAAAAACTTAGATGTCGGTTTAGATGTTTCGGAAAGTAATTGGAACTCATTTTTCCACGAAACTTGTTTGTTGATAGAATTCAGTTGATATCTTGCAAATTCATATAGCCCTCATATGAAATCATTTTTGGATTTAATTTGGATTGTTGATATATGCGTGAGTCAGTAATCCAACACAATTGCATCATTTGCATCAAATGGATGTCTTTAGCTTGAGATTTTCAAATCAGAATGGACAAAGGTCAACATTGGAAGATTATGAGATTTGACTTTAAAGGCTGATATTTTAATGCTCTTTCTTTTTTTATTTTTCTTGTCTTATATACCCTGAAAGGTATTGATGTTGTCTTTCTATTTTCACTGGAATCACTTCATGTTGATCTTTAGAGCTTACGCTTTGCACAAAACATCAATTGAATGTCAAATCTGTCAATCACCTCCAATTACCCCTTTTTAAATCTTTCATCCAAAAATGCCTTCAAAACATAAACCAAAGAATATCAAGGCAGTTAATACATTGAACATAGGCAAAACACTAGGTAAATATGGGTGAAAATATCAAATAATATAGTTGCATCATTGAAAGACCTTAAAATCAAAAGAAGTTGAGCATTGGTGATTAAAGATGGAAAATTTTTGTGCTTTGATGGAATATTTTGTTTAAAATATCATTTTTTATAATTCTCTACTTCCTTTGGTTTAAACCTTTTCTCTTACTTTCTTTTACCTCACCTTAACCTTAGCCCCATTACAACCGAAAAGTAAGACCTTTTAATCATGCATTGTTTGTAATATGTTAGTAATGGAGATGAGATTGAAGAGCAAGTTAATGGTAGAATATATTCATTGATTGAATTTGAGAGATTTAAACACATAAACCTTAAACAAATGAGCGTTGGAGAGTGTATCAATGAGAGGATGTATCATTTTGGCATGACATATATTTCATTTAAATCCGGACGACTAATTGAGCTTTGAAGTTTGCATGGAATTAATTCATGAAATACTCTTTATCCTTCTTGATTGTATTGTCATTTATAATGCATATATTCTTGGACATTAATGGGAGATTAAGAGATTGGTCATAGTTCTTTTCAATTTGATTTTATGTATCCTTTCTCGAGGACGAGCAAGAGTTAAGTGTGGGGGTATTTGATGCAACCATATTATTCAATAGTTTCACTCATATTTAAATATCATTTTGCCTATGTTTTATATATAAAATATCTTGATATTCTTTGTTTTATGTTTTGAAGGACTTTTGGATGAAAGATGCAAAAAGGAGTAAATTAGAGGTGAGTGGCATATTTGACCGTCAGCCAATGTCTTGTGCAGAGCGTGAGCTCTATAGGTTGAAATAAAGTGATTCCATTGGCATTAAAAATCTAACATCATCCTTTCTTCAAATCTAAGGCAAGAAACTACAATAAGGAAGAGCATGGGAATCACAACCTTCATAGTCAAATCTCAAAATATGCCAGTGTTGACTTTTGGTGATTCCAACTTTAAATAGATGGAGCTAAAGAAGTCTAATTGATGTAAACGTAATTTTTTTGGATTCCTTACTCAAATACCTATCAAATATACAAATGTCAGACAAAAACAATGTCATATGATGTAGATATGACTTTTCCAAGATGACACCTGAATTCTACTAGTAAACAGGTTTCGTGAAGAAACGAGTCCAAATTACGTTCCTAAGCATCTAAACTGACATCCAAGTTTTTATCTTAAGAATATAACTCCTCTAAGTCAAAGCTTGAAGATTTCTCTTTTTTAGAAAAATAGTTATTGAAGTACTTCAATTTGAACTTTCAACTTAAGGGAGGACTATTTTGTAAAATAGAGACTATGATTTCTTAGCATATGAAAAGAAAGAGGAAAAAGGGGAGGAGATGACCAGAAGATGATAAAAAAAAAAAAAAAAAAACACCTCTTCTCCTCTACAAAACCAAAATCATGTTTTATTCTTTCATCTTTTGGAGTAATTGTTCCATAGATATGCAAGGCTAACTTCACCTTCTTGGTTGCAAGGACACAAAAACCTTTGGATTTCAAAAAATATGAGATCTATTTTACCTTTTCTTTTCAATCTATATGATGAATATGTTTTTTCTCCTATACTTATTTTTACTATGATTGTTTATTTTAATTGCTAGAGCAGACTCTAAGTTATTATTGTAGACAATTTATTGTTAAGTTTGATATCAAAATTGAAGTTATGGTATATGAATTTGTGAAGTAATTGAGTTTAATAATTGTGGCGGATATACATTATTAATATTAAACTGAACATTCAATCAAATCAAACATAGATTGCAGACAATAATATTTTCTTGAATAATCATCTTATCTAGTTTTTAAGGTTGCCATTGAATTAAAGTCTTAGTGTTGAAATTGTGTTTGTATGATAGTCAGGGTAAGTTATCTGGCGGATCCGTTAATTAACCAATGATAAAAAGAGATAACTATTCAGAATATAAATTGATATTTCATTTTCATGATCAGTTCTGATTTCTGTTGGTGGATGTTTACTTGCGACCAAGGTTTGTTTTCTTGATAAATTTTGGTTTTATTTAATTTTCGCTTTATAGTTTTTTTTTCTTTTGCTTTAGCCTTGACAACTTCCAAAACCCCCCACCCAAATTGCATATCATATAGCATTAAAAAAAAATTGCTTAAACCTTCCTCGTGAGATCGACTCCTTACTTGCTCTATACTATTTTATGTGGTGTGTTTCAAGTTAGGGCAATTAATTTGTGCGACCGCAACATCGCAACATGCAGGCACTATTTTAGAGAGGCTAGATTAAGTTTATGGCAATTTACCTAGTTCACTACCTGGTCGACTACTTATTCATGATTCTTGCCTATAAAGCATGTAGATCACAATTTTGTGGTGGTACATCAATTCCCAAGGTAAAAATTTCCTTTAAGTTCTTAAATGTTTAGGTCAATAGAGATGATTTCTTGAGAATTGTTAAGGATGTCTAGCATACTCCTGTTTAGGCCAATAGAGATGATTTCTTGAGAATTGTTAAGGATGTCTAGCATACTCCTGTTTAGGCTAATAGAGAGCGAATTGTTAAGGATGTCTAGCATACTCGCAGAAAGATTAAGTTTGTTAAAGCCTAAGCTAAAGGCTCTCCATCATCATCACACGAGCCACATGTCTAGTCATATGATAGAGATGAAGGCTCAGTAGGATGCAGTGTAGATTCTACTTGATGGGTCTCCTATGTCTACAGATAATATGCTTAGTTATGTAACGATAAAATGACTATTGACAAGTAGAGATCTCGGGTTTAGTGGTTAAACCAAGGTGATAGAAACACCAAATTTTTCTACATATCAGTGATTCATGGTTTGACTGATGAGACAAGATCTCAAGTGACAGATCAGAAGGATTTAGGTTAGTTAGTAGTCAGATATTTTCAGGGCTTGTTATCTTTGGTCAACCCCCTTCCCCCAGCTGATACCTCCAGGTACTTTTCTGGTCGTATTTTACCTGATATGCCACCTAATCTAGAGATTGTTATTGCAGACTATGAGTATATTTGACATTGCTTTTGCTTTTGCGATTGAAGTTAAAAAAAAATAATTTCAAAAAAAGCGCTTTTACTGTAGTTCAAAATAAGCAGTGAAGTGTTTGGTTAAAACTGTGGTTGAGTTGGAGGTTAAAAAAAAAACAGTTTTGGGTGTTTGGTTACCAAGTTTTTCATATTGCTTTTAACTTGTGAAATTACTTTAAAGGGTATATATATATAATTTTTTAAAATATTGTAAATTTAATAATTATAATATAATATAATTAATAATTCAAGTAAATTTTAAAAATTATTTACTATATTAGTGTATCAAAATAATTTAAAAATATTAAAAAATTAATTTAAAATAAAAAATATTTTAAAAAAATTCAACTTTTTGATGGGATAAATTTGATAATTGAAGATATTTATCAAACTATTCAATCCCATTTTATGCACAGATGAATTATTATTATTATTATTATTATTATTATTATTACTTTTATTTTTTCCATTGATAAACCATCTCTTTTCACTTCTCTGTTTTTCAACTTTTTCTACTTTTATCAGACGCCCATCTCCCAGCTCTCTTCTTCTCTCTTCTTCGCCCGAAACCTCTCTTCCCAAATTGCATACCCATCTCCCAGCTCCCCTCTTCTCCCTTGCAAACCCATCTCCCAGCTCCCCTCTTCTCCCCTCTGCTCCAGATCGTGACTGCTCCGGTAACTCCTTCAGGGCAACAAGATCGGAGCACCACCCAAACAAAGTAATCTCTTCTTGCTGTCAACGGCTTGATTTTTTCTGTCATTGATGCGTTTGTCATGTTAGGAGCTTCGATGTGTGCTCTAACATGTTTGTGAACAGTGTGATGATAAACCGAGGATGTTTTAGGGCTTGTATTTTCAACGGTAATTTTGTATTCAAAACATGGAATCGTCGTTGCAAAGTGCATGAATCGCGAAATGAAAAGCATGAATTTTCAGCTTTTCTTCCATCGGCGTTTTGATCAAAATTTTGTGCGGGTCCCACACAAAAAAAAAACTGAGTTTGGCATGTTACCAAACAACAAATTGTGGTGCGATCTGGCAATCGCAGATCACACCACAATGCCAAACATGCACTATAAGATTAGGGAGGCCAGATTGTAGCAAGGATGGCTCTGGATGAATTTGTTGTGTTATCAAGGCTGGTGATAAACCCAAAGAAGATTCATGCTTTCTTATCAGGTGTGGATGATGATTTGAAAACACCTCTATTTGTTTGCCCTAATATTATAGTCTTCGTGACTTTTGAATCAGAATAATGGATTCATTGTATTTCTTGGGGTATGCCCCTCGTATCCTTGTTCTTATTTTTCCCTTGCACATCTTAACTTACTAAAAAATGTAATTTTACACACACCAGTTAAAATATATGGTAAATACATTCCAGAATGGGATTTCTCTATTGCTTCATTAACCTACGTGAATACACAAAAGCGACACCAGATATATTAACTAGGATGTATGTTGATGAGATGAACCTGCATACGAATTTATAAAAACCCTATAATATCAATTTAACAATTCAATATATTTAATAATTTATTACACTACACTTATGATTTCTCTTTTTTACTAAGCCGCTATCTAGGGTTCTAATTCCAATGAATACAATAATAGATTTTCACAATTACCCATTTAACAAAGCACTAGTCCCAAACTAGAAAACCGGTTCAAATGTTAGTTGTATATTAAACATGCATAGTAATAAAAAAAATTAAAAATTTAGACATGAATAATAAAATTTAGACATTCACTTACATAAATGTCCAGGGTCCAACCAATATCTTAAATATTTGTCATGTTAGTCATCCCATGATGCGTAAAATTATCTCAACTTCTATCATTTTAAGGTCCAAAACATATTGGAAAAAATGAAATACAAATTATCTAGTTCTTATTCCTACATTTAACAAGTATTTTATTATTTCTCATGCCTTTTTCTATAATTTTCAACACTCATCAACATATAACTCCCTCATGAATTATCATTTAAAATGGAAATGATAATGGAAATTCTTCACATTAACCCATCAAATTCATTCTCTAAAATGGAAATTCTCTCTTCTAACCTATTTTTCCATCCACCATCCATATCAAATGTCAACATTTCACCATCCAAATACAACTTCATATTCAAACCTCATAACCCATAAACCTCAACCAAAACATAAACCTCAACCAAAACATACCTGAGCAACTCAGTCATTCAAGAAAAACATAAAACAAATTAAACTAACTATTAAGAGAATTTATTGCCTTTTATTCAAAGAGAAGATGGAGTAAAACTTGGAAACACACTTTTCCTCCCCTTTTTATTTTCTTTTCCCAAACCGTATCCTCTCTTTAGGTTTTCCTCTTAACACCACCTCGTAACAAACTTGGATTGCTTAATCTAGCCTTTCTTTAAGTTCGGGTGATGAATTTACAAGGTTTAGTCTCTCTTTTTTTCTTTCCTTGGTCACCCAACACTCTTGGAATTTCTAAAGATTTCTTCTCTATTTAAGGCTATAATTTTCCTTATTTGCATCTCTCCCTCCTTTACTTTCTTTATTTACAAATTAATCCCTCATATTTTGACCCCAAAAAATACCCTAAATATTACAACTAAAAAAATTGGTTCAAAACCCATAATCAAACCGAAACAAAAAGAAATTGAGTTCAAATCTACACCTTGTATAAGCTTTTCCCATCAAAGAAAGTCACACCAAAACTATTTCGGAATTAAATCTCAATTCCCACCACTTTATTTCTCATCTCACAAACTATGGATAAAAAGATAAGAGAAATGAAGTTGAGGAGAAAAAATGAATTTCATATATTTTTAGGGGCTAAAAATTTATAATATGAAAAGTTTGAGATCAAAGAATACACCCTAGCCCTAGGTTTAGAAAAACCATTTTCTTCTTAATTTACTTTAATACCTATCTTTGAATCTTGTATTTTCTTAATAAATATGTTTTAAGTGACCGTTAATCTAGGCCTACAAAATATAATAAAAAAACACAAAAAAATATATTTTAAGAATCCACAGTGAACTGATTTTTGTTGAAGGAACAGTATATTCTGCGCTTCTTTTAGAATATTTTCTGACCCACGACCCTGACCCTGACCCTGACCTGGCAACATGACTCCCAAAATCGACGTTCTAGAGATGTCAAAACCGGAAGAGAAAAAAAGGAAAGAAAAATGGAGAGCGGGAAAAGGAGCCGTTGATAATCGAAGCACGAATATTTGGCGCCAAAACCAATTTCACTCGGTTTTATCTGCCCGTAATAATTCCGGGCAGCCGCCCTTTCTCCTCGCTTTATTTCGGTCGAGTCAGGTGAAGTATATAAAATCTCCCCTTTTCTCTTTCGAGAATTAATTTTCCCTTAAAAATCTCTTTTTCTCTCTTTCTTTCAAAGCCAATTTTCTCTTCACTCTCTCTCTCTCTCTCTCTCTAGAAAAATAATAGTAGTATCCAAGGACCCTTTTCTCTTATTCCTCTTCTACTTGCCATAGCATCTCTCCCTTTTGTTGGTTTTGGTTCTAATCAGACATGGGTTTTTCCAAGAAGACACAGTTGGATTCCGGTTTGGACTCTGAAGGGAAGAAATGGGTGATCGCCGGAATAGCAATAAGGACTTCACTGAAGCCGGTAAACACGAAATCAAGAGTGAAAGGTTGCGATGACGACGAGCAGGAGGAGCTTTCTACTACGCCAACAGCCAAAGAGGCAAGAATACCAGAGAGATTGCCATGCCCGCCTGCTCCAAGGAAGCGGCGGCCGTCCTCAAGGTGTAGCTACAACGGTGCTAGGGAGTTCTTTACTCCTCCTGATTTGGAAACAGTGTTTAAATGTTATGTTGAGAAAGCAAATTGAGGGGTTAGGTTAGTTTGGCCTAAAGGAGGTTGATTTCAAAAATTAGGGATTTTGTAGTGTTATGCTCTGCTTAATGGGTTTTTTTGGTGTTTTTATGTATTAGTTACTCTTTTTATTTTCTTTCTACTTTGGTAGTGTTTAGGAGTTGAAGATGTACAAAAGTTATGGTATTTATGAGACGGTTACTTTTTTGTTTATTATTAATTGTTTTGTTAATGACAAGTTCGTGTCTCTTTTTTCCAAGCCTCTTTGATTTACGAACTATGTTATGCTCGAGAACTGGATGTTTATTTGGTGTTTTCTATTATTACGATGGTGGTGTGAAAAAATTGCAGACATGGGATGGAGCTCTATTTTCTTTTTCTTTTTATTTTAAAAAAAATGGGAGGTGGGGGTGGGTCTGTCTACTGTGTAAATTCCGTCGGTCATATTTAGTAAAAAGTAGCGTGCCGGTGGACAGCACTTTCCTATTTGCTCCGCCCAACTTCTGCGTCACCAATCATTCAGGAACCCCTTGCTAATCAACCCTTTATTACTATCTCTCCTGCTGCCCTCCTTTGCATTTTTTTTATTTTTTTTATTTTTTATACTAAATTAAAGTTTTTTGATATTTTTATGTTTTCATATCAAAAATAATTTTAAAAAACAGAAAAATCATTATATTTGCATTTTTGAAAACAAAACATTTTTAAAAATAAATGGTAAAAAATAAATAATAGTGCTGTGCTGTATCTTCCTTCACCTCCAATGTTACCTTGCAAGCAACAACGACTCTCTTCCTAGGCAAATGCACGTGTATATTTGAGATAAGCTACCATACAGTGAGAGAATTCCAATGTACTTAAGCTACGTAGCCAAAAGCTGGCCAAGAAATGTATAAAAGAAAGATAATCTTTTTCATGGCTGCTCGGACGCTTCGTTCGCACAATTCATTTGACCCCATAAGCTTAGAGCCTCTTTAATTATCTCTTCTTTAATCTTCCTATGTACCCCACTTACGTGGCCCATCCTTCCTCGAAGCCAAGTTCCCTGTACTGCATCTTTGAATATAATAAAATGACAAACATATAATGTGATGGGTTAGAATCCTATGTGGGGTTGATGGATTGTTTGATTCCACTTTGAAGCACTTTATGACAAGGACATTTTGTAGATCTTCGGTGTTTTATATGTTAGATTAGTGTGCTTGTGGATAAGATTACAGGCATGTTTATCATTTACAGGACAGCCAGTTTTTAATGGACAAGATATATATATATATATATATATATATATATATATATATATATACGTAGATCATCAAGGGATTTGCTTAAAAGGTGACAACTTTGGGGGGTTTACCTAATTCAACGTTATGGCAAATGTTTGGATATTAACCAAGCCAAAGTTTCTAGGGATTAGGATTCTTTAAGAAAGCCTACAGCAAAGCTTGTACTAAAACTTTAACTTTGACTGGTCTGCCCATTTATTTTCTTACCCCTAAAAGGGTGCTGCTGTTGATGCTAGCTACGATATAAGACTGCAGCTTGTTTCGAGCTTTTTCTTTGTTGCCGAATTTCTTGTGCCACTAATTAATATTTCTGCTGATTTCTCAAATAAGCAGAGCTAGCTAAGTGGGTATTTCGCAAATCCCAACTGTGGAAGACTATCTATCTAGCGCAGGTAGTTCTCTTATACAAGTGTTTACTTAGTTCCTCAAAATCATTATCCACATCGCATGAATTTGGGTCTATTTTTCAAGGAAAGATTGGGATTTTAGTGCATTCATATTTGACTTTATATATTCATCAAAAATCAGTCAGCCCCTGTTATGATCTAATCAGGTAGCCGTGCATGGTAATTAATAGTCTAAAACAAGCTCTCTTTTACCGCAAAACAAACTCAAGTTTGAATAGGAGATGGAGCGATCAATCACTTTCAAAAGAAAAGACAATCTCCCGTGTGACGTAAGCATTCAATGAATGTTTTGAGTGACCTGCTGGTAGATCGAATGGTTGGTTCCAAGCCTGTTCTTGATGGATGGGGTCGCTTGTGGGGACCCGAAAGAGATATCGTCAAATACGAAAGCCACGTGTTATTTTAAACACCTCTCAATCAATCTATATAAAACAAGGACAGTTCAGTGATTCTGACATAACATTTTCAGGAAAATAAATAAATAGAGTCTTTGGATGGAAACAAACGAATACATTAAATTAAAAAGTAGTAGTCATTCAAAGTTTGCAAATTGTTTTCTACCATGATTTAAATCATTATCTGCTATAATATATTTGTCTTACACACAACAATCATATATTAATTAAGCATAGATCCTCAAGTGCCCGTTTGGCTGTGCGTTTCAATCGGTGTTATGCTGAAATTTTAATTATTTTTTTCATTTTAAATGAATATGATCTGGTATTTTAAGATCATTTTGATATGCTGATGTCAAAAATAATTTTAAAAAAATAAAAAAAACATTATTTTGATGTATTTCGGCACAAAAAACACTTTAAAAAGCTACCGCAATCGCACTCTCAAACAGTCCCTTAAGAAAACCATAAAATATAGCTACCCTCCTTACCAGCAATTGCACTAAAGATATCACTTGATCAAGTCCTTAATCGTCAAGATTAATTGATCCATGACCATGCAAAGGTGTCCGAATTGCCTACACAAATCTTGTATTTGTTAGATGTAATAGAATATACGAGACATTAGTCCTACGCTTCCTCTCAAGGAGAATTTTTTTTTTTTAAATGTAAAAAACAAATAGCAAGAGTGTTTTTTATATATATATAATATTATACATTTGACCAAAATAATTAGTCTGAACAGAATTTTTGATAAGTACTATTAAAAATATTATTTATCAAATAATTTTTTGTATTTAATAATAATTTTAAATTCTTTAAAAAAAATATTAGCAACATAAAAAAATATTATTTGATTTGAAAAATAATTGTATCTTTAATTTTTTATTTTATTTCTTTAAAATTGTGTTACTTAACATTGGCATCAAACAAAAAAAAAATTCTTATTTATTTTTTGGTTTAATTACAATTCTTTTGATTTTTTCAATACTTCTAGAATAGTTCCTATTTTTCTTTTGTATTTATATATTTATACTCTTAGTTTTGATTTTGATTTTTTATTGTTATTTATCTTTGCATTAAATGCAACTTGCATCAAAAGACATAGTAAGTTAGCTCTAGAGGCATGAAAGGAGATCAAAACTCTCTTTTATGCATGTATAGTGAATCTTATGATTCCACTGATCTATTATCTTTCTGTTCTTTTTCACCCGTTTTGTTCACGTGTGGTTTAAGAATGCTTAAATTAAATTAATATGAGATAAAAAATAAAACTTTAAGCTTAGTTTTTTTTTATTGGTTTTGCTTATATCAACATTGTATTAAAAAAATAATTTTTTTAATTAATTACGGTGTTTGTGGAGTTTAAAATAATGTTTAGAAAGATTTTTTTAGGTTTTTTATATTATTTTAATGTGTTAATATTAAACAAGTATCAAAATATATAATTAGTCTAACATATTTATCATAAAAAAAAATTAGTAAAAATAATCGTTATCATTATTTTCAACACCTTATCTACAATAAATTAATATATATATATAAAAGAATAAAAGAATAAAATCCAAAATGAATAACACAATATATGAGCAATTTTAATTGAAGGGCAATATTGAAACAATTAAAACCTCAACACTAAAAAAATAACAGGAATTAAAAAAATAAAAAAAATATGGGCTAAAATGAAACATAACAACTAATTTTTTTAATTAGTTTTTGTGTTTGCGGAGTTTTTAAATAGAGTTTATAAAGAGTTTTTTGTTTTTTAGTTTTTTATATTATTTTATTGTGTTAATATTAAATAAATATCAAAATATATAATTAGCCTAACATATTTTTCAAGAAAAAATATTATAAAAATAATCGCTATTATTATTTTCAACACCTTATCCATAATAAAAAAATAATATATAAAAAACTAAATAATTCAAAGAATTGAAAAAGATTAAAAGAATGATGGCTGAAATTAATAACACAATATATGGTCAATTTTAATTGAAGGACAAAATTGAAACAATTAAAACATCAATACCAAAAAATAACAAGAATGAAAAACAGAAAAAGAAAAGAATAAGGGCTGAAATGAAACATAACATTTCTAATTCATTTCAATTGAATGACGAAATTGAAACAAACCAAAAATTTTATAACAGAAATCAGGATGAAAAAAAACAATGAAAGACCAAGAACTGACATGAAACAACCATAAAAAAGAGGACCAACCTGTATTTTGCAGCTACAAGAGAGAGAAAACTGGACACAAATGATTAACCGACCATTGTCACTTGTTCGGCCATTGTGAGACGACACGCGCACCACCATGTGGAAGAGAAAATGGTGCTCCATCCGGTGAGACACTTGATGAACATTTTTAATCATCGTAAGATGCCACACACGCCGCTTGAAGTGCAAGTAAGGAAGGAAATGGTTGGCGCGTCCGGTAAACGCGTCTGCAATTTTTTGTAGAAAATAAAAATAAAAAGCCTACAATTATCTAAACACCCCTGCAGCCAACATTTGAATTTTGTATTTTCTTAAGGTATAAATGAAGTTTCATTGTTTAGAAATATTTGAAATACAAGAATCACCTCCACCAGCTACTCTTGGTTTTGTCTTATTTAAGGGTAATATGATTAATTTATTATTTACAACATTGTAAAAAATAAAAAAATAACCTTAGCTTATTAGTTGTTTATTGTCTACTGGAAAGGGTAAAATCATAGTTTAACTGTGCAAAAATACCCGAAAAAGATACAAATAACCCCAAACAACTAGCAAATGCTAATCAGTTTTGTTGGAAAAGTCAAAAATACCCTAAGACCAAGAGTTATTTTTAACTCATTGAGAGGTAAAATGATAATTACACTATTATAATCCATAGTAATCTGTGTCTATTTCTATAATATTTATCCCACATGGATTAACTATGGCTTTAATCACTAGTCATATGACCTATGTTGATTGGATTATTTTAACACTCAATTAACTATGTTTAAATAGGTAAACTTCTAGTAATTTTACTAGATAGATGGGCGGTACTTTGCCATGAGAAACACCACAAATACTATCTCCCAATAAATCAAAAGTTATATGATGAAATAAACAAATTTCAATTATACAAAAGGATTAAAAACAATTAAAAGAATAAGAAACCTAATTTGGTAAAATGAGAGGACAACGTAGTTTTTTGAATTAAAATGTAAAGTAAAGAAAAATAAAAATATCAAAAGATTCCAAAACAAAAAACAAACCAAGAGAATGAAAACTTGATTTGAAAAAACAAAACATCAAGATAAGGAATCCAATGATAAAATTGAAAACAAATTATATTTGATAAAAGGGTTAAGAATCCAAATTAGAAATCAAAATATTAAGAGTCAAACCTTAAATATCATCAAACTTTGAATTGAAGGAAAAAATTGAAAAAAAAAAAAAACTCACAAAATAATATTAAACCCCATTAAATGAATTTTTTTTTCCAGGACCCTGGGCTTTTCCCTTGTCATCCACAGAAAGATTATCGGGTTGATATATGTCCTCGCTCAAATAACACTTCCTGACAGAGATCGTATTTTGTAGATCACCACCATCGTGATCCTGGGCTACAGGGTGTCCCTCCTTTCCTAACTTCAAATCTGAGATCTGCAACTGCTCTTCCATCTTATTTTTGATGATCCATCGAGGCACAATCATTCAGATGTCATTCTTTAGCAGCGAGACTATCTTCCTATTTAAGTTGACAACGGACTCAATCTGCTCAGAGAAGAAGACATAGTCATCAGCGAGACTATCTTCATCACTCCTATCTGTGCCAGGTCCCAATGCCTGATTTGTTTTCTTTTCAAACTCGGAGAAGAAGACATAGTAATCAGCATTTCTTGTCTTCCATCTCAGCCGACGCCTCTGCGATGTCTCCCGGCAGATCAACAGATACTTTCACTCTTTCTTTTCACTCCTCAAGCGCATCCCCAAATTAAGCCAACGCGATATGAAGTGATGAAATTGCAAATAAAATTAGAAGAAAAATAGGGTGTACTATTTATTGCAATGCAATCAGTAGTGCACTGAAGCTTTGCTTGTGAGTTACTTGAAATTGTTTTTTAAATTGTTTTTTTTAGAAATATATTAAAATAATATATTTTTTAAAATAATAATAATTATTTTTGATATTACCATATGAAAATGATCTAAAAATATAAAAATATTAATTTAAAATAAAAAATTAAAATAATCTTTATTTTATTGTTTTTAAAAAACAATGTGAAACATACACCATATCTTGGTACATGGTGGATTGCATAGTGAATTTACGCACCTTCTCTATTTTGTTTTAATTTAATTTTGATTTATATTTCATATCTAACGTCAAGCAAAACATAATAATAAACATTAAAATAGGTGGTGCTTGCATAATGCCCTGTGTTTTTTATTACATAATGTTTTTTTTTAAATCAATTTATTTCTTCATGATTTGATTTTTTTATCTTTTTAATATTAGATTGATTAATAATTGTGTTTCATAATATGTTTTGATTTGTTTTCTATGAGGTTATCTCAACCTTATGACTCAAGTTGTTGGTTTAATAAGTTGACCTAGATTGACTTGAATCATTCTTCAATTTGCTTTTTATGAGGTTATCCTAATCTCATAACCTAGGGCATATTTTTTGTATGTTAAATCGGGTTGACTAATGTAATTTTTTGTGTTATTTTTTTAATCAATTGTTTTTTAAAATTTAATTATTCAACATTAGATTGATTAAGAATTGAGTTTCATAATTTGTTTTGATTTATTTTTAATGAAGTTATTCTAGTCTCATGGCTTAAGTTGAGTTTGGAAAATTAATTTGAGTTGACTCGAGTTGTTTTTTTAAACGAGTTTTTTCTTCTTCAATTTCACTCTTTAATATTGGATTAACTGGAAATTAGGTTTCATAATGTACTTCGATATGTTTTTTATGGGAGTTATTATGGTCTTATGACAACAGTTGCACATTGACGGATTAACCTCGGTGAACTTGGATCAATTTAATATATTGTTATCTCAATATTAAAAAAAATATATCATCTTGAATTTCTTTAATCAAACTATGTTTTTATTGGTACTTTGAATTATTTTTTTACATGCTAAGTTGACCATATCACATCAAATTAATTTATATATATTTTGTTACGCTAACATTTTCTGAAAAACTTAATTTAACCTGAAATATAACACTAAATAATAATCTAGTTATGGTGTGCATGTGGTTAAATGACTTGTTATTCTAATTAACAAAAACATTGATGATGATAACTTTTTCAAACTCAAAGGCAATGTTTTCGACTGAAGTCCTAATATTTGGAAACATTGTAGATAAACCTACGAGTGTACTGTGGAAAGTAGTTTGTGTGTCAATCAAAACCAAGTCCCCTTCTCAAATAATACATAACATTCTATTTTTCTAGTTTTATTGCTTTGCTTCAAAGGAAAGAATATAAAGAATTATATGATTTAAAAAACATCAACTTAACTTTTGAGTCTGAAAAATAATTTATATAGACGATAACATATAAGATAAATATTGACTTTTTTTTTTTAAAATATGAGAGTTAAATAGAAAATTGAACTCGCAAATTTTTAGTATTAGATCTCTTAGGTGCTGTTTGATATTGCGTTTCAAAATATGCTTCTAAAAGGTTTGACGTTTTTTTTTAATGTATTTTAGGATTTTTTTGATGCACTAATATCAATTTCTTTTTTTTAAAATAAATTATTTTGATGTATTTCGAAGTAAAAGATATTATTTTTAAAATATAACTATTAAACACTCCATTCTCTCCCTTTAATCTCTTCAATCACATTTAAATTGCGAAATCTGAACTTCTCATGTGAATAAGCTTACAAAGACTTTTTTTTTTATTGTTAATTATATAAAAACCTCTTTCAAATTACATTTTTATATATATAAAAAAACAAATTTTAAATAATTTTCACATGCGAATCTCATGACGTTTGGTATATTTTAAAGATTATCGATTGAGAAACTCGGTTACCAAAAACAAAAAGAAAAACTCTTTTTGTATGCACCTCATAGGAAGGAAAGAGAGATTGTTTTCTCTCTCACAGTTTGCTACCACATAAATAGATTCTAGAAAGCATGTTTTCGCTCAGTTTTGACAATTTATCCTCCTCCAGTTCTCGTCACCTCACGTGGAAGCACGCGCTACGGCGGGCAAAGTTATGCTCAAAACTTGAGTTCTTTAACTCTTAACCAGCAGGCACAGATAATTGGCACGTGGCAGGGAATATAATCGGGGGATTCGGCGATTAATAGAGAAAGGGGAATCCTATGCGTGAGAAATAAAGGGGAGGGAGAGGGTGCTGGACATGCACACATGGGCTTTCGAAGGAATCCAATGTGAGGAAAGAAGATTCTAAAAAAATGGAGAGAATTGAAGGATAAAAACGTCAAGAAATCTTAGCAAAACATATTTTTATCCTCTTACCATCATAATAATTCCAGTAGGATCCCAAAGAACTGAAAATCTCAATTGGGTCCCGACCGTTGGACCTAACTTTCATTGTTGAGGGCTGATTGGATGATGTTATATAAATGGTGATCTGATTGGGAGTTTTAGTTTTGTTTGAGGACCTAGTTGTGGTCAGGCTGACAAATATGTCTTTTGCGAAGAGTAGTAAAATTTAGAACTCGTATAAAATCAATCATCGACTTCCGTTCCTTAGCTTGTCCCCCCGTTTTGACTTTTGCTTCATTTCCCCTTTTTCTTTTCTCTCACGCGGTTTAACCGGGCTGCCCGTGGAAACTTTGGCGGGAAGCCGAAAACGCGTACTAAATACAAATTCTTTTGGATTTTGATTTGGCGCCAATAGTTTTCCCGTTTAGCCCGCGAAACGTGGGCTGTGAGGTCTACCAAGTAAATGACGAAACTGGCCCCGTGTAGAGGGTCCGAAATAGCTCGAGGTAGGTCCCCATGGGATGGGCTAAATGGGAACAACAGATCTTTGGGACAGCTTCATACGTTCATTTGGTAAACTTGGTGAACTTCTTCTTAAAACCCTGCGTCCATTAAATCTCATAATTTTAATAAGTTTTGAATATTTATCATTTTTTTTTATCTTGATGCTGATATATGAGATAATACTTTTTTTTTCTCCAATGAAAATGAGATAATTAAGTTTTTAATTCAATGTCACTAGCTTATTTAGTGTCTGTTTGAGGATGTGATTGAAATTATTTTTGAAAGTGATTTTCATTCAGAAATGTATTAAAATAATGTTTTTTATTTTTTAAAAATTATTTTTGACATCAACATATAAAAATGATATAAAAACATATATTTTTTTTAATTTAAAATAAAACATATTTTTTTTCAAAAACACTTTTGAAATGTAATGTCAAACATTACCTTATACTATCTGTTTTGTCTTGATTTGAAAACAAAAGTAAATAACAATTTACATCTAGGATAAACCATCATGATAAATTTTTGAGTATTATTATTTGGCCCTATAAAATGAGTATTTTAGATCCTAAATGAATCAAAATGTCATTATTGTTAAAAGAGATAAAAACTCTTATTATATATTGAGATGTCCTAAAAATCCAAGTAACTTCGAAATAAGGCTCCCCAGTTGAATAATTAATTAATCAATTGATCTTAGTAATCTTTATACATCCTTCCTAGCTATTGATAACTTGTACTTGGTGTTTGGTAGGCCAAGATCATTTATGATTAGTACTTGCAAAATGTCCTATTTGGTGGATGTAGGTGCTCATATGCTTAAGTAATTATTTTTTAAAAGACAAAAAAATACAATAATATTATTGAAAGAGATGTTCTTAAATATGCATGTAGTAGAGAATGAAAATTGTGAAACTCTTTACCTTTATAGTTTAAGGGTATTTATGACACATGGATCTTGTTGTTTTCAAGGAAAGAAAAAACTGGAAAGTCTTATGCTCTTAATGATAATAATAAGGGATAAATATTTCTTCTATCTCATTAATGATATGATAAAAGAGATGGCCAACATACCTATATAAGAAAACAGACCATCATTATTGTGCATGATAAGATGAAATTTTCATAAATCATAAACTCATAAATGAATCACCACATCAATGCAATCAATTTTGTCACCTTTGACCAATCTTGTTTGAAATGAGGAAATATTAAATGAATCACCACATCAATGCAATCAATTTTGTCACCTTTGACCAATCTTGTTTGAAATGAGGAAATATTGCCCCCCCCCTATAAAATAGGTATATCCCTTATAATCCCAACTTGAGCCTAAGAGTAATCTTTCCATTATAAGAACAAACTTGGTATACTAGGGGCAAGCATCAGAAAAATGATAAGAGTTCAGGCAATTAAGAATAATATGGAAGACTAAATAAAAAAATATTTTTCATCATTAATGTCACATAAACCAAAAAACAAATATGCGACCTACAACTATGACAAGTAAAAAACTAATGAAAAAGTTTGACAAAAAAATATGTTCAACATTATGATAAGAGATGGCTAAGTTATCAATCAAAAGCTTCTTCTAAAGGAGAAAAAGAATGTTCTGGTAAGGCATATGAAGAAAAGTGATTCTAGGCCCTTAAGAAATATTCAAACACATCTAAATATTTTGTTTATTTGATAACCTTGTAACCTAGACTTCATTACGTACCTTGAAAAAAAATCCATTCTAATAAAGCAAATGTGAAAAAGGCTGATAAACTAAGAAAGAGTCATTTATAGGAGTTATGATGATATGAATACCCTTATTTTTCTCTTGCACACATTGAGAATCATAGGTCCTCAACCAAATATTAGAACCAACACAAAATAAACCACATCCCAAAAACCATCACCATGATAAAATACGCTTCAAGATTTCAAGGGTCATAAGAAACCTGAAATACCCTGAAAGCTTTATTGATTTTAAGGGTTGCAAGAAACCTGAAATACCTTGAAACCAATATTAAATGACATAATATTAAGAATCTCCAAGTTTTTAAAAGATGAAGTCAATTTTTTAAAAACTTTGTTGATGAAAATACCCTAAAATATCCAAAGCATGTATTGTTAAAGTATAAAGAGCATGTTATGACTTTATGGGACATATGACTTCAAGACATCTCCAATTAAGAAAATATTCACCATTGACCCAAATTATTCATGAAGAGGTATATTAAGTCAACTCGATGATCAAGATCTAAGAAGACCAGTATATTCGGATGGACTTGTTCAAACAAACTAGAAGAAAATACCATCAGGGATTATCACATCAAAAGATTATAACCTTTAAAAGGCCAAGAAAAGAATCATGGACCAAGGGGCCTATAATTTGAAAAGTTTTGCATATGAACTAGCCATGACCTTAATACAAGATGTTTGAAATGAAAAAGACAGGTGGCCTAAGATAATAGACCAATTTTAAAAATAGTCAACTTATCTAAGAAAATATACCAATTTTTGATGGTGGGTCGCCTAAGAAAATAAACTTCTTTATGATTAACAAGTCTCTCTAGAAAATAGACTAGTTTTCAAAATTGGCAGGTCACTTGTGAAAATACACTAGCTTTCGATGGGCAGGTGGCCCAATAAAATAGACCCTTTTTTGATGGGTAGGTGGACAAGAATATAGACTAGTTTTTAATGGGAAGTCACCCAAGAAATAAATCATTTTTTTTTATTTGAAGGCCACCTGAGAATATAAACTAGTTTTTTAAATGGGAAGGTCGCCTGAGAAAATAAACCAATTATTTTTAGAAGGATGGGTCATCCATGATAATAAAACCATTTCGTTTTAAACCTTATGATGATTGGGTCACATAACAGGACAAATAAATACTCTATTGATTACAAAGCTCACAATATAATCTTTAAGAGATTTTGCTTCATAAGCTTTGCAAATAGGGGACATTTCCTCTTACCTAAAAAATATATGATCTAACTTTAGAAGAACCAATTAAAGGTCTAATTGCAAAAGAAGATATTTTTTTGGAAATTTAGGTGTTAATTGAAAACAAATCAAAGTTTAGGGGACTAAAATTTAACTTTAGAAAGCCAAAATGATAAAATTAGGGATTTAATTGCATAAAATCCAAATTATGATAAGCAATTAAGGACTTAATTGAAAAAAATTCAAATTCAAAAACAATCTAAGAAAAGCGCGTGACTTCAAAGACTAAAAGAATTAAAATTAAAGACCTAATTAAAGAGAATTGAAAGTTTATGGACTAATCAATGATTTAATTGGTCAAATAAAAAATCAAAGACTAAAGTGGAAAAGATTAACCTTGGGTCAAAATTTAATTTTAGCAGGGGTTGAAATTTAAAACAATTGAAAATTTAAGAGTGATAAAGGATACAATCAAACAAATTAGAAAAAGTAAGGGTAAACACAATTTGACAAATCCTAAATTAAAAAACCCAAATCTTTAAGGATTAGTCAAAACAATGTCATTTACAAAAATTATACACCTTCTTCTTTGATTGTGGCTAATCGGGAAGGCATATTCAGGCGATCGAATGTGTATTTCCAATCACATTTATGGATGAAACCACCACTATTCAAATAAAAATCACCCCCTTTACAACCCTATTACCTTGTAATCAAACGATTATATCCCATATTCACCACTAATCATCTCAACATCTTTTTCTTGATCAACCTTCACTATTTATTTAAGAAAATATTGATCAAGTTTGCATTTTTAGATTAAATATGGAGTTATATACCTCCAAATCAAGCATTAAAGGATACAATAGAAAGGTGTGCACCCCCTTTATTAGGCATAAGTGTTCTGTGGAAACAATGACATCGAAGATTGATACGAACCTCATGATCATGCAACCCACAATCAGGATTGAGATCTGATCTCAGAAAGCCGAAATAGGTCTGATAGGAGTGTGACACAATGAAAACCTGCCTCAAGGCACCAACACTATTGGAACGAGTAGAATGACGCCATGAAGCCAGCTAATCTTTGATAAATCAGATTCAGTTCGTTCAAGAATGAAGAATGCAAGAATCACTCTCACACATTAAAACTCAAAGATTCAGAAGTAGTATTCATCAAAGGCTACCAAAATTTAGCTTACATGAATAACACTGATTTTATGATTTTAATCCTAGAGCTTTAATTTAAAGTTGAAACTCATTCCTGCCAAATCATGGAGTATGTGTGAGAATATACATCAAAAATCTTTGATTTTTGATGTATACATGATTGCAAACATTTCCATGTTTTTCTTCGCTCAAAATTGATTTAATTTAGCATATGCTTTACTCGGATTCATGATGAATGTTCTTCGTGTTCTTCATTTTGCTTATGTTTGATCAATTTTGGTTTGAATATTTTTAAATTTTATGTCTTTTATCAAGTTTAATATGTTCTTCTTTTTGGTTTGTTTTCAAGTCTACCTAGTGGAATCAACTAGTTGAGTTGACTCTGTCAAGTCAACCCAGTTGGGTTAACCTGATGCTAAGGGTCTATTTGGTTTTTTTGTTTAATGGTGTGTTTGACAAATAATTTCTTAAGTCTATTTGGGTAGTTTTGTTTTTATAAGATAAAATTGTTTTTCCAAACATGTTCTAAGAAGAATTATAAAATATGAAAAAATAGTAAAAATGTTTTCTTTAATAAATTCATATTTTAATAAAAAATAAATTTGATTGTTTTGTGTTTTGCATGCATCTTGAGATCCTAAGAACAATTTAATTAAATCATCGAGAATTTGGAAAATATTTCATAAAATTAAACCAAAAAATTCAATTAATGAGAATCAATGGTAAACTTTGATATGAATGTTAGACTTACAAGTAAACTGATATTTAAGTAGCAATAATTACCTGAAAGTTCTCACAATTCACTTTTAATTGGGAGTATTTTATCGTAGTAGACAAAAGTTAGGATTCATTAGGGTATAGGGTATATGAGCACATAACAAATTCAAAAGGCCACATTTATTCTTGCCAATAAATTCTAATTCAAAAATATCTGCTAGAAAACCACATAATCCTTGAACCACATTAAAACCACTCAAAACAACTTACCTTAGCTAGGGTGTGTTAGGTGTCGTTTTGCTTATCCAATTTGAACGCTTGTCTGTCTTGGTCTCAATGACGCTCTGAATGTTGAAACCTAGCCACAACTCCGGTGGGTATCTCCGAGCGTGAGCTCCTCCCGACCACTGGGCGTGAAAGGTAGGGGTCCTCACCTGGTAACGCTCCGGATTTACCTCTACTCCCCCTCCGCTTCCAATTTCTATTCTCTTTGAGCTGATTGGAAGCTTTGTCTGATTGGTAAGTCTCCTAGTTGCACTGTTCTCCGGCAGTTAGTCACTGCTGCTTGGAAATGTCCAGTCAGGGTTTATTCCCATGCCTCTAGCTAGCTCACCTTTCGCTTCGTCTCTGAAGCTGACATGTTGCTTGTTCTTTACAGAGCGCCATATCCAGTCAAGGGTTGGCCTCTTGTCCTACAGCCCATGCCCCCTTGTTTGATTTTCGTCCCCCCGACATGATACATGTCCTAGTTTGGGTCTCCTTTCCCAACCTTCCGATGGAGTGTTAGTCGCCAACCTGCTTGTCCAAAATATGCAATGTGCTTTGCAGGCCCATTCAACGAGATGACCCCACCATCAAATTTAAAGAAAATAATGAAAACTGAGCAAAAACTTAAAAAGAAGGTAGACATAACCTAATTTTATAGCCCTGTTTTTATACCAAATGATACAACCTGGAGGGAGGGTAAGAACCATTAAACCCATACATAGTAAAAAATAACCTAAGAAACTAAAAATTAGATTTAAAGATAATGATAATCCTACCTGAACGAAAACACCAAAGTTATTGGAATGAAGATCTCAATCCAATGATTATACGGAATGTTGAATTGGAAGTATATGAAAAAATTCCATAAAATAGTTGATCTTTGATAAGTTCAAGATAGTTTAACGAAGAACCAATAAGTATAAGCAATCTTCACACAAGCACACAAAAGTTGTAGCAAAATCAATAATAATCCATTCTAACAGTAATTGTTCTTACAAAAGAGTATTAATAGAGTCAAAATAAACTTAAACCTCATAGACTAATGAGTAACATTAAACCCAATTAAAATAAACCAAAGTTAATTAATTAAACCCAAAACTATAGTTTATAATTGTTGTCGCAAGTCGGTAGTCCAAAGATCAATTATTGAATTCCTAAAAAGAAAGAAAAATATGTCTAGCTCTGTGTGTGTTTGCGTGTGTTACTGACGTGCATGTTCTAGGGATTACAGGGAAAAGTTGCTGACGTGGAATCCTTAATCAACATGAGAATGTTGACTTGGAAAAACTGCTGACTTTGAATCCTTAATCATCAAGGAAACCTGACAATTAATTCGCCTCTAGCTACCAAGATGGCCTTATTGAATATGAAAAGTTGTGATCTAAACTGTATAAAAAAGAGCGAAAATAACCCTTGCCTTTTCAAAAATTAATAAATCAAAAGGAAATTATACTATATACTAAATGAGATCATGGTTCGGTTATTGTAGCTTGTGAGTGGAATCATTGTGAATTACAATAGTGTTATTCAGTTTTTGGGTCGGTTTGGGTCGGTTAAGTTCATTCAGTTTGCCTTTATACTAGTATTTAGATATTTTTGCACAACAAGAGATGAAGAAGCGCTTGTAGTTCAGTGGATTAAGTGTGTGTATCCTAGGCATGAGGTCATAGGTTTGATCCCTACACCTGAATATATATTTAAATTATTTTTTTGATTATATTTTTATTTTTATTTTTTTCTCTTTTGTTAAAGCTATTGACATTTTTTTTTCTTTCATTGAATTTTTCCTCCATTATTAACGCAACAACAACAACAACAACAACAACAACAACAATAATAATAATTTTATTTCTTTTTCTTGCCTTTTCTTTTGTTAATGTTTTTGATTTTTTTTCTTAGGTTAATTTAATATTTTTTTATTGTTTTACCAGTAATAATAATGGTATTTTTAGATATTAAGGTTTCGATGTTCCTATTGTGATAATATGGTGTGCTGATGTGTTTCATTATATCAAACCTTGCATATATAGATGTTATATTTTATTTTATTTTTTTAATTTTTTCATTTGATTGAAGTTGATAATATATTTGGTTTTGTTTATTGCTCTTATACTTTTAATTTTTTATTTTAATTTTTTTAATTTTTTTATAGTTCTTAAATAGTTCCTATTTTTGTCCATGTTTATATATATATGCCTTTAGTTTTGGTTTTTAATTTTAATATTTTCTCTTTTGTTGAGATAACATTTTTTTCAAAACTTTTGTTCTTAAATTTTAGTTTGTGTTTATGATCATTTGAAAATTGATATTTCTTATTTTTTCCCTTTTTTTCTTTTTGTTTTTTTATTAGTTTTTTTTGTCATGTCAAATGATTTTCTTAGCAAATAATTTTTATTTTGTTTGCTCTTTTGTTAAAGTTTTTGGTCTTTTTTATTCTTTTATTGAATTTATTTTTCCCATTATTCATGTAATAATAATAATAATATTTTAGTTTTTTTTTGCTTCCTCTTTTATTAATGTTTTTGAGTTTTTTTCTCCTCAGAATAATTAAATAATTTTTATTGTTTTAGCAATAATAGTAATGATATTTGTAGATGTTAAGCCTTTGATGTTGCTGTTGTTATAATAGGGTGTGTTGATGTGTTTTATTATATCAAATCTTGCATATGTAGATGTTATATTTTATTTTTGAACTAGCAAAATCTATTAATTATTTCAATTCCAACAATTATAAAAAATATTTTCTTGACCCGCAACGTAGTGCGGGTAATTAACTAGTATAATCCTAAACCAAAGAGGAAAATGATGCAATTCATGTCAAGTAATTTCTGTTCTTTATCGCAAGGATGTGATGAACTTTTATTGTAATACAAATTTAACCCCATATAAAACAAGGCCTATGAAATATTTTGGCAAAACATGATTTCGATCTAATAATCAAATTGAAAGTTATGCTTATTAGCATAAAATTATATATTAAAAAAAAGTCCCAAACTTTCTTTAATTTTCTTGGCCTTTAACCTTGTAATTGGCTTAATCATTACGTATCATAGATAATTTCATGATTCTTGTTGGTTCTTGTCATTAAAAGTCCATTGATAGCCAAGTCTTTCATTTCATGGCTTTGAAACAAAGTGGATTGCAACTATAATTGAGAAACAAATGGAAACACTAATAATTACTTGATCCAATCAATTTCAACAGATGTAGAGGACAAAGCTCTATACTCTGCTTCAATAGAGGATCGAGAAACAATATGTTGTTTCGAGAAACAAGATGTTTCGAGAAACAATATGTTGTTTCATAGATGACCATGAAATAAGATTAGAACCAAGGAAGACAACCAGACTAGTGCTTGATATTTTATCATTAGGGTCAGCTGTCTAATCAGCATCACTAAATGCTTTAAGGTCCAAGGAGACACAATGATAACTGATTCCAAAATTAATAGTGCCCTTTAGATAGGGAAGAATCCTTTTGAATGATGTGAAATGAATCACCATGGGATTTTGCATAAACTCGTATACTTGATGGACTAAAAATGCAATATCAGGACATGTGAAAGTTAGATACTGTAGAGCTCCTATAACATTGCGAAACAAGGTGGGATTATCAAATGGCATATCATCATCCTTAGATAACCTTTGATAAGGAAGACAAAGAGTTACACAGGCCTTGACAACAAGCATCTTAGTTTTGAGAAGAGGATCCTAAATATATTTAGATTAAGATAGGAACAAATCATTACTGATATGAGAGATTTGAATGCCCAGAAAATAATAAAGGTTACCCAAATCCTTTATCTCAAACTCAGTAGTGAGAGTGAATGATCTTGTGAATCTCACCAAAATCACTACCAATAATAATAATATCATCCACATACATCAGCAAGATGATAACACCAGCAACAAGATGCTTAACAAATAGAGAGGAGTCAAAATATATGTGTTGAAACCCCAAAGTTGGTAAGAAAGAAGTAAACCTTTCATTCCATGCCCGTGGAGCCTATTTAAGACCATAAAGATATTTATGAAGTTTGCATACTAACTTGGGATGAAAAGGATTTGCAAATCCAGGAGGTGAGCCATGTAAACTTTCTCATGAAGAATGTCATATAGAAAGACATTCTTACCATCTAGTTGTTTTAACAACCAACCAAAATGAGCAGCAAGGGCTAAGACAATTCGAACAGTAGTTGCTTTAACCACAGGACTAAAAGTTTCCCCATAATCTTGGCGTGGTTCTTGACTAAATCCTTGGGCAACCAATCAAGCCTTATGATGAGCAATAGAATCATCAACATGCTTTTTGATTTTGAAAATCCATTAGCAACCTACAAAATTTTTATCAGAAGGCAAAAGTACAAAGCTCTATGTTCCCTGAGAATGAAGAGCAACAATTTCCTCTTTCATAACAGTTAACCAAACTGGAGCTTGCAAGGTAGTCTTGTAATTAATAGGCTCAATCAATGATAAGTCAACATCAATAGATTGTCTAATGGTGGTGAAATAGGACTTCTTCTTGACAATACCATTCTTACTACGAGTTTGCATGAGATGCAAATTCATAGAAGGAATGTGAAGAACCACTGAAATAGCCTCAAATCTAAAAGATTCAACTGACAACAAAGGTTTAGTAGGATACCTCCAGTAATGGACTCAGGTGCCACAGGGATAGATGAAAAAGGGGGAAGATGCAACAATAATTGACATAGATGATGGTGAAAAAGATGAAACACCATTAGAACTAGGTGTAATAGATGAAGGAGGCATCATAACAACATTTTGATTTGTAACAATAGGTAATGACAATATAGAAGAGTGAGGAGACAATGGAATGGAAGCTTGTGTTTGTGTGAATAAGTCGGAATATGGAAAAACAAGTTCATTTAAGACAACATGCCTAGAGATGTATGTATGCTTCCTAGGGACATCATAACATATATACCTTTATATTGAGAGGCATACCCTAGAAACACACAAATTTTAGTTTTTGGTTGCAGTTTATTGAGGAGATAGGGACGCAACAATGGAAAACATGCATAACTAAAAATACATAAATGACAGAGGGGGAATATCTCTAAACAAGATTTCAAAAGGAGATTTGTTATATAAAATTGCTGAAGGCATTGTATTAATCAAGTATGAGGCAGTGTGCACTGCATAAGTCCAAAAAGAAAAGGGTAACTTAGCATGCTATAATAAGATAATGGTAGTTCAATGAGGTGATGATGCTTACGTTCAGTAAGCCCATTTTATTCAGGGGTATATGAATATGATTTGTGGTGCAAAACACCCTTATTAGCAATGAAAAGTTGATGTTATTTGCTCACATACTCTCCCCCCCCATCACTCTGAAGCATTTGAATAGAATGAGAGAATTGAGTCTTAACATAATGATAGAAAGTAACAAAGACAAAACATAGGTCACTTTTGTTGATTAGTGGAAACAACCAACAATATCGTGAGAATTCATCAGCAGAAATCATATAATATCTATATCCATCAACATAAATACTTGGAGGACTCCAAAGATCACTATGTATAATATGGAATGGTGTTAGAAACTTATTAATGAAAGAGAAGTTTACAAAACTTACACTGAAGACAACTATGACACACAACAGTAGTAGAATCTATGGGACATTGAATGTTTGCCTTTTGTAACATCAAGCTTACAATTTTATTTGTAGGATGTCCTAATCTATGATACCAAGTTAAAGATAAAACTAATTGACCAAGATAAGACTGAGGTTAAGGACTGATCATGGATCGACCAAAATGAGGAGAAACAAAAGGAAGAGGACAAAATCCATTATTGCATTTCCCTTTGAATATTATCCTACTTGTGGCTTTGTCATGAATCCAACAACATAAGGCATCAAAAATCAAACAGCAGTTGTTATCCCAGCAAATTCGATGAATTAGTAACAAATTTTGAGATAGTTTAGGAACATATAAGATTGAATTCAACTTAATTGGTTTAATGTGTGTAGGGATGATGAAATTCCCAACATGTGATACTGACAAACCTTCAACATTAATTGTTTGAACTGTGTCAGTTGTTAATGCAACTATATGTTGCGATGTCGCGGTCGCACAAATTAATTACCCTAGCTTAAAACACACAAGATAGTATAGAGCAAGCAAGGGATCGATCCCACGAGAAAGTTTCAAGTTAGATTTTTATGCTGTACGTTATGTGATTGGGGGGATTTGGTTTGTGATTATCTAAACTATGGCAGCAATTAAACTAGCAAACAAAATCAATTAAAACCGAAACTTATCAAGAAAACAAACCTTGGTCACAAGCATACATCCACCTACGGAAATTAGAACCGATCCTTGAAACTAAAAATGCAGTTCATGTTCTGAAATTTTATCTTTTCTTAACGTGATTAATTAACGGATCCGCCGTATAACTAATCCTAACCAACAAACAATCAAAGTGTCCGCACTAATGATTCAATTTAATGGTAGCTTTAAGAACTAGATAATTTCATCAAGATTAACATACAAGTTGTCCGCAACTTGTGTCAATTTATTCAAATGTTCTCCCTAAGTTCAATAATGTAGTTCCGCCACAATTATCAAGCTTAGATGCTTCACAAGTTCATATATCACAACTCCGGTTTTGATATTAAACTTAGCAATAGATTGTTCACAACAATAACTTAGAGTCCGCTCTAGCAATCATCAACAACAATCATAAAAAAATATGCATAGGAAAACAATCATACTCATTCATAACATAAACTGAAAATAGAAGGAAGAATAAATCTCACGGTTCTTGAAATCCGAAGGTTTTTGTGTCCTTGCAACCAAGCAAAAAGAGTCTAGCCTTGCATGTTTATTGAACAACTAAATAAAAAGATGGAAGAACACATGATTTAGGGTTTGGAGGAGGAAGATTTTGTGTTTTCTTTTGTGCTGGCCGCCACTTCCTTGCTCCTCTTCTCCTTTATATATGCTTAGAAACCCTAGTGTCTATTTTACAAAATAGTCCTTCCTTGAGTTGGCAGAATTTAGTTGTCCCTTGTAAAATTCATATATCCTTCATATCACATCGTTTTGAGCTGAAATTTGGAGCGTTTATTGGCCTTTGAGTTCTGAATCCACGAAAATTGAGTTTGCATCAATCGGACGTTTTTAGCTTGAGATATTGAAGTTGTAATGGACAAAGGTCGATATCGGCAGATTGCAAGATTTGACTTTGAAGGCTGTGATTTCCATGATCTTCCTTATTTTATTTCTTTTCCTTATCTTTCCATAAATTTATGGATGTTAGCTTTTGAATTTCACTGGAATCACTTCATTTTGATCTCTAGAGCTTCCCCTCTGCACAAAACACCGATTGAAGGTCAAATCTGCCAATCATCTCCAATTACCTCCTTTTTGCATCTTTCATCCAAAAATGCCTTCAAAATATAAAACAAAGAATATCAAGGCATTTTATACATAAAACATATGCAAAACACTACGTAAATATGGATGAAATTATCAAATAATATGGTCGCATCACTATATTATTTAATATTTTCACCAACATTTACCTAGTTTTTGCCTATATTTTGTGTATAAACTGCCTTGATTTTCTTTGTTTTATGTTTTGAAGGTATTTTTGGATGAAAGATGCAAAAAGGACGTAATTGGAGGTGATCGACAGATTTGACCTTCAGTTGATGTTTTGTGCAAGGCAGAAGTTTTAGAGGTCGAAATGAAGTGATTCCAGTGGAATTAGAAAGATAACATCCATACCTTTTTGTAAATATATTGCAAGAAAAATAAAAAATGAAAGAACATGGAAATCTCAGCCTTCAAAGTCAAATCATAGAAACTGGCCATTCTAACTTAAATATCAGAAGCTACAGAAATCCAATTGATACAAACTAAATTTTGTTGGATTCCAGACTCAAATACCTATCACCGATCCAACTTTTAGATTAAAATGATGTCTTTTGAATGAGATATGATTTTTACAAGATGACAACTAAATTTTACCAGCTTAAGAGAGGACTATTTTGTAAAATAGAAACTAGGTTTTCTAAGCATATAAAAGAGAAAGAAGCCAACCACCTAGTAGAAGCCAGCAAATTCATCCTCTTCCTCCAAAACCGAAATCATGCACTTCTCCATCTTTTTAATTAGTTGTTCAACAAACATTGGATGCTATCTTTCTAATTCAGCAAATATTCTTTGTTTTATATTTTGAAGGCATTTTAGAATGAAAATTGCAAAAAGGAGGTAATTGGAAGTGCTTGATAGATTTGACCTTCAATCCATGTTTTGTGCAAAGTGGAAGCTCTAGAGGTCGAAATAAAGTGATTTAGTGGAATTAGAAAGATAGCATCCATACCTTTCTAGAAATCTATTGCAAGAAAAATAAAAAATAAAGAGCATGTAAATCTCAGCCTTCAGAGTCAAATCTCAGAATCTGCCAATGTTGACCCTTGACCATTCTAACTTAAATATCTGGAGCTACATAAATCCAATTGATGCAAACTCAATTATATTGGATTCCAGACTCAAATACCTATCACTGATCCAAATTGTAGCTCAAAATGTTCTCTTATAAATGAGATATGATTTTTACAAAATGACAACTAAAATTTGCCAACTTAAGGGAGGACTATTTTATTAATTAGAAACTAGGGTTTCTAAGCATATATAAAGGAGGAGAGAAGTTGGCTAGCCAGTAGAAGCCAACAAATTCATCTTCTTCCTCCAAAACTGAAATCATACACTCCTTTATCTTTTTAATTAGTTGTTCAACAAACATGCAAGCCTAAACTCATTTTCTTGGTTGCAAAGACGCAAAAACCTTCAGATTTCAAGGATTGTGAGATCTATTTTATCTTTTCTTTTCAGTTTATATGATGATTATGTTTGTTCTCTTATGCTTATTTTTTTCTATGATTTGTTCTCCTAGATTATTGTAGACAATCTATTGCTAAGTTTGATATCAAAACCGGAGTTGTGGTATATGAACTTGTGAAGCAACTGAGTTAATAATTGTAGCGGATCAACGTCATTAATATTAGGGAGAACATTCAATCAAACCAAACATAGATTGTGGACAATTATATTTCATGATTAATCAACTTATCTAGTTCTTAAGACTATCATTGAATGAAATTACTAGTGCGGACACTGTGGTTGTTTGATGGTTAAGGTAAGTTATATGGCGGATCCATTAACTAACCAATGTTAAGAAGAGATAAATATTCAGAATAGAAATTGATGTTTCATTTCCATGATCAATTTTGATTTCTGTAGGTGGATGTTTACTTGCGACCAAGGTTTGTTTTATCGATAGATTTTGGTTTTATTTTATTTTTGCTTAGTTTTCTTTTTTTCTTTGCTTTAGCCTAGACAACTTCCAGCGCCCCAATTAGATAATGTATAGCACAAAAATATGAACTAAAACATCCTTGTGGGATCGACCCCTTGCTTGCTCTACACTATCTTGTGTAATTTATTTTAATCTAGGGTAATTAATTTGTTCGACCACGACATCATAACAAATTTTGGCGCCATTGCGGGGGATGTGATTTTAGTTGATTCTTGTGTTGTGCTGTTATTTATTCTACTTGCTGTAATTTTTATTTATTCTAAAAAAAGAAGAGAAAACAAATTTGTGCTTGCGACGGCACAGTTCAAAACAAAGTTTTTGGTGGAATTAGGTATTGGCCTTTTGCTTCCTAAAGGGAAACGATGTTCTAAGCAGAGCTAGTTGCTTTAAGCCTCTAGCCCCACTTATCGAGGCCTAATTCCATTGATATCTAGGGTTTTCTGACACTTCTAGTTTTACAGCTTAGGACTCTCATGCCTATTGCATTGTTTTCGATCTCTTGTGTGTGCAATTTATTTTGAGTTTTGTTTACGACTTATGCTTGTAACCTGTTCTACTAACAAGAGTCAAGTGCAGGTTGATCTCAAAATAGAAAACACTTTACGTAGGTTACGAAAGGAAGCTCGCGTCAACATCATGGTTGTTGCACAACAGCAAACACTTAAGGAGCTTGCTACTCCTAATGTGGAAAACCAACCATTGTGCATAAACATAGACAGTAATGTGAACTTTGAACTAAAATTTGGCTTTATACATTTGCTACCAACATTCACTGGTCTTGTAGGAGAAGATCCTCATACTCATCTCAAGGAGTTTCACATGGTTTATGTTGGCATGAAACCGAATGGAGTTGACGAGGAACAAGTTAAGTTGAAAAATTTCCCTTTCTCTTTAAAAGGGGCAACAAAGGCATGACTGTTTTCTATTCTGCCAGGTTTCATTCACTTGGAATGGCATGAAGAAGATCTTCCTTGAAAAGTATTTTCTAGAGTTGCCAACATAAGAAAAGAAATATGTGGGATTCAACTATCTCATGGAGAGACGCTCATTGAGTATTGGGAAATATTTGAGCTATTGTGCATTCAATGCCCTCATCATCAGATACCCGATCAACTGCTCATTCAATATTTCTATGAAGAATTGATGCCTATTGACCGTATTATAATTTATGCTGCAAGTGGAGGGGTATTGGTAGATAAGACACCCGAGGTTGAACGCCAATTAATCTCAAACATTGTAGCCAACTCGAAACAGTTTGGCACCCGAGGAGACTTCTCAAACAAACTAATGGATGAGGTAAGTATTTCTAACTTTTAGAATAAAGTTAATGATCTTACTTCTCTTATGTGCTCTTTGGCTTGTGGAAATGTACAGCAGGTGAAAGTTTGTAGCATATGCTTAATACAAGGACATGCTTCGGATATATTCCCAACAATGCAAAAAGATTACATTGAACAAGTGAATGCGGTTGATGAAACATTCAATGGACAACCCCTGTGTAAATATGATCCCTTTTCTAACATGTACAATCCCAAATGGAGAGATCATCCCAACTTACGCTACGACAACCCACTTCAACAAGGCAATCAAGGCAGACAGTTCCATTCCCATGGATTTCATCCCCAACAGAATTATCAAGTGAGACAACCCCCTCCATTCACTAACTCCAATGTTATGGGGTCATCATCATGTAATGATGATCTTTGTGAGATGATGAAAACTTTGGTTTCTAACACTGTGACCTTGCAGCAAAATTTCATGTCTTTTTAACATGACACAAGGTCAAGTATTCACAACTTGGAGAAGCAAATGGAGCAAATAACTTCAAGTGTGGGGAAATTGGAAACACAAATGAATGAAAAATGTCCCTCCCAAGCATTGAATCGAAAAGAGAATGTTAGTGCAATCATGCTGTGAAGTGGGAAAGAACTTGAAGAAAAAAAGTCAAAACAAGTTGAGACAGAGGAAGAAGAAGAGATTGAAATTGAATTTAGTACCAAGAAGAAACCTACTCATCCTTCACAAACTGAGGCAAAGACAACCACTCCAAAGGTAAATCCTCACTAAATGAATTCTAATTTTAGAACAATTCCACCATTTCTTGTGATTTCTTCTAGATCTAAGAAAGAAGACAAAGAAAGAGAGATTTTAGAGGTTTTCAAGAAAGTGGAACTCAAAATTCCTTTGATTGATGCTATCAAGCAAATTCCCAAGTACGCTAGATTTTTGAAGGAGTTGTGCACTACCAAAAGAGCTTTCAAACTGAAAGGTTTTGAAATGGTTTCTGTTGCTGTTAAAAAAAAAATGCCTTTGAAGTAAAAAGACCCAGGTGCGTTTACTATCCCATGTGTTATTGGAAATGCTAGTTTTAAAAGGGCTTTATGCAATTTAGGTGCATCCATTAGTGTTATGCCTAAACATGTTTATGATTCTCTTAGTTTAGAGCCTTTGAATAAAACTAGCATTGTAATACAACTTGTGGATCATAGTTTTGTTTACCCACTTGGTTTGATAGAAGATGTCCTAGTCAAGATTGATAATTTGGTAATTCCATGTGACTTTTATATTCTTGATATGTAACATGATTTTTGTGATTCATCAACCAACACTCTTATATTGTTTGGGAGACCATTCTTGAAGATTACCAATACAAAAATTGATTGTGGTAAGGATACTTTGTCTGTGGAGGTAGGAGATGAAAAGATTGAATTTAATTTTCATGGTGCAATGAAATATCCTTATAGCAATGTTTATTCTATCACATGTTATGACCAAGTTGATAAGTGTGTTCAACAAGTTTGTGATTTTGATTGTGTGGATGGATTAAGCATAGCTTTGAGTTATCACTATAATTTTACCCAATTGGAGGAGATGGAGAGGCACACATGTGTTCCCTAAAATATGCATGAAGCAGCATTGACTTTGCAAGTTTTGGAAACCGTTCCCTATAAAAAGCTTTTACAATCTATTTTATTGGCCCCCGAGTTAGAATTAAAACCTTTTCCCGATAATTTGAAGTATGTATTCATTGGTGACAACAATACACTTCCTGTTATCATAGTGAAAGGTTTGACAAGTGTGCAAGAGGAAAAACTTGTGAAGTTGTGTGATCACAAGACGACCGCTGGATGGACTTTAGTTGACATCAAGGGCATTAGTCCCTCAATGTGTATGCATCGTATATCATTGGAGGATAATACAAAACCAACAAGGGAAATGCAAAGGAGGTTGAACTCGCCTATGATAGAGGTCATGAAAGCTGAAATTTTGAAACTTCTAGATGCAAGAGTCATACCCCATCACATATAGTAAATAAGTGGTGCCAATCAATGTGGTGCACAAAAAGACTAGAATCACATTGGTGAAAACAAAAATATTAATTCATTCCTACCCGCATCTTAAGTGGATGAAGAATGTGTTTTGACTATAGAAAGCTTAATCTTTCTACAAGTAAAGATCATTTCCCGTTACCATTCATGGACGAAATGCTTGAACGTCTGGCAGTTAAGTCTTTTTATTGCTTTCTTGATGGATATAATGGATACAATCAGATTTTTATTAATCTTAAGGATCAAGAAAAAGATTATGTTTACATGTCCATTTGGTACATGTGCATATAAAAGAATGCCCTTTGATCTCTATAATGCACCTGTAACTTTTCAAAGATGCATGATGAGTATTTTTTTAACTATATTGAAAGAATAATTGAGGTTTTTATGGATGATTTAATGGTGTATGGTGATTCTTTTGATAAATGTGTAGAAAATTTATCTTTGATCTTGAAAAGGTGCATTGCAACTAACCTTGTCTTGAACTATGAAAAATGTTATTTTATGGTAGACTAAGGAATAGTTCTTGGGCATATTTTGTCTTCACGTAGTTATTTCATCATTACCTTACCTCTCATGCTTGAGGAAAGTTTGTTCTTTTCTTGGCCATGTAGGTTTCTATCAAAACTTTATCAAAGATTTCTCGAAGATTATAGCACTCTTGTGCAAACTATTAGCCAAAGAAAAGGATTTATGTTTGATCAAGCGTGTAAAAATACCTATGATGAGCTTAAAGGCATGTCACATCTGCCCCTATCATCCAACCATGAAACTAGGATGAGCCTTTTGATATAGTGTGCGATGCGAGTGACTATGCGGTAAGGGTTGTCCTTGAGCAAAAATTGGTAAGAATTTGCATGTTATAGCCTATGCTTCCAGCATGTTAGACGAAGCACAATGCAATTACCATATAGCTGAAAAGGAATGTTTTGCAGTGGTATTTGCTCTAGAAAAATTCAGGTCATGTTTACTTGGTACAAAAGTAGTTGTTTTCACTGACCATGCAACTTTGAGATATCTTTTGAAGAAAAAAGAGTCCAAACCAAGATCGAGTTTTGAAGTTTGCATGTAAACAAATTCATGAAGATTTACTCTTTATCCTTCTTGATTGTATTCTTATTTATAAAGCTTGTATTCTTGGATATTGATGGGAGATTAAGAGATTGGTCATGGTTATTTTCAATTTGAATTTTTTTCTACTCCTTTCTCGAGGATAAGAAAGAGCTAAGTGTGGGGGTATTTGATGCAACTATATTATTTGATATTTTCACCCACATTTACCCAGTGTTTTGCCTATGTTTTGTGTATAAACTGCCTTGATATTCTTTGTTTTATATTTTGAAGGCATTTTAGAATGAAAGATGCAAAAAGGAGGTAATTGGAAGTGCTTGATAGATTTGACCTTCAGTCCATGTTTTGTGCAAAGCGGAAGCTCTAGAGGTCGAAATAAAGTGATTTAAGTGGAATTAGAAAGATAGCATCCATACCTTTCTAGAAATCTATTGCAAGAAAAATAAAAAATAAAGAACATGTAAATCTCAGCCTTCAGAGTCAAATCTCAGAATCTGCCAATGTTGACCCTTGACCATTCTAACTTAAATATCTGGAGCTACATAAATCCAATTGATGCAAACTCAATTATATTGGATTCCAGACTCAAATACCTATCACCGATCCAAATTGTAGCTCAAAATGTTCTCTTATAAATGAGATATGATTTTTACAAAATGACAACTAAAATTTGCCAACTTAAGGGAGGACTATTTTATTAATTAGAAACTAGGGTTTCTAAGCATATATAAAGGAGGAGAGAAGTTGGCCAGCCAGTAGAAGCCAACAAATTCATCTTCTTCCTCCAAAACCGAAATCATACACTCCTTTATCTTTTTAATTAGTTGTTCAACAAACATGCAAGCCTAAACTCATTTTCTTGGTTGCAAAGACGCAAAAACCTTCAGATTTCAAGGATTGTGAGATCTATTTTATCTTTTCTTTTCAGTTTATATGATGATTATGTTTGTTCTCCTATGCTTATTTTTTTCTATGATTTGTTCTCCTAGATTATTGTAGACAATCTATTGCTAAGTTTGATATCAAAACCGGAGTTGTGGTATATGAACTTGTGAAGCAACTGAGTTAATAATTGTAGCGGATCAACGTTATTAATATTAGAGAGAACATTCAATCAAACCAAACATAGATTTTGGACAATTATATTTCATGATTAATCAACTTATCTAGTTCTTAAGACTATCATTGAATGAAATTACTAGTGCGGACACTGTGGTTGTTTGATGGTTAAGGAAAGTTATATGGCGGATCCATTAACTAACCAATGTTAAGAAGAGATAAATATTCAGAATAGAAATTGATGTTTCATTTCCATGATCAATTTTGATTTCTGTAGGTGGATGTTTACTTGGTACCAATTATGCTATTTTGTCTTAGATCATGGAGATGTATATCTCCGAGAAAGATAAATTAGGGTATATCAATGGGGGTTTATCTCAACCCACACCCACAGACCCAACTTCCAGACAATGGAGAACCAAAAACTCCATTGTCAAAAGTTGGTTAATCAATTCCATGGAACCCCATTTGATTGGCAACTTCATCAGATTCCCTACTGCCCAATCAGTGTAGGAGTCTATTGCTATTACCTGTTTTGATAGGTCAGATACTTCTCAAATCTACGAATTGAAGAAGAAAATCACCCAATTGAATCAACACAGAGGAACCCTAGAAAACTACTATAACAGTCTCCAAGGACTGTGGAGAGGAATCGATTTTTGGAGACCCAACCCAATGAAATGTGCACAAGACATAGAACAATTCAACAGTTAACAACAAGAAGACAGGGTGTATACCTTTTTAGATGGGTTGGATGACCGGATGGACAATGTAAGAGCCGACGTCCTCCAATTACAACCACTACCCACAGTGGAGCAAGCATATGCTCTTGTCTGAAAGGAAGACTCCAGGCAGTCGATGATGCTTGGACACGCCAGAGTGGGTCTCATTGCACGACGAGGAGGGCGCTGTCTTGATGTCCCAACTAGAGCTTGGGAAAAAGGCAGTAAAGGAAGAAGGCATGCTGAGTGTTTTGGGGAAGGGCTAACGGGAGATGATGGACATAGAAGTGGGATGGGGGCTGAAAATGGGAGAGATGGGCTGAATAGAAGCGGGTCGGGGTTGAGAATGCATATGGGATGGTAATGGGATCAGGCCAATATAGGTTGAATAGAGATGGGCTGTGGCTAGACCACTCTGGCCCAAGTAAAAAAAATCCACGGGACTATAGTCAATCCAAGACCCAAATCAGATGCACCCATTGTAATAATTCTAAGCATACTCGTGATACATGATTTAAATTACATGGGTATCCGGACTGGTGGGAGAGTTTTAAAATTAAAAAACAGAATGACAAAAGCAACAAAATAGGTCAAGCAGCCTTGGTGAACACTAAACCTGCACTTACTGCTCAGCCAATGGTAGATACTCCGAACCTCCTATTTGAGGGTCCCTCTACTCTTAGTGATTCAGGTAATTGTGCTATAGCTCTTCTGAGTACCAATCACAATGATTGCAGTGATTGGATCATTGACTCCAGCACCATAGATCATATGACTTATGATGAGAAAGACCTAATTATCACTTCCATACCTAAACGTTCTTGTATTGCTAATGCTAATGGGGTGACATACCTAGTTTCTGGAGCGGGAACAACTGATATCTCTCCATCTATTTCATTATCCAACACATTACTTGTCCCTTTATTGTCCAATAGACTACTGTTAATTGGGCAAGTCATTGAGGAGTTAAATTGTTGTGTACTAATGTATCCAACTTTTTGTATTTTTCAGGAAATTCTCACCAAGGAGATAATTGGTCATGGTACTAAAAGAAGGGGGCTCTACTATGTTGATGATATGAGCGTCGGTAAAGCAAACAATATGCAAGGAGCATCAAATACCCGACAACAACAGATTTGGCTATGGCATGTTCGGTTAGGGCATCCATCATTCAGTTATCTAAAGTATTTATTTCGAATTTATTTCAAGATGTGGATTATTTGGATTGTAAGTGTGCTACATGCATTTTTGCTAATAACCATCGTGTTCCATATCCCTTTAGTCCTCCTTGGAGTACTACACCATTTGCTATTATACATTCTGATATTTGGGGACCTTCACCAATTTCTACCCCATATGGAATTCGTTGCTATTATACATTGATGATTATACTCGAATGACTTGACTTTATTTGCTGAAAAATAAAAATGGGGTATTCAATATATTTAAGGTGTTTCATGCCATGGTTCAAACTTAATTTGCATGTAAGATTTAGATTCTTCGTATAGATAATGGTAGGGAATATGATAATCATCTCTTCCACCAGTACTTGCAAATACATGGTCTACTTCATGAAACCTCTTATGTCTAAACACCTCAACAAAATGGTATTGCTGAACGAAAAAATCGGCACATTTTGGAAACTGCTCGAGCACTTGTTATTGGTGCAAAAATGCCCCGTTACCTTTAGAATGAAGTTGTTGTTACTGTAGTATATCTTATGAATATAATGCCTTCAAGAGTACTAAACTTTCGAACCCCACTACAAGCTTTGTCCACATACCGACCCCTTCCATCTATATTGATGCTCGCCCTACGGGTATTTGGGAGTGTTGCATTTGTCCACATTCATAAAAATTAGTGCACCAAGTTGGACCCATGTGCCATCCGATGTGTGTTCTTGGGATATGGAACATGTCAAAAAGGTTATCGGTGTTATCATCCACCCACTCGGTGCATGTATGTTACCATGGATGTCACTTTTTTAGAGTCGGACTACTACTTTTCCGGACAATTATCCACTTCTTCCTCCCAGGGGGAGCCATCTTTAGAATGTGAGAAATGGATAAATCTGGAATTTCAAACGACAAAAACATCTGTGGAGCCACCAGTTCAGTCAACAATACATCCTCAAGACCCTCCCTCTTTGATAATACCTGAAGACCAAACTCCTTCAGAGAATATATCTGAGGTAATACAACCAATCCTATCTTCTAATGAAATAAATACTTCTGTTGGATATAAACTCCCTTTCAGGCACAATCGAGGGAAACCTCCAAAATTGTACTCCCCAGAGTATGCAGTAGAAAATCCGAGATACCCTATTACTAATCATGTTTCATGTCATAACCCAATTTTTGGGTTACTCCCAGAATAAAATAAAAATAACAAAAATAAAATATAAAGGGTTTTGGTGTCGGTAAAAATCATGGTGGAAATTTGGAATATTTTTTGAGCCGAATCGTATCTCTTTTGTGCCCAAAAATAAGAAAAGATACAAATTCAAAGTAAAAATTAAGTCAAAAATCATAGTTATATTTTTTATATGCCAATTTGATTTAATCATGGGCTAATTCAAAATATTATTATGTTTGGGAATTAATTTAGGATCCAATTGAAGAATTTAATTAAGTACAAGGACTTAATTATGTTTTACATTGGTTGAATTAATTTTATTAAGGGCTTAATTGATTAAAAAATGAATTCTCAAGTTTTATTTGGGCCCAATTGAGAAAATCAGAATTTTTGAAGGTCAAATTGAATTTTTTAAGCTAATTACGCAAATTAAGGGCCAAATTGAAAACAATTAAAAGTTTAATTGTCAATTAAGGGCCAAATTGCGTAAATCAAGGGTAAGGGACCAAAGTGAAAAAGACGCTTGAAGTCAAGGGTAATGTTGAAATTCGGACAGGGGCATAATTGCATAAAATTACAAATTTAAATCCAATTGAGGATGCAATTGAAACAATCATAAATTGAAGGACCAAAGTGAAACTTTGCCTTCTCAAAGCTGCACAGCACGCACGCCATGCCTTCCCCGCCGTCTCCTTTTCCCTGCAACCCGCTGACCGGCCGCCCACGCCTGCTGACCAGCCACCATCGCAGGCACGCCAGCCACCACGCCGTCGACCTGCAGCCACCCTGTCAGACCACCATCGTATATAAAAGGCCGCCATGCACGACGGTTTGGGGGGGGAAGAAAAAACTGGAAATTTTACCTCTCTCTACAAGCAGCCCCTGCCTTCTCTCTCTCTCCACCATTTCTGGCAAACCAACCATCCATTAGCCTCCTCTCCCTCACCGTGAGCCTCCCCTCTTCACCAGTAACAAAAACACATCTTCAGGCGAGTCTCCGGCGACGTTTTCCCGTGACTGCAACAAAAATACCGAAACTTTGGAAGCTTTTTCCGGCCACCACAGGCCACCGTTGACAACGCCGTCACGACCAGAAGAATCACCTCGACGTCCTCTACACGACTGTATTAACAGGTAAGCCATTCCTCAAACTCGAAAAATCCATTCTACTGTTTATCTTCTTCGCGGGAGTGAATTAATTCACTCCCGCTGGTCGGGTCGGGTTTGGGGCCCGACCCGAGTATAAAAGCCTGTGGGCTTCCAGCCCACGACGGCTGGAAGCCCAGCCCAAAGAACTTTGGGCTTCCAGCCCACGAGGCTGGAAGCCCAGCCCATTCAGAGTGGGCTGTCAGCCCATTGTGGCTGACAGCCCAGTCCACTAAGGCTGGGCTGTCAGCCCCTGTGGCTGACAGCCCAGCCCAAAAAAAAAGAAAAAAGAAAAAGAAAAAAATAAAAATTGATAAAAAATATATATTTTTTTTACTACTATTGTTATTATAAAAAAATTTCAAAAATACAAAAAATGTATTTGTTTTTTGTGCATACGGCCGGATTCCAAAGCTTTTCTCATTGTATTTTTCGTAAAAAAATATGTTGCATATTTTTCCATATTTTTAAAACGAAAATTCGGATATTGTAACCAGTTTGCGATTATCCATTGGTATTCGGCCAAAATGTCATAAATAATTTAACAACTTTTCGGTTTTAGCTTTTCTTGGTGTAAATTTACATTGTAAAATACACCCGCAAATAAAAATTTTTACTACGATGTAAAATTATATTGTATAATACATTCGTAGATTAAAATAATTTTAACTACGGTGTAAAATTACATTGTAAAGTATATCTGTAGGTAAAATAAAAACTGCGGTGTAAAATTACATTGTAAAGTACACCCGCGGACAAAAAAATCATTTTTTTTTTAAATGAAGTGCAAAATTTTTAACTTAGAAAAACAATCAAACAACAATGCAGCTTACCTTAGGTAGGGTGCACTGGGGGTGATGCGTCTTCCCCTTGCACAACAAGTCCCCTTACCCAAGACTCTCGCAGACCAATAGGTTCCTAGTGACCTTAATACTAGGTGGCGACTCCTAATAAATATAGTCGTAAATTTTACGGCTATAAAATAAACCCCTCATTTTCACCGCGCGCCGTCCTCTCCCCACAACCCGCGGGGGGACGGCGGGGCGCGAAGCGCGAAAATCACCGTCGCGACAGATGGCGACTCCACTGGGGACCAGAGACTGAGCTTTGATTGTTTATTTCTCAATTTGCGTTTTGCACTCCTTTTAATGCTTTAACATGCATTTTTACTGCTTTAGCATGCATTTTATTTTCAATTTATGCATAACATTAAATTTAAATTAATGTCACCATGCATCTTAATTTTTTTCAGTAAACCCAATTTTAAGTTAGGTGGGGAGTAGCGGTCTGCCCCATGACTTTTGGTCGGGGTTCAGATTCGTGAAACATCCAACTATGAACTGAGTGTTTACTTGTTAATGGCGGTCACACTGTGCCCTAACCATTTCTTGTAAACCCCTATACTACCTTCACGTAAGGTGGTCACTGGGCAGTTCATAGACCTTTTGAGACCAGTTAGAAAACCTACCCTTCATGTGATAACTTAGATACAAACTCTAATCATTCATGTCATTTTAACTTTTCCACAGAAATTACCAAACCAAGACCATGGCTTCCTTGACCTTCTCGGAATATGGGGAAAGATCTGAGATGATGCAATTAACTGAGGGGGTTTGTCCAAGGAGTAATGAGTTGCCACTTGTGACCAAGATTCATTGCTCTATAGAGAATATAAAGAGGCTTTTGCCCCTCCTGGGATATGTAGATGAAGCATTGTTTGAAGAAAGATATGGAAGAATTATTCATCTTTTGAAAATTCCGATCCAAACATCAGCAATTAAAGCTTTACACACTTTTGGGATCCTAATTACCGGTGCTTCACTTTTGGGAACATTGACATGACTCCTACCATAGAAGAATATGCTCAAATATTGAGTTTTCCTCATAACCCTCACAAAGTTTACTTCAGGCAGAAAATTGAGGATACAGTTCAAGAGGTCATTAAGCTTCTACATTTGGATCCAATGGGCCAGTATATGACTTCTTCTGGAGATTTCAAATGGAAAGCGATCGAGAACAAGTTGAAAGCCGATAAAGATAAAAGGAGACTTCGGGAAGAAGGACACCGGTTAATAGCCTTTGCCATTTTCGGTTTGATTTTATTTCCTTCGGAAGCTGTGGGGATAATTAGCATAGAGGCAGCCAGTGCTTTTGTTGAATATGAACGAGAGAGAAACAACCCTGCTTCAGCTATACTAGCCGAGACTTTCCTGTCTTTGAATCACTGCAGGTCACATGGTAAAGGAGCAATGCGGTGTTGTATCCCTTTGTTGTTCATATAGATCGTCAGTCATCTAGAAACCCGAAAGAAGTTTTTAATAATTTTTGGTGGTTTAATATGAGACCTCTAAGTTTGGTTTTAAACGAAGAATGGAAAGGCCTAGATGAGAGGGCCTGGGTGGAAAAATACCAAGCGATTCCTGAAAGTAAATTCAGATGAAAAGCCCCTTGGATAGGAAAGTCAACTTACCTGATGAGTTGCGGTGATAAAGCATGGGTCCCGTTAATTGGCTTAACCGGATATATTAGCTATTGTCCCTCTCTAGTAACCAGACAGTTTGGAGAAATGCAATATGCGCCAAGAACTAAAGGGTTGGCTAAGTATACAGGTTCCTTCAAAGAAGTCAACTCGATGGCTGAGCTTGAGATAATTAAAAAAGACTGGGGACACCCTGTTTCAGTTAACATAGATCCCCACCCCCAGAAGACTTCTGTCAGCACCAGTTACTTGGCTTGGAGGAGTTATAAGGCGCCTCGGGATGTTGCAAGGCAAGGCTTGGTACAAGTAAAGGAAACCATCCCCGCTGGAATTAAAAGAAGGAAGATTGACGAAGGAGAATTACGAGATGATTTGGATAGGCTAAGGATTGAGCTTAGTAATAGCAAAAGCAATCAGAAGTTTCTCGAAGAACAGCTATTAGAAGAAGAACAGATGAGGCTCTCTTTGGATCGTCAACTGCAAGGAAAAGAAGAGCAGATTAATCAACTGATCCGAGAAAAAAATCAGCTAGAGGAGTTAGGCTTTCGGCATGATGACCAAATAAATAGATATGAAATGATGAAAAGAGAATTGGTCACTTTGAAACAGACATTTGAAGATAAAGAACATGCAGATAAAGAATTGTTAGCCTCAATGATGAAAGAAAGAGATCATTATAAGGAGAAATGGGAAACCGAGAAAGAAAAGGGAAGAGTGGCTGGCCTTATCATTGAAGAAGAAAAAGAGTTGAAAGCCCAGTACAAGGCTCAGGCGGAAAATGAGTTCGAAGCAAGAAGGGCAACTGAGTCTGACATGAAGAGATATTTGACCTTAGCCAATAGCTTAAGAGACCGTATTTCTACCTTGCAAGCAGAATTAGAAACTCGAGAAGAAGAATTAAAAGTGGTACAAGAGCAACGCAATGAATGGCAAGAACACATCACCGAAATTGAAACCCAGTTGAACTCTGAAACAACAAGGTTTGATACAGAGATACGAAGGGCTAAAGAGTACACCCGACAGCTCAAGAAGATGGTTCTGATGCTAGAAAGAAATAATGACTCCTTGACCGCCAACAATGAAGCATTACTTCAAGACAATACGGTTTTCCAGCATAAAATAGAGCAAACAGATAAGCTAATCAACATGGCAGCTAGAAAAGCTGATGTGTTACGTGTAAAGGCTACCAGGATCGGTGGAAGTACTCGTAGGTTTGAAGTATACCTGGATGAGCTTTCAAGTTTTGTTGGGCTCATAGCTAATAGGGGGGTAGCATTTGAATAAATGCTTTGTATGATTCAATATGAGTGAATGAAGTGGACAAGATCCACCTTTTGTTTCTGTCAAAATGTGTGTGACTCAATTAATTCGAACAAAACTTTTCTCAAGCATCAGACTACACATCTTACCCGGCAAGGAAGTTATGGATTGGTTTTTCAAAATAAAATAAAATAAAACAAATCATCATGCATACATTCATTTTTCATAAATAACATGCATAGCATCAACAGGTCAAAATATAGGTCCCCGAAGAACTTCGCCTTCCAGAATCTACAATACTCGGCTCCGACAAAGAAGCATGGAGAATGAGGAGCGCGCACACCAAGATGCCCATTTTCAAGGAGAGTTGAATGCCTTGAAAGAAAGCGTAGCCCGTCTTACTGGTCTACTCGAGCAAGCATTAAGAAATGCTTCAGGAGAAGGTCCTTCAAATAGGCCTGCGCAAACGACAAACAACCCTGACGAGGTGACAGGAGAAAGAATTCAGGATCCCCCACAACCTCCTGCAGTTGTGCAATCAGCAGCTCCAGCACCAGTTCCGGTACCACTGGTTGAAGCATTTGCAAACGAATCTCATAAGACGCAATTATCTGATAATACGGATCATGACAAAATGGCAGTGTTAGAGGCCAGGATAAGAGCCATTGAAGGAGTAGATTTATACGATCCAGTGAAAGCGGTGGAGATGTGTTTAGTTCCAAATGTGGTAGTCCCAAAGAAATTCCGCGTTCCGGACTTCATCAAATATACAGGGACGCAATGCCCTGTCACCCATTTAAAGTCATATTGTAATAAAATGGCTGAAGTAGTGCGTGATGAAAAACTACTAATGCATTTTTTCCAGGATAGCTTGAATGGGCCGGCGTTAAGTTGGTATATGAGGCTCGACAACACAAGAATTCGCAGTTGGAAAGACCTAGTGGATGCTTTTGTTAAACAGTACAAGTACAATATGGATATCGCCCCTGACAGGACCAGCCTATCAAGCTTGGAGAAGGAAGAAAAGGAAAGCGTAAGAGAATATGCCCAAAGGTGGAGAGACTTAGCTGCCCAAGTGCACCCTCCTCTCTTGGATAGGGAGATGGTTACTCTATTTGCCAACACACTGAAAGCGCCCTTTTACGAGCATGTGATGGGCAGTTCAGCTCAGCAATTCACTGACGCCGTAGCTGTGGCAGAACGGATAGAGCAAGGGATTAAGAATGGAAGGATCTCGGCACCAGTAGAGAAAAAAGGTTTCGTTGGAAAGAAGAGGGAGATAGATCACATTGAGACTGGTTATAGAGGAAGGAATACCCAATATAGCAATTCGTCATCCCAAATCGCCAACGTCAACTTCAAATCCCCATATCCTACCAAAAGGCCTGGAAATCAAGTCGAGAACGTATCAAAAAACCAAGCTGAGGGTTTTCCAAAAGCTAATCGCCCAAGAATTCAAGAACAATTACCACCGCTACCTTTACCTTTGGATGAAATATATCAAAAATTGTTAAGCATTAGGCTAGTAGCCCCTGTACCTCTGATACCCCTGCAACCACCTTACCCTAGTTGGTATAGACCAGATCTCACCTGTGAATACCACACAGGAATCACAGGACATGGCATCCACACGTGCACTGCATTCAAAAGAAAGCTCCTGCAATTGTTAAAAACTGGATGGGTAACATTTGAAGATCCCCCGAATGTAAGCACCAATCCATTACCTGGTCATGCTTCAGGCAGCGGATCAGTGAATATGTTAGAATTTGAGCATCCAAAGAGTTTAAAGGTGCCAATGGAAGAAGTTTATCAGATGTTGACGAAAGCAAAGTATGATGGCATAATATGTTGTCAGCATCATGAACGGGAGGGTCACCTTATTAGTCAATGTCCAGGCTTCTATAAAAATGTGATGCAAATGATAAACAGAGGTTTGCTTCGGCTAGAGACAATGACAGAGGATAAAGTGGCTGTAACAGAAATGTCAGACAAGGGTTTATGTAGGGTTCAGTTCACTCCGGGAGGGGCACCCAGACTAGTTTTGACCAAGCCCTCCATCCCCCCTAAAAGAGACTATAATGCCATGCCTTACAATTATGGGCATTCATCTCAAACTATAAGACAACCACTTGTCCTTCTACCAGAAATTGGAGGATTGACTCGAAGTGGTAGATGTTTTACCCCAGAGGAATTAAAGAGGACTAAAGGGAAAGGAGTGGTCGATGTGTCCGAAGAGACAAATAAACCTGTGACAGAAGAGGAAACCAATGAATTCTTAAAATTGATGAAGCATAACGAGTATAGCATTGTGGAGCAACTTAAGAGAGCCCCTGCTAGAATATCATTGCTTTCCTTGATTTTGAATTCTGAATCTCATCGTAAGACTTTGCAAAAAGTGCTGAATGAGGCCTATGTACACTAAGACATCAACCCAGATGCCATGGAGCATTTAGTAGGGAGAATACAGGCTTTAAATTATGTGTACTTTTCTGATGATGAAATGGGTCCTGACGGCACAGGACATAATAAGCCATTATACATCACAATACAATGCAAGGATGTTTTGATTGGAAAAGTATTAATCGATAATGGCTCTGCTCTTAATGTGTTGCCGAGGCATATGCTGAGAGAAATGCCCATCGATGAGTCACATACTTGCACCATGATGGCAAGAGCGTATGATGGGTCACCAAGGCAGATAGTAGGGACTATTGAGGTGGAGCTGTGTATAGGACCACAAATATTTTTGGTAACGCTGCAAGTGATGGATATCCGTCCATCTTATAGCATATTGCTGGGTAGGCCATGGATTCATGCGGCAGGAGCAGTACCTTCTTCATTACACCACTGTTTAAAGTATATCGCAAACGGAATGTTGGTCACGGTGAAAGCTGAAGAAACCATGTCAATGGTTAAAAATGTGGCTATACCGTTCATAGAAACAGTTGCTTGTGAAGACGGGAACATCCATGCATTTGAAGTAGTAAATGCAGAGTGGATCCTCGAAGGTGCCCCATTGAAAAAGCCGAGAATTCCAGAAGCCGCAAGGATGGCTGCCAAATGTTTCTTGCGGAACAGAGTCCCTTTTCAGTTTGATCCTGTTAGTGGAATGCCGGAGCAAGTCAACATAATAAAATTGAAATGTGCTGATCAAAGGTTCGGGCTCGGATATAAGCCGAAGAAAGAGGATTTCAAGCGGGTTGCGCAAATTAGAAGGGAGGCCAGGTTGGCAAAGATCGAAGGAAGAGAATCAAAAGATGAAGAACTTGTCATCCCGCCACTTCAAGAATCCTTCCGCAGCTCAACGGGGATAATCAGAGCAGGAATGAGAGATCTTCATGTCGGCACTCTCGAATACCAGGAGGAAGAAGCAGATTTCCCGCAGCTCTCCATCCACAACATTGAGGCCCCCTCTGCAAAGACCTTCGTGCGGAAATTAGCTGAAGGAGAAGTGTTCCAGAACTGGAAGATGGAGCCTGTTCATATTGTGTTCAAAAAGTAATTGTTTTTGTTTGGTCATGAACATGTGTTTTATTTTGATCATAGCAGTAATCTAGCTCACGATGCTGCGATATTTTGCCTTGTTAAATGAGCACCTTTTCTTTTAATGAGATCATGCATTTTTATGACATATCATTTGCAAATGGTCGCTCTTACACAAATACACATTACACTTTCAGGAGTTCTGAAATTTCCAACCATTCACAAAATTATTACACTAAGAATAATTGGCCAAATTTCAATAATGTCACTACACTGGATGATGAGGAGTGGGTGGAAGCGGATATAAAAGAATTTGCTAGGTTGATGGAAAATTCCGAAAGAACTTGGAAGCCTGTTAGCGAAGAGCTTGAGACTGTTAATGTAGGAACCCAACAAGAGAAAAAGGAGTTAAAAATCAGTACCCTCATAACAGTTGAGGAAAAAGAAGAATTGGTTTCTCTTTTGCACGAATATACAGATGTTTTTGCTTGGACTTATGCAGAAATGCCGGGTTTAGATACTGATATAGTGGTACACAAAATCTCTTTAATAGAAGGAAGTATACCAGTCAAGCAAAAAACCAGGAGAATGCGGCCAGATATGCTCTTGAAGGTGAAAGCAGAGATACAAAAACAATGGGATGCAGGATTTCTAGATGTCGTTCACTATCCTCAGTGGGTAGCCAATACGGTTGTAGTCCCAAAAAAGGACGGAAAGATCCGAGTGTGCGTGGACTATAGAGATTTGAACAAAGCAAGCCCGAAAGATGATTTTCCATTGCCTCACATAGACATTTTGGTGGATAACGCTGCTAAAAATGCCACATATTCATTTATGGATGGTTTTTCCGGTTACAACCAAATTAGGATGGCAGAAGAGGACAAAGAGAAAACCACTTTTGTTACACCTTGGGGGACTTTCTGTTATAAGGTAATGCCATTCGGTTTGAAGAATGCTGGGGCAACGTATCAGCGAGCGATGGTCGCTTTATTCCATGACATGATGCATCGGGAAGTTGAGGTCTATGTGGACGATATACTGGCTAAATCCAAAATTGAAGAAGACCATGTGCAGATATTGAGAAAACTATTCGAAAGATTGTGAAAGTACCAGTTAAAATTGAACCCAACCAAATGCTCCTTTGGAGTAAAGACAGGAAAATTACTAGGCTTTATTATAAGCAACCGAGGAATAGAAATTGATCCAGACAAAGCCAAAGCCATACAAGAAATGCCAGCACCTAAGACTGAGAAGGAAGTAAGGAGTTTTCTTGGACGCTTGAATTACATAGCTCGCTTCATATCCCAGATAACAGTGACATGTGGACCGATTTTTCGCTTACTTAGGAAGAAAAATCCTGGAGTATGGGATGATGATTGCCAAAAAGCCTTCAATAAGATAAAGAGGTATTTACAAAATCCTCCGTTGTTAGTACCCCCAGTACCAGGAAAGCCATTGATTTTGTACTTAACGGTCACAGAAACGGCCATAGGCTGTGTGCTGGGACAACATGATGAATCTGGAAGAAAGGAGCAAGCCATATACTACTTGAGTAAAAAATTCAACGATTGCGAGTCCAGATACACCATGATTGAGAAGTTATGTTGTGCCCTGGTATGGAGTGCGAAAAGACTCAGACAGTATATGTTGTACTACACAACATGGCTAATTTCTAAGCTGGATCCGCTTAAATACATCTGTGAGAAGCATATCTATCAAGTAGGATAGCGAGGTGGCAAGTGTTGTTAGCAGAGTACGACATCGTTTTTATGACAAGAAAAGCAGTAAAAGGTAGTGTAATTGCTGACCATCTTGCAGACCATGCCGTGGAAGATTATGAGCCTTTAGATTTTGATCTTCCTGATGAAGACATCTTGGTAGTCAGGGATGATCCCGAGGCAAGTGAATGGTGGACACTTTATTTCGATGGAGCAGTAAACGTATCAGGAAATGGGGTTGGAGCAGTCATAATTTCCCCAGATGGGAAACAATATCTTTTTTCAACAAGGTTACAATTCGAGTGCACCAATAACACGACTGAATATGAAGCTTGCATCATTGGTTTGGAGGCTGCTTTAGAACTTAAAGTTAAGAAGCTTGAAGTTTTTGGGGATTCCATGTTGATCATTTGCCAAGTGAAAGGAGAATGGCAAACCAAAGATGAAAAGTTGAAACTTTACCAGAACTACCTTGTAAAGTTAGCAAGTGAATTTGAGGAGATAAAATTCACTCATATGAGTAGAGACAAAAATCAGTTCGCCGATGCTTTGGCAACTTTGGCTTCAATGGTACAAATTGTTGCTAAAGAAAAGATCCACCCAGTCGACATTAAGGTTCGAAGTCGTCAAGCTCATTGTTACACGCTAGAAGAGTCACCAGATGGAAAGCCATGGTATAATGATATCAAGAAATTCATCCAACAGCAAGAATACCCCCTTGAAGCTTCTAAAGCAGATAAAGAGACCTTAAGAAGGATGGCCACAAACTTCTATTTAGATGGTGAAATCCTATACAGAAGGTCATTTGACGGCACCTTACTCAGATGTCTGGATGAGAAAGAAATTGGGCAGGCTTTGGAAGAAGTTCATGAAGGAATATGTGCCACCCATGCCAATGGTCATACAATGGCAAGGCAAATGCAAAGGTCTTGATATTTTTGGTTGACAATGGAAAGGGATTGCGTGGCATATGTTAGGAAATGTCATAAATGCCAAGTTTATGGTGATAAGATAAATGCACCTCCAAAACCTTTATTCAACATGACCTCACCATGGCCATTTGACATGTGGGGGTTAGACGTCATAGGGCCAATTAACCCGAAGGCAAGTAATGGACACAGATTCATTCTGGTGGCAATTGATTACTTTACTAAATGGGTGGAAGCTAATTCATATGCCCATGTGACGCAAAAGGTTGTCAAAAAGTTCATCGAAAAAGACTTGATCTATCGCTATGGTCTACCCGCAAGGTTGGTAACTGATAATGCTCAGAATTTCAATGGAAAATTGATTGTCGAACTTTGCGCTAAATGGAAGATTAAGCACCTCAACTCTTCTCCTTATAGACCAAAGATGAATGGGGCTGTTAAAGCAGCTAATAAGAACCTTAAGAAAATCATCCAGAAGATGGTTGTCACTTACAGAGATTGGCACGAAATGCTCCCATATGCTTTGCACGCATATCGCACTACTGTCAGAACTTCCACAGGGGCAACCCCATACGCTTTAGTATATGGAATGGAAGCAGTCACGCCTTTAGAAGTGGAGATTCCATCACTAAGGGTCTTAAAAGATGCAGAGTTAGAAGAATCAGAATGGGCAAAGTTGAGATTTGAGCAATTAAACTTAGTCGATGAAAGGAGACTAGCAGCTATTTGCCATCACCAATTATATCAAGGCAGGATAGCAAAAGCTTACAACAAAAAGGTCCGACCAAGGGTGTTTAAAGAAGGAGATCTGGTACTAAAGAAGATATCATTAGGAGAAGACCAGAGTAAATGGGCGCCTAACTATGAGGGACCATATGTGGTGAAGAAAGCTTTTTCGGGAGGAGCCCTAATCCTAACTAGCATGGATGGGGAAGATCTGCCTAGGCCTGTGAACTCTGATATTGTGAAGAAATATTATGCCTAATGTATTACTCACAACATAATGGAATTGAAATTTGGCTATGAATTCTTGGTGTATCCTCTTTTCTATCCTTGCATGATCCCATGATTTCATAAAGATTTTTGGCAAATCAAAGTCTAGTACAAAAATGAATGTCAATTTGATGTTTATTTAACAAATGTGTTCTGGGAATTCAAATGATTTAATTTGAAAGGTGATCTCATACCACCAAAATCCACATAATAAAGCTAACCTCTTAGCCAAACAAATAATCAAAAACTTGTTTTGCATGGAAAAGCAAAGCTTATTGATTCAGATTGCATGTTTTTGAAATGACGAAAGGCCACCTTTGATATGCCATCACAAAGTCTCAAATATCCTTTGCAGTACCTATTTGAGCCTAATAATTTTATTTTCTTGATAATTAACCCTGACAAGGATCACACCCTACACTGGGGGGCAAGTAAAAAATCTACAAAACAGTCCTTAATGACAAGTGACGCCCGAACAAAGCTGGGGGGCATGTCACGATAAAAGCCCAAACAAAATATTTTGGGGAAAATGTCAAGTCAACATGATGTTAGTGCCAAAAACCCATGAAAAAGCCCAAACAAAATACTTGGGGGGCATGTCAAGCCAACATGAGGGCACTGCTAAAAAAAAAAAAAAAACCCAAACAAACACTGGGGGGCATGCTAGGTCACTATGAAAATCAATCATGAGGGCTAAATGGAATTCTAAGAGTAAGTACTAAGTGATCCTTAGTCTAAAAAACCCTTAAACACCTTTTGAGCCTCCAAATATCTTTTTTTCATAGCCAGTAACCTAAGCCTACGTTACAAGCCTAATAAAGCCCTTTCTGATCAAATACGAATTATCTGGATCGATAAGCAATGCTTTTCCATTTGAAACAATCCTTACAAATGCTTCACATGACATGATCGAAGCCTTCCTGACATTACGAGACTTGCAAATATCATTTCACATCCTTGTCAAAGTCAACATAAAACCTGACAATGAGATCACTTGAATTCTTTTGAGAACAAGTTTGTTAAACAAACATCAAAATGGTTTTTGTGCTTGGAATGACTTTGAGATTCCAAAAGTTTTACGTGAAAATATTTTTTGCCAATAGCCATCCCTTTCCTGCAAACACTCAGAGCCTAAAACACTTGTGGGACATGACCAAGCTAAAGGCAATCTAAAATGCAATTGAAGATGGCTCCATAGTTCCTTTTCAAAGAATCTGGATCAAACTTGGGGGGCATGTTGATATGGAAAATCTATCATCTGTAGTGGTCAAAATCAACAAGTTGCGGCTTGAGTATGCAGAAGCGAGAAGCCGTCAAATCATGAAGTTGATTCCATAATTCCTTTCCGAAAATCTGGATCAAACTCAAGGGGGCATGTTGATATGGAAAATCTATCATCTCCAGTGGCCAAAATCTTAGGTTGCGGCTCGAGTAAGCAGAAGCGAGAAGCTGTCAAAGCCAGAGATCCAAACCCTGAAAAGAGATGGCCAGGAAGAAGAAAGGGGGACCTATATCTCTCAGGTAAGTATACATGCATCATCATGCATTGCATCCCCATTGAAAATCTAAAAAAATATGTTGGAGGGATCGTAATTTACGAACCTTCATTCATTTTGTGTGCACGCTTTCAAGCTCTCACCTCTTTCATTTCCTTGAGCATGCTTTTCAACTTTATTTGTTTCTTGATTCTGGGTGCCATCATGCATTGCATCTCCCTAGGGATCCAAGAAATGATTTTGAGGAATTGTAATTTACAAGCCTTTACTCATCATTTTTTGTGTGCGCCTTCGAGCCCTCACCACTTTCACTTCCCTAAGAGCTCTTGCGAGCCTTTCATCAGGATAGATAGAGTGTGTTTTTCTTAGCCATTCCTTTCCTGTCATTTGAGTGAGTTTTCCAACCCTCAAACCACCAGTTAAGATAGTGCGTTTTCCATCCCTATCCTCCTTGTTTAAGTGTGTTTTCCAACCCTTAACCATAAGCTAAAATAGCGTGTTTTCCAACCCTATTTTTCTTCCTTCTCGTGTGCGTTTTCAAACCACCAATTAAGATAGTGCGTTTTCCATCCCTATCCTCCTTGTTTAAGTGCGTTTTCTAACCCTTAACCATAAGCTAAAATAGCGTGTTTTCCAACCCTATTTTTCTTCCTTCTCGTGTGTGTTTTCAAGCCACCAATTAAGATAGTGCGCCTTCCAGCCCTATGTTCCCTCCTCTTTGAGTGCGTTTCCAACCCTCGACCATCAATTAGAATATTGCATTTTCCATCCTTATTCCCCTTGTTTGAGTGAGTTTTCCAACTCCCGACCATAGATCCTAGATAGCGAGCTTTCTAGTCCTATAAATCTTCATCACCACTTTTTGCTTCCATTTGGGCAGGTCGCCCATCACAACAAGACCATCTCTTTGTTTTTAACATCTTCACCATTTTCACCAGGGTAAGTCACCAATAACAATGAGACCATTTTCCTGTATCAATCACAAACATCACCATCTTCCATCCTCTTTTAGTGTCCTTCTTAGGCCTCAATTCTTTGGTAGTGCGCTTTCTAGCCCTATCATTACTTACTGAGTGCGCTTTATAGCCCTCATTCTCATTTTTTTTCTTTACAACGCTTACTATCTTAAGTCTTTTACAAGACTTTAGTCGTAAGCATTGTAAAGAGGGGGGCAACTGTCATAACCCAATTTTTGGGTTACTCCCCAAAATAAAATAGAAATAACAAAAATAAAATATAAAGGGTTTTGGTGTCGGTGAAAAATCATGGTGGAAATTTGGAATATTTTCTGAGCCGAATCGTATCTCTTTTGTGCCCAAAAATGAGAAAAGATACAAATTCAAAGTAAAAATTAAGTCAAAAAATCATAATTATATTTTAAATAAGCCAATTTGATATGATAATGGGCTAATTTAAAGTATTGTTATATTTGAGGATTAATTTAGGGTCCAATTGGAGAATTTAATTAAGTGCAAGGACTTAATTATGCTTTAAATTGGTCTAATTAATTTTATTTGGGGCTTAATTGATGAAAAAATGAATTCTCAAGTTTTATTTGGGCCCAATTGAGAAAATCAGAATTTTTGAAGGTCAAATTGAATTTTTTAAGCTAATTACGCAAATTAAGGGCCAAATTGAAAACAATTAAAAGTTTAATTGTCAATTAAGGGCCAAATTGCGTAAATCAAGGGTAAGGGACCAAAGTGAAAAAGACGCTCGAAGTCAAGGGTAGTGTTGAGATTCGGCCAGGGGCACAATTGCATAAAATTACAAATCCAATTGAGGCTGCAATTGAAACAATCATAAATTGAAGGACCAAAGTGCAACTTTGCCTTCTCAAAGCTGCACAGCACGCACGCCATGCCTTCCCCGCCGTCTCCCTTTCCCTGCAACCCGCCGACCGGCCGCCCACGCCTGCTGACCAGCCACCATCGCAGGCACGCCAGACACCACGCCGTCGACCTGCAGCCACCCTGTCAGACCACCACCGCCTATAAAAGGCCGCCATGCACGACGGTTTGGGGGAGGAAGAAAAAACTGGAAATTTTACCTCTCTCTACAAGCAGCCCCTGCCTTCTCTCTCTCTCCACCATTTCTGGCAAACCAACCATCCATTAGCCTCCTCTCCCTCACCGTGAGCCTCCCCTCTTCACCAGTAACAAAAATACATCTTCAGGCGAGTCTCCGGCGACGTTTTCCCGTGACTGCAACAAAAATACCGAAACTTTGGAAGCTTTATCCGGCCACCACAGGCCACCGTTGACAACGCCGTCACGACCAGAAGAATCACCTAGACGTCCTCTACACAACTGTATTAACAGGTAAGCCATTCCTCAAACTCGAAAAATCCATTTTACTGTTTATCTTCTTCGCGGGAGTGAATTAATTCACTCCCGCTGGTCGGGTCGAGTTTGGGGCCCGACCCGAGTATAAAAGCCTGTGGGCTTCCAGCCCACGATGGCTGGAAGCCCAGCCCAAAGACTTTGGGCTTCCAGCCCACGATGGCTGGAAGCCCAGCCCATTGGGCTTCCAGCCCACGTGGGCCCATGTCAGCCCACCTGGAAGCCCAGCCCATTCAGAGTGGGCTGTCAGCCCAGCTCCCCAGTCCACTAAAGTTGGGCTGTCAGCCCACTGTGGCTGACAGCCCAGCCCAAAAAAAAAAGAAAAAAAGAAAAAGAAAAAATAAAAATTGATAAAAAATATATATATATTTTTTTTACTACTATTATTATTATAAAAAATTTCAAAAATACAAAAAATGTATTTGTTTTTTGTGCATACGGCCGAATTCCAAAGCTTTTCTCATTGTATTTTTCGTAAAAAAATATGTTGCATATTTTTCCATATTTTTAAAACGAAAATTCGGATATTGTAACCGGTTTGCGATTATCCATTGGTATTCGGCCAAAATGTCATAAATAATTTAACAACTTTTCGGTTTTAGCTTTTTTTGGTGTAAATTTACATTGTAAAATACACCCGCAAATAAATTTTTTTACTACGATGTAAAATTACATTGTATAATACATTCGTAGATTAAAATAATTTTAACTACGGTGTAAAATTACATTGTAAAGTATATCTGTAGGTAAAATAAAAACTGAGGTGTAAAATTACATTGTAAAGTACACCCGCGGACAAAAAAATGATTTTTTTTTTGAAATGAAGTGTAAAATTTTTAACTTAGAAAAACAATCAAACAACAATGCAGCTTACCTTAGGTAGGGTGCACTGGGGGTGATGCGTCTTCCCCTTGCACAACAAGTCCCCTTACCCAAGACTCTCGCAGACCAATAGGTTCCTAGTGACCTTAATACTAGGTGGCGACTCCTAATAAATATAGTCGTAAATTTTATGGCTATAAAATAAACCCCTCATTTTCACCGCGCGCCGTCCTCTCCCCACAACCCGCGGGGGGACGGCGGGGCGCGAAGCGAAAAATCGCCGTCGCGACAATCATCAGGATTGAACTTTGTATTTTGGGCCAAGAAATCAATTAACTTCGGGGACTGGGCCTGCTTCTTTGGACAAGCTTTTGCAAAGTGGCCTTTACGCTTACAGATGAAGCATCTATTGGAGCTAGAAGGGAAATGCTTGGGGCGTCTGGTGTGGCGTTTTCTGAGGAACTTCTATTTCTTCTGGCGACCATTAAAAGAGAATCTGTGGATTTTCTTGAAATGCCTCTTCTTTTTCATGGAACAATTGCAATCAGCATTGTTTGAGCATTTAATCATCAGATCTGGTCGTTTGCATGCACGGAGCATAGTTTTATCAGGCTGTAATATCTTGGTGAAATACTTGTGTTGATCGCACATTTTGTTGAGGGCTTCCAACACCTGATGAGAGATCGTGCCAAGATATTGGTTGTCAATAACTCCTTTTCTGATTTTGAATAGTCTGAACGTTTCATCAGCCAGATCTCTAGGTATGGAGGCCAAAAAGGCATGCTTGAGGCTTGGATCATCAGGACCAGAGAGAATATGGTATCGTCGACACATCTCTTTAAAATGTCTTTCAAGATCAGATCTCAAATAGGAACAACACTTCATTTTGAAGTACTCATACCTTGCGATTTCTTTGTCATTTAGAGCTTCGCCAAGAAATTCATAATGGAGCCAGCCCAAAGCTTCAGAAAGAGACGCACTGTTCTCAAATTGTATTTGCCAATAATCTCCTAAGGCATGGAACCAATCCCATAAGGTGCCAGAGAATTTTGCAGAGAATTGTTGTAATGCGTCCCGAAGGGTTACTCCGTCTTTGAGCATATAACTAGTCAGTCATGAATGGAATTCAAGCATTCTATCTCGCCATTTTACTCGTGGAATGTCATCCAAAGTAAAATATCCACCGGTATTTGAAGAATGGATATGAGGTTGGTAATGACGAGGGTTAAGATTTACTTCATCGTCACTGCTGACTGGTTCATCCACACTAACTCTGGTGGTAGAGGTCGGTGGAGGTTCTTGCCTAGTTCGGGAAGATTGAGGATCTGATGAGTGTGTTGGAGGGGGATCAACCATTAGTAATGGTGGCATGGAATAAGTGTCGGAAGAGTCATCGTCAGAAGTCACAAGAGTGCTATCATCAGTAGGAGTCTCTTCTTCAGATGTATTGGCAAGATGTTAATGGGTGAGAATTTTAGGGATAGTTTGGTGGGAATAGGTAGTGAGTAAAGACTGGATAGGGTTGGAAGATTGGTGAAACTGAATCATAAGTTGATAAGGGTCCTGGGAGTCTTGGAAGGGGTCATCTGGTTCATGTTTTTTGGATTCAAAAGAATCAGAGGATGAGGAGATGATAGGGGCTGGTGATCTGGGTTTTTTGGAAATAGGTGGTACTTGGGTTTTCCCTTTATCACGTTTAGAGAAAGGTTTGAAAAGGTTTTCGGAGTCTGGGTTTCCAAATAATTGAGGTGTAGGAGGTAGAGGCTGTGGAGTGAAAGAAGGAGAGTGTTTGGCCCAATAAGGGTCTGGGTAATAGGAGGTCATCCTATTCTGTGAAGGTTCAGGGAATGGTGAAGTCTTTGATTTGGATTTGGCTAACTCGGTCTGAAGAGACTTAAGTTGTATTTTGAGAGACTGAATTTCTTTTTCTTTCTGAGGATCTACATGGCTGCCAGTAGAAGGTTGAAGAAGTAGGTGCTCATGAATGGTGGAGATCCTTTGTTGAATTTCAGCACACAATTTTTCAAGATGTAGAATCCGAGAGTCAACAGAAACTGTCATCTTTTTCAGATTAGTCTGTACCTGGTCAACCTTGGATTCAATGCGATGAAGAATAGAATTCTGAGCAATGGCATTTTGGCTTTGCCAATTGAGAACAGCTTCAGCCTGGGTAACTTGCTTAGGACGGCCATCAGCATCAACACCCGAAGGGTTGTGGACATGGGGAAGAGTACAGACTCTGTCTTTTACTTGTTCCTGTAAAGCAGGAAAATCATCATCATAAAGTCTTGTGGGTTGATACATAACAACTATGGGGACTGGTTCTGGGGATGCCCAAGAAGGAGGAGTGTATTTGACAAGATAGTCAAATTTTCCAGAAGGTTGTCCCAAGGTGTCAATTGTGCTGTCTCCATGGTTGTATCTGGATTTCAGCTTTTTACCGGAAGATTTTCTTTTGTGTCTGGGAGTATCATCTTCATCTGCCATAGTTTCATTACAACTGTCACAATGACAAGTATCCCAAAAAACATGGTTGTCCTTAGCAAAAGAGTAGATGGGTAGACCGACATCTGTGAAGGACTCAATAGGTACTGGAAGAGGATCATGAACGAGCTGCACCATCGAGATAGAAGAAAAAATTGCTAGGGAAGATGTGGAAGGTGCTCCCTTTTGGAAGATAATTTCCACAGTACCATCAGCCTTTTTGGTAAACTCAGGTTCCATGGATTGTACGGGGACAGAGTTTTGGTGCATTTTTTGTAATTGGTAATCCAAGAAGAGGGAAGTAATTTTTTTAATTCTTCTTTCTGGATTTGTCGTGGGACATGGGTACATGTGGCTCTTTGATTAGTATCAACAGTGATGAGTAAAGCATCATTTGTAACAGGGAGTACTAAATCAAAAGCATGATTTTGGACCCGATAAGCCATTTGGTAATGAAGAGTGGCTTGGTAGGTGTCTAGGACCTGATCAGCACCAGTGATCTGTAGTTGGACTTTCAAAAAATGATGAAGTTGAGGATCATCTAATGCCATATTGAAATTTGGATAGAGAGTAACAACTACTGTTCCACAATTAAAAGTGGTTTCAAGAGAGCCAATGCAAGCATGTTGATACTCCAAATACTTGGTATCCAAAAGAGCTAATCGTGCTGCAACAGGTAAGCCTTTACGGCCGTGATAAGACAAAGCGAGACGAATAGCACCAAAATGGATATGTGTATATCCTTGAGTAATCCACTGGCCTGGAAATTCAGATGGAATTTCAAGAGTAACAAATTGTTCTCGAGAGGTAGCAGGAATCTTATGTTGGTCAAAAGAGGAAGCTTGAACATATTCTTTTGTCATACAAGGAGGATTTTTTATGAGAGTTTTAATACTGCGGATAACAGAAGGAGGTTTTTTTGGCAAAAGCATGATAAGGATTGACAAGAGGAAGGTCTGTTTCAGAGATTTTTTGGGTATCGTCTAAAAGATTAACCTCATATAGATAAGCAAGCTTAGTAGAGGTAGACTGGCATAGAGAAGGGGAAGGGGGAAGATGGAAAGAGGAAGTAGAAGTCCGAGGAGAAGGGGAAGGAGGTGAGGATGGAGAAGAAGAACTCATGATCAACCCCAAACCAGATTAAGCTCTGATACCAAACTGGCATAGACAGAATACTCTTTTGCTAAGGACAACCATGTTTTTTGGGGTACTTGTCATTGTGACAGTTGTAATGAAACCATGGCAGATGAAGATGATACTCCCAGGCACAAAAGAAAATCTTCTGGTAAAAAGCTGAAATCCAGATACAACCATGGAGACAACACAATTTGCCCGCGCGATGCGCCGGGTTTTTTTTATCTATGTAGAAAATTGATTGTTTTTATATGTATTGTATTTAATTATTTTAATATTTAATTAGTATAATTATAATTGATAAAATCTGTATAATCAAAATGGAAAGTGGTTTATATATTTTGTAATTGCAGATAACGTAGGTATTTTTTTCTGAGTTTTTTTTTCTCAGTAATATTAGATTTGACACATTATAAAAATTATTTTTTTTTGCACAAATAAACTTATATTTTATGTGTGGTATAATTAGTTATTTTAATGTTCAATTAGTAAAATTGCAATAGATCAAATATGTTAGAAATGAGTTTTTTGCGTGGTATAATTAGCATGCTTGCCCGCGCATTACGTCAGAGTTTTTTCTATGTAGAAAAATAATTGTTTTTTTACATGCTGTAATTAGTTGTTTAAATATTTAATTAGCAACATTATAATAGATAAAATATGCAACAAATTAATTTTTTACCCACCTAAAAGGAATAGTGTAATTGAAATGGGAAGTGGTTTGTATATTTTTTAATTGTAGATAACCTAGGTAAATTTGTCTAAAAAAATTAGTTGTTTTTTTTCCTGAGTAATATTACATCTGATACATTAAAAATAAAAACATTGTAAATTTTTGAAGAAATAAACTAAATTTCTTTGCGTGCTATAATGACTTATTTGCCGTATAAAAGGAATAGTGTAATCAAAACGGGAAGTGATTCGCATAATTTTTGACAGGAATAGCGTAATCGAAATGGAAAATGGTCTGTATATTTTTTCATTGTAGATAACCTAAGTAAACTTGTTAAAAAAAAATTGAGTTGTTTATCTATCCCAGTAATATTAGATTTAAAATATTAAAAATGAAAATATTGGAATTTTTTTTTTAAATAAACTTAAACAAAAGAGTATTAAATTTAAATTTTAAGTCACAATTTTTTTATATAAGGTTTATTAATCATATGATTATATTAAATATATTTAAGAATATTGATATTAATTTTTTTTTTTAAAAAAAATGCTAGGTCATTTTATTCTCTCAATATATAATTTTAGGCGATAATATTAAATAAATATTAAAATATATAATTAGTCTCACATACTTTATAGAGTAATCGAAATAAAAAGTGGTTCGTATATTTTTTAATTGTAGATAACCTAGGTAAATTTGTTAATATTTATTTTCATGAGTTGCTTTTGTTCCTCAGTAATATTCGATCAGACATATTAAAAATAAAAATATTGTAATTTGTTTTTAAATATGAACTTAATTTTTTTGCGTGCTATAATTATTTATTTGCCGTCTAAAAAGACAGTTTAATGGAAACGGGAAGTGACTCGTATATATTTTAATTGTAGATAATGTAGGTAAATTTGTCAACTTTTTTTTTTTGAGATGTTTTTTTTTTCCAGTAATATCAGATCTACAATATTAAAAATCAAAAAAACTGAAAATGTTTGTAAAGAAATAAACTTAAATAAAAGAGCACAAAATTAAATTTTGAAGCCAATTTTTTTTATATAAGATTTATTCATCATATTATTATATTAAATGTATTTAAGAATACTGATATGAATTTATGCCCTTCAAAAAATTCTAGGTCATTTTTGCTCTCTCTTTATATATTTTTAGGCGATAATATCCAATAAATATTTAAACATATAATTAGTTTCACATACTTTAATTTGACATAAATATGCAAATATATAATTAATTTGACATACTTTCAATAATATATTTAATTTAAAGGACAATCTTAGGCCATTTTTTTTCTCTCAATATATATTCTGAGGCGATAATATTCAATAAATATTAGAACATATAATTGGTTTTATATATTTTAATTTAACATAAATATACAAATATATAATTAAAAAATCAAAACACTGAAAATGTTTTTCAAGAAATAAACTTAAACAAAAGAGCACAAAATTTAATTTTGCAGCCATTTTTTTTATTTTATAAGATTTATTCATCATATTATTATTATATTAAATGTATTTAAGAATACTGATATGAATTTTTGTTCATCAAAAAATTGTAGGTCATTTTCCCTCTCTCTCTCTCTATATTTTTAGGCGATAATATTTAATAAATATTTAAATATATAATTAGTTTAACATACTTTAATTTGACATAAATATACAAATATATAATTAATTTTACATATTTTCAATAATATATTTAATTTAAAGGACAATCTTAGGTCATTTTTTTCTTTCTCTATATATTCTTAGGCGATAATATTCAATAAATATTAAAATATATAATTGATTTAACATATTTTAATTTGACATAAATATACAAATATATAATTAAAAAATCAAAACAATGAATTTTTTTTTCAAGAAATAAACTTAAACAAAAGAGCAAAAAAATTAATTTTGAAGCCAATTTGTTTTTTTATTTTATAAGATTTATTCATCATATTATCATATTAAATGTATTTAAGAATACTGATATGAATTTTGTCCATAAAAAAATCCTAGGTCATTTTTCCTCTCTCTCTCTCTATATATATATATTTTTAGGTGATAATATTCAATAAATATTTAAACATATAATTAGTTTAACATACTTTAATTTGACATAAATATACAAATATATAATTAATTTGACATATTTTCAATAATATATTTCATTTAAAGGACAATCTTAGGTCATTTTTTTCTCTCTATATATGTTCTTAGGCGATAATATTCAATAAATATTAAAACATATAATTGGTTTCACATATTTTAATTTGACATAAATATACAAATATATAATTAAAAAAATCTGAGTTGATAATGTAGGTCAATCTGTGTACCTTTTATTTTTTTGAGTTGTATTTTTTCTCTAGTAATATCAGATTTGAAATATTAAAAATGGGAAAATTGGAAAAAAAATTAAAAAATAAACCTAAAGAAAAGAGTATAAAATTTCAATTGAAAGCAATTTTTTTTTATAAGATTTATTAATCATATTATTATATTAAATGTATTTAAGCATATTGATATAAAAAATTTTGTTTTAAAATCCAAGCTCAATTTCTCTCTCTCTCTCGCTATATATTTTTAGACGATAATATTCAATAAATATTAAAACATATAATTAGTCTCACATACTTTTTAGAGTAATAAAAATGGGAAGCGGTTCGTATATGTTTAAATCTTAGATAACGTAGGTAAATATGTAATTTTATTCTTTGTTTGAGTTGAATTTTATTCCCAGTAATATTAGATCCCACACATTATAAATCAAAATATTGTAATTTGTTTTTAAAAATAAACTGAGTTTTTTTTTCATGCTATAATTACTTATTTGCCGTCTAAAAATAACATTGTAATCGAGACGGAAAGTGGTTCATATATTTTTGAATTGCAGATAATGGAGGTAAATTTGTCTGCCTTTTGTTTTTTTGAGTTGTATATTTTTCTCAATAATATTAGATCTGCAATATTAGAAATCAAAATACTGTAAATTTTTTTCAAAAAATAAACTTGAACAAAAGAGCAAAACAATAAAATTTTGAGCCAATTTATTTTAATTTTATAAGATTTATTCATCATATTATTATACTAAATGTATTTAAGAATATTGATATAAAATTTTTCCCTTGAAAAAAGCTGTGGTATTTTTTTTCCCCTCTCTGTATATATTTTTAGACGGTAATATTAAATAAATATTTAAACATATAAGCAATTTAACATACTTTAATTTGACATAAATATACAAATATATAATTAATTTCACACACTTTCAATAATTTTTTTTAATTATTATTAGGCGATAATATTCAATAAATATTCAAACAATTAAATTATTATTATTAAATTTTTGTTAATTATTATTATTATTCTTCTTATCATCATCATCATCATCATCATCATCATCATCATCATCATCATCATCATCATCATTATTATTGTTATTATTATTATTATTATTATTATTATGTCAATAATGGAAAATAAAAACACAAATATCAATTTATCAAGGGATTAAAATAAAAAATTAAAACTATAAGGGCCAAATTATCATCATCATCATCATCATCATCATCATCATCATCATCATCATCATTATTATTATTATTATTATTATTATTATTATTATTATTATTATTATGTCAATCATGGAAAATAAAACACAAATAACAATTCATCAAGGGATTAAAATCAAAAATTAAAAATATAAGGGTCAAAATGAAAATTCAATATATTATCAATTTCAATAAAAGGATCCAATTGAAGAAATCAAAACTTTTGTACTGTATTTATTGAATAATTCAAACCGAATCCGAAAATTACAAAAAGGAGGACCGAACTGAAACATTGACATCCAATCAATTCCAATCGGAGGACCCAATCGAACTAAATCAAAACTTATCCAACCAAAATCAGGACAAAAAACAAAATCAAAAGTCAAGGGACTGAAGTAAAAAGTATCACAAAATGGGGGACTCTCCTGCACTTTTACGTGCAGGAGAGAGAGAGAAACGTGGCCGGCGGCTTTAACCGGTCCCCGGCGCGTCTATGGACATTTTTATAGGACACGCGCCACCGCGGGAGGTAGACCACGACCAGGAGCATCGCTTTAGACGTCGGTAGCTCGTGTACGGCCACCTTAGGACGACGCACGCGCCACCTAAACAGGGCATGGGGCGTTAAACAGGTCGGCGCGTGTGACACACGCACTGACAATAACTGAAAATTTTTTTTAAAAAAATGGTAAATTACCGGAAAGCCCCTGGACCAAAATAAATGTTTTTGTCTTATTCGGGGCTAGAACCGTAATTAGCCATATTAAATATATTTTAAAAAAAAACTGCGGCGGACCGGACCGGTCCGATCCGTACGCATGCAATTACAGGAATGACCCTCACCCTCAACCCTTTTTACCGTCAGCCCGAACGATATTTTGTCTTATTATTGGGGCTAATTTCGTTATTATACTGTTTAAAATCGGAAAAAAAAAGGGGGGATCAACACCCGCGAAGCACCGAGACTTATTGCCAATGAACAGTGGCAATGAGTCACGGTGCACAGTAATGAACAAGGAAACAACGATCCCGTTTAGTGTTTTTGTTAATCTTCACCATTCTTTTTGCAACCCTAACGTATTCAGAGTCTCATATTCCACTCTCATTCTTCAATTAACTTATCATCATCTTTTCTAATCATCAAAAAATCACAAGTTTTTCCCATGATCACCACCATAAGATTTTATATCCTTCTTCAAAGCTCTTTAATCTTTCCAAACTAGAACGAAGATCCATTAAGGAAATCCCAATTCTTGTTGAAAAGAAGAGTTCTTATTCACAAACACCCAATTTCCATTTCACAAAACACACAATTAGTTAAATTTAAGTCATCGCAAAAATGAAACAATCCTAGAAAAACAAGAAAATAATTAATAAGAAAATAAAGGAAACCTAATAAGTAAATATACTAGGCTTAATGTTAAGTCATGTTAATAGTAAATATACAACTTTAAAGATTAAAGTAAAAACAAAATCAAACCTAGAGGAGAGAAAGGGCGATGCTTAGAGGAGAGAGAGAGAGGATATAGAGAGAGAAAAATTATAATTTAGAGGGAAATAGGAAAACACTAGGGTCCATCAATCATTTTAAAATTTCTTAAGTTTTTTGAAATCCACTAATGATTTTTCATTTATCAATATTTTTGTTGTTTAATCAAATCCTCTAAATTCTTCCCGAAATTCTCTATAATTTTTCGATGATCTTGGCATATATCATTGAGTATAGTATCACCGACAAAACTATCTCCTAAAATTCTTAAGTTCATGCTGAGCTGTAGCAGCCCTGTCTTGTCTAAGAACATGTTATTCTAAATCTAAACGTGATAAGATAATCATTCTTTCAAAGAACCTTTTGTCTATTACTTGAAGTTATGCTTCAAGTTTCAACCATTATGTTTCTATATATGGATTTCTTATCGATTGTTTCAAGCAGAATTTATGGCTTGGATTCGCCTTAAAATGTTCTTGAGATGATGCTCATGGGTGGTGAGAATGAAGAATTTAATACGTTCGCAACTTTTTAGCAGGATTGGCTGATACTTATTCACGGAATGTGACTGCCTTTGAATGCATGGATATGATGTAAGTGATTAGTTTTGTGGAAAATGCATAAACAATAACTTGTGATCAGTAAGACAAATTAATTAATAGCCTGTTCATTAAAAAAAATAGTTTGGAGGATATTCAGTTCATCAATTTATAAACAAATATGATTTGAAATTCTTATAATGCTCTAGATGGTTTTTACTGTTCTGGTAGCTGGTTCATCAACAATAATAGCTCCTGCGTTCTAATTCGAAAGTGTTTTTAGGGCTTTAAATTGTCAACCTGAAGATTTTATCAGAAAGATTGAGTGCCAATAACAATGAGACTATTTTCCTGTATCAATCACAAACATCATCCATCTTTCATCCTTTAAATATCCTTAGACCTCAATTCTTAGGTAGTGCGCTTTCTAGCCCTATCTTATCATTCTTTCTGAGTGCGCTTTATAGCCTCATTCTCATTTCTGGATGAATCAGCCATTTCTTAGTCTGATAAATCCACTTTTCCTTTTCTTTACAACGCTTACTATCTTAAGTCTTTTACAAGACTTTAGTCGTAAGCATTGTAAAGAGGGGGGCAACTGTCATAACCCAATTTTTGGGTTACTCCCCAAAATAAAATAAAAATAACAAAAATAAAATATAAAGGGTTTTGGTGTCGGTGAAAAATCATGGTGGAAATTTGGAATATTTTCTGAGCCGAATCGTATCTCTTTTGTGCCCAAAAATGAGAAAAGATACAAATTCAAAGTAAAAATTAAGTCAAAAAATCATAATTATATTTTAAATAAGCCAATTTGATATGATAATGGGCTAATTTAAAGTATTGTTACATTTGAGGATTAATTTAGGGTCCAATTGGAGAATTTAATTAAGTGCAAGGACTTAATTATGCTTTAAATTGGTCTAATTAATTTTATTTGGGGCTTAATTGATGAAAAAATGAATTCTCAAGTTTTATTTGGGCCCAATTGAGAAAATCAGAATTTTTGAAGGTCAAATTGAATTTTTTAAGCTAATTACGCAAATTAAGGGCCAAATTGAAAACAATTAAAAGTTTAATTGTCAATTAAGGGCCAAATTGCGTAAATCAAGGGTAAGGGACCAAAGTGAAAAAGACGCTCGAAGTCAAGGGTAGTGTTGAGATTCGGCCAGGGGCACAATTGCATAAAATTACAAATTTAAATCCAATTGAGGCTGCAATTGAAACAATCATAAATTGAAGGACCAAAGTGCAACTTTGCCTTCTCAAAGCTGCACAGCACGCACGCCATGCCTTCCCCGCCGTCTCCCTTTCCCTGCAACCCGCCGACCGGCCGCCCACGCCTGCTGACCAGCCACCATCGCAGGCACGCCAGACACCACGCCGTCGACCTGCAGCCACCCTGTCAGACCACCACCGCCTATAAAAGGCCGCCATGCACGACGGTTTGGGGGGGAAGAAAAAACTGGAAATTTTACCTCTCTCTACAAGCAGCCCCTGCCTTCTCTCTCTCTCCACCATTTCTGGCAAACCAACCATCCATTAGCCTCCTCTCCCTCACCGTGAGCCTCCCCTCTTCACCAGTAACAAAAACACATCTTCAGGCGAGTCTCCGGCGACGTTTTCCCGTGACTGCAACAAAAATACCGAAACTTTGGAAGCTTTTTCCGGCCACCACAGGCCACCGTTGACAACGCCGTCACGACCAGAAGAATCACCTCGACGTCCTCTACACGACTGTATTAACAGGTAAGCCATTCCTCAAACTCGAAAAATCCATTCTACTGTTTATCTTCTTCGCGGGAGTGAATTAATTCACTCCCGCTGGTCGGGTCGGGTTTGGGGCCCGACCCGAGTATAAAAGCCTGTGGGCTTCCAGCCCACGATGGCTGGAAGCCCAGCCCAAAGAACTTTGGGCTTCCAGCCCACGAGGCTGGAAGCCCAGCCCATTCAGAGTGGGCTGTCAGCCCATTGTGGCTGACAGCCCAGTCCACTAAAGTTGGGCTGTCAGCCCACTGTGGCTGACAGCCCAGCCCAAAAAAAAAGAAAAAAGAAAAAGAAAAAAATAAAAATTGATAAAAAATATATATTTTTTTTTTACTACTATTATTATTATAAAAAATTTCAAAAATACAAAAAATGTATTTGTTTTTTGTGCATACGGCCGGATTCCAAAGCTTTTCTCATTGTATTTTTCGTAAAAAAATATGTTGCATATTTTTCCATATTTTTAAAACGAAAATTCGGATATTGTAACCGGTTTGCGATTATCCATTGGTATTCGGCCAAAATGTCATAAATAATTTAACAACTTTTCGGTTTTAGCTTTTTTTGGTGTAAATTTACATTGTAAAATACACCCGCAAATAAAATTTTTTACTACGATGTAAAATTACATTGTATAATACATTCGTAGATTAAAATAATTTTAACTACGGTGTAAAATTACATTGTAAAGTATATCTGTAGGTAAAATAAAAACTGCGGTGTAAAATTACATTGTAAAGTACACCCGCGGACAAAAAAATGATTTTTTTTTGAAATGAAGTGCAAAATTTTTAACTTAGAAAAACAATCAAACAACAATGCAGCTTACCTTAGGTAGGGTGCACTGGGGGTGATGCGTCTTCCCCTTGCACAACAAGTCCCCTTACCCAAGACTCTCGCAGACCAATAGGTTCCTAGTGACCTTAATACTAGGTGGCGACTCCTAATAAATATAGTCATAAATTTTACGGCTATAAAATAAACCCCTCATTTTCACCGCGCGCCGTCCTCTCCCCACAACCCGCGGGGGGACGGCGGGGCGCGAAGCGCGAAAATCGCCATCACGACATTTCATTGCACAAGTTATCGCAACCTTTGCAAGCTTTTGACCACCAACTCTCCTCAACATATATTCTTGGAGATATACAGGAAGCATTATCCTCACTAGAATGGTCTCAAGCGATAATGACAGAAATGGAGGCATTGGAAAAAAATCACACATGGAATCTGGTTCCATTGCCGAAAGGAAAACAAACTGTGGGATGCAGATGAGTGTTCTCTATTAAACATAAACAGATAGGACTATTTAAAGATACAAGGCATGATTGGTGGCGAAAGGATTTACTCAAACATATGGTATAGACTACCAAGAAACTTTCTCTCTAGTAGCCAAATTGACCACAGTTCGAGTTCTACTATCTCTGGCTGTTAATCAGGATTGACCGCTACACCAACTTGATGTTAAGAATGCATTTCTTCATGGAGATCTTGAGGAAGAAGTTTACATGGACATTCCACCTGGATACAACATGAGCTTTACAAAAAAGACAGTGGGTAAGCTGCAAAAGGCATTATATGAACTAAAACAGTTATCAAGAGCATGGTTTGGTCAATTTACTTCAGCAATGAAGAAATATGGATTCAAACAATGCAACTCGGATCATACCTTGTTCTTGAAACATAGACAAGGGTATGTAACTGCACTAATAATTTATAGATGATATGATAATTACAAGAGATGATACATGAGAGATTTCTAGGCTCGAGAAGAATTTGACATCTGAATTTGAAATGAAGGATTTTGGGGGGCTGAAATATTTTCTAGGAATTGAGGTGGTGGCAAAATCAACAGGAAACATTTTCCTTTCACAAAGAAAATATGTATTAGATCTACTATCAGAAACTGATATGTTAGATTGTAAACCAGTTGACACTCCAATAATGCAAAATCACGACTTAAAAGACTATGCAGATCAAATTCCTACCAACAATGAGAGATATCAACGATTAATTGGGAAACTAATCTACCTGTTTCATACACAACTAGATATAATTTATTCAGTAAGTGTGGCAAGTTAGTTTATGCACAATCCGAGTGAAGATCATATGAATGCATTAATTTGAATCATTAGGTATCTGAAATCATCTCCCAGAAAAGGCCTTATGTTGTCAAAAAATCAACATTTGAACATTGAAGGGTATACAGATGCTGATTGGGCAGGAAAGATTACTAATAGAAGATCCACTTTAGGCTACTTTACATTTGTTACGAGAAATCTGGTTTCATGGAGGAGCAAGAAACAAAAGGTGGTAGCATTATCCAATGTAGAGGCTGAATTTCAAGGCATGACCAGAGGAATATGTGAAATACTATGGCTAAGAGAATTGCTCATTGAAGTTGGCTATCCTCCAATTGATGCAATAAGACTCTTATGTGACAAGCGGTTATAGCACTAGCACACAACCCAATACAACATGATCGAACAAAACATGTGGAAGTAGATCGTCACTTCATCAAGGAAAAACTAAAAGCCAACATAATTTAGATTTCATTTGTGAAGACCGAAGACCAACTAACAGATATTTTCACAAAAAGCAGTGTCAAGTAGGACATTCCACAACTCACTTGACAAGTTGGGAGTTAATGATATCTACTCACCATCTTGAGGGGGAGTGTTAACAAAAGTTGTAATTAGCAAATACCATATTTAGAATATTTAAATTGTATTAATTCCTAAACAGTAGCCTATAATATCTCACACACTTAAATGCTGAGATATGATTTTCTTGTATATATTTTGCAAAGTTTCATTAAAGAATTATGCTTTTAAGCCTCAATTGATCTATTTTTTACATTAATTTGTGCGACCATGACATTGCATCAGTTGTGGGATAAGGTGTGCTTAATTGCAAATTGGACAAATCAACAGTCATGTGATTTGTAGCACTAGAATCAATACTCCAAACTTGAGGAGAGGTTTGAGATGAGAATTGATGAGATTTTGAAAGGCAGTGTTCATAACTGGCATGTTTAGTGTGATGAGTTTGAGCTAGAGAATAACTTGCAGCACCAACAAAGGAGCAGTCTCATTATACAAACAATACCATATGATGTGATTTGTTTTACAACAAACATTGCATTGGAACCTCTCATAACGTTTGAATCCACAAAATGGAACAATATGTCCTTCATTGTTACATAAGAGATATGAACACTTGAGGCAGATGAAAGAGTGGGATATGGATCAAGAACACCTGGAGATGTGGATGGCAATGCATGCATTTTGGCATGAAATTGTGATCTCTGTGAAAAGGTTCTCTATCCTGGATTGAATTTACCCTTTCCTCTACTCCTATTAAAGGATTTATAACCACCATTATCATAGGAGTTATATCCATGTGTTCCATGAGATGATTGAAAAAATGGTGTGGATAAGACAGTAGGTTTGGAAGTTGTATGCATGGTAGTAAGGTATGAAGGATTTTCAATAACAATGTTTTCCACAATTCTTTCTTCTAAAAGTAACGGAGATCGAAAATCTTTCAAAGTAATGACACTCTCTCTACCCCTAACCACACATCTGAATGTATTATATTAAAAAAATTCCACTAAACACAAATTAATTACTCTAGCTTTAAACACACAAGATAATATAGATTAGTCAAAATATTGATCCCACAGAGATGATTAGTTAATATTTTCAAGCAATTAGGGGGTTTGGTTGGTGATTATCTAGAATAAAGTAGAATTAAACAAGCAAAATTAAATAAAATTGAAATTCATCAAGAAAACAAACCCTGGTCGCAAGTAAACATCCACTTACAAAAATTAGAATCGATCCTTGAAACGAAACTTCAATTTATATTCCGAATTTTTATCTTTTTTTAACATTATTTAGTAACAAATCCACTATATAACTAACTCTAACCAACCAACAATCACATTGTCCGCACTAAAGATTTAGTTCAATGGCAGCCTTAAGAACTAGATAAATTGATTAACCTCTACAATAGAATTATCCGGAATTCATGTTGATTTTTTCAAAAGTTCTCTCTAAGATTAATAATGTAGATCCACTATAATTATTAAGCTCATTTGCTTCATAAGTTTATAACACAACTCCGATGTTGATAGCAAACTTAGCAATAAATTGTCACAATAACACCTTAGAGACCGCTCTAACAATTAAGATAATCAATCATAGAAAATATGTATAGAATAAAAAACATATTCATTTCTCATATAAAATGGAATAATAAATCTCACAGTTCTTTAGGAGATAAAAGAATGCTTGAATTTATGGTTTGGGAGAAAGGATTTGTAATTCTTTATTCTGACCACCCCTTGATGCAACCATATTATTCATTTCTTTCACCCACATTTAACTAGTATTTTGCACATTTTTTATATATAAAATGCCTTAATATTCTTTGTTTTATGTTTTGAAGGTACTTTTGGATGAAAGATGCAAAAAAAAAAAAATTGGAGGTAATTGGTAGAATTGACCGTCAGTCAATGTTTTGTACAAAGCCTGAGCTCTAGAGGTCGAAATGAAATGATTCTAGTGGAATTAAAAAGATAACATCCATAACTTTTATAAATATAAGGCAAGAAAATAGAATAAGGAAGAACATGGAAATTGCAGTCTTCAAAGTCAAATCTTGCATTCTACCACTATTGACCTTCGACAAACCTAACTTGAATATCTTGATCTATAGAAGTGCTATTGCCGAAAAATAAATTGTTTTGAATTCCTGACTCCAAGTTCTATCAAAGCTCACAATTTCAGCCCAAAATGATGTCATATGATGGAGATATGATTTTTCAAAGATGACAACTAAATTCTGCCAGCAAACAGGTTCGTGAAGAAATATGTCCACATTACTTTCTGAAGCATCCAAACTAACATCCAACTCTTTATTTAAGCAATTTATCTCTAAGTCATATCTTGAAGATTCTATATAAGGCTATTTCTCATATTGAGGAAAATAGTATTGAAGTGTTCAAATGTAAAACTATCAACTTAAAGGATGACTATTTTGTAAGATAGGTACCAGGGTTTCTTAGGATATAAAAAGAAAAAAAAGGTGGCCAATAATAGAAAAGAAGAGAAAAAAATGCCCTTTCTCCTCCTAAAAGCCAAAAAAATCATGTTTTCTCCTCTCTTTTTGATTAGTTGTTCAACAAACATGCAAGGCTATACTCTTTTTCTTGGTTGCAAGGACATGAAAACCTTCAAATTTCAGGAGTTGTGAGATCTATTTTACCTTTTCTTTTAAGTTTATATGATGAATATATTTGTGCTCCTATGCTTATTCTCCTCATGATTGTTATTTTAATTGCTAGAGCGGACTCTAAGTTATTATTGTAGACAATCTATTGCTAAGTTTGATATCAAAACTGGAGTTGTGGTATATGAACTTGTGAATCAACTGATTTTAATAGTTATGGTAGATCTATATTATTAATCTTAGGAAGAACATTCGATGAAATCAAGCATAGACTATGGACGATTATGTTTACATGATTAATCAAGTTATCTAGTTCTTAAGACTACTATTAAATTAAATTACCAGTGCAAAAACTATGGTTGTTTGATAGTTATGAGCTATATAGCGGATCCGTTAACTAATCAATGTTTAGTTTCCATGATTAGTTTTGATTTTTGTAGGTGGATGTTTACTTGCAACCAAGGTGTATTTTCTTGATAAATTTCAGTTTTATTTAGTTTTCGCATGATACTTTGCTGTTTTATTTTGCTTTAGCCTAGACAAGCTCCAAACCTCCCCCCCAATTTGCATATCAAATTGCATAAAAATCTGACTTGAACCTCCCTCTTGGGATCGACCCCTTGCTTGCTCTATACTATCTTATGTGTTGTATTTCAAGCTAAAGCAATTAATTTGTGCAACCACGACATCGTAGTAAGTCTTTGCATTGTTGCCAGGAAAGTGATTTTAGTTGATTCTTGTGCTGTTATTTTATTTGTTGTGATTGTTATCTATTTTTCTAGAAAAAAATAGACAACTTTTTTTTGTGGCGATATTGTTCAAAATAAATTTTTTGGTGGAATTAGTTATTGCCTTTTGTTTCCTAAAGAAAACAATGTTATTTACAAAACTAGTGGCCTATGACCTCTAGCCGCGCCCTATCGTGGCCAAATTCCCCTATTTTCTAGGGTTTTTAGGCATTTTTTTAGTTTTCTAACGACGATTTTTCATACAATTTGCATTATTTTTTTTAACTCTTGTATGGTTGGTTTCTATTGAGTTTTCTTAACAATTTATTCTTGTAACCCATTATACTAACCACAGTCAAGTGGAAGTGGATCTTAAATAGATAACACTTTACATAGGTTATGATAGAAAGCTCGCGTCAATACCATGGTTGTTGCACGACAACAAACACTCAAGGAGTTTGCTGCTCCTAACATGGAAAATCAACTATTGTGCATTAGCATAGATAATAATGTCAAATTTGAGAACAAATATGGTTTTATACATTAGCTACCAACATTTAATGGTCTTGCCGGAGAAGACCCTCATACTCATCTCAAGGAGTTCCTTATGGTTTGCATTGGCATGAAACATAATGGAGTTGATGAAGAATAGGTTAAGTTGGAAGCTTTCCCTTTCTCTCTAAAAGGGATAGCAAAGGCATGAATTTTCTCTATTCTCCCAGGTCCTATTAGAACTTGGAATGTCATGAAGAAGATTTTTCTTGAGAAGTATTTCTCAGCATCTTGAGTTGCCAATATAAGGAACGAAATATATGGGATTCGACAATGTCATGGAGAGGCACTCTCTGAATATTGGGAAAGATTTGAGAAACTATGCATTCAATGCCCTCATCATCAAATACTCGATCAGTTGTTCATTCCATATTTCTATGAAAGATTGATGCCTACTGACCATAATATCATTAATGTTGCAAGTGGAGGGGCATTGGTAGATTAGAAACCCGAGGATGCACGTCAATTGATCTCAAACATGGAAGCCAACTTGAAATAGTTTGGCATCCGTGGAGACTTCTCAAGCAAACGAGTAAATGAGGTAAATATTTCTAACCTTGAGAATAAAGTTAATGATATTGCTTATCTTGTGCATTTTTTGGCTTGTAGAAATGTATAATAGGTGAAAGTTTATAGCATATACTTCTTACAAGGACATGCTTCGGATATGTCCCCAACAATGCAAGAAGATTACATTAAACAAGCTAGCAATTGATGGAGCATTCAATGAACAACCCTAACATAAGTATGATCCCTTTTCCAACATGTACAATCGTAGATGGAGAGATCATCCCAAGTTACATTATGGGAACTCAATAAGGCAATCAAGGCCAACAGTTTTATCCCCACGGATTTTAGTCCCAACAGAATTATCAAGCACGACAGCCCTTACATTATCAACCTCCAATGTTATGGGGTCATCTTCCAATGATGATCTTCATGAGATGATAAAAACTTTGGCTTCTAATATTATGACCTGCAACAAAATATCATGTCTTTTCAATAGGAAACAAGGTCAAGTGTTCATAACTTAGAGAAGCAAATAGGGCAAGTAACTTCAAGTATAGGGAAATGGGAAGCATAAATGACTGGAAAATTGTCTTTCCAAGCATTGAATCTAAAAGAGAATGTTGATGCGATCAAGTTGCGAAGTGGGAAAGAACTTGAAAGGAAAAGGTCAAAACATATTGAGATGGAGGAAGAAGAGGAGATAGAAACTAAAAAGAGTACAAAGATGAAACATCCTCCTCTTCCACAAATTGAAACAATGAACAACACTCAAAAGGTGAATCCTCAATCAATGAATTCCAATCCTTTCCTGTGAGTTCTGTTAAGTCTAAGAAAGAGGATAAAGAAAAGGAGATTTTAGAGATTTTCAAGAAAGTGAAACTCAACATTCCTTTGATTGATTCTATCAAGCAAATTCCCAAGTTTGCCAAATTCTTGAAAGAGTTTTGTACTACAAAAGAGTCTATAAGCTAAAAGGCCATGAAATGATAAGTATGGGTGAAGTTGTATCTTTTGTTGTTCAAAATAATATGCCTTTGAAGCAAAAAGATCTAGGTGTGTTTACTATCCCATGTCTTATTAGTAATGCTACTTTTAAAAGGGCCTTTATGCGATTTAGATGCATCCATTAATGTTATACCTAGACATGTTTATAATTCTCTTAGTTTGGAGATTTTGATCAAACTAACATTATAATACAACTTGTGGATCGTAGTTTTGTGTACCCACTTGGTGTAATAGAAGATGTCCTAGTCAAGATTGATAGTTTGATTATTCTATGCGACTTTTATATTCTTGTGATTCATCAAACAACTCTCCTATATTGTTTGGGAACCATTTTTGAAAACTACCAATAGAAAGGTTGATTGTGGTAAGGACACTTTGTTTATGGAGGTAGGAGATGAAAAAAATAATTTAATTTTCATGATACAATAAAATATCCTTATAGCAATGTTTATTCTATCACATGTTATGACCAAGTTGATAAGTGTGTGCAACAAGTTTGTGATTTTGATTATGAGGATTAAGCATAGCTTTGAGCTATGACTATGATTTTACCAAGATAGAAGAGATGGAGAGGCACATATGTGTTCCCTAACATGTACGAATCAACATTAACTTTGCAAGCTTTGCAAATTGTTCCCCATGGTAATGTCTTTGTTGATTTAGTACTTTCACATAAAAGTTTTTTCCATCTATTTTATAGGCCCCCGAGTTAGAATTGAAACCTTTGCCCAATAATTTGAAGTATGTGTTCATTGGCGATAACAATATACTTCCTGTTATCATAACAAAGGGTTTGACAAGTGCGTAAGAGGACAAACTTGTGAAGTTGTTGTGTGCTCACAAGACGACCATTGGATGAACTTTAGTTGACATCAAGGGCATTAGTCCCTCAATGTGTATGCATCATATACTATTAAAGGAAAATGCGAAACCAACAAGGAAAATGCAAAGGAGGTTGAACCCGTCAATGATGGAGGTAGTGAAAGCTGAAATTTTAAAACTACTAGATGCAAGAGTCATTTACCCCATCATGGACAATAAATGGGTGGTACAATCCATGTGGTGCCTAAAAAGACTGGAATCATGTTGGTGAAAAACAAAAATGATGAACTCATTCCTACTCGCCTCTCAAGTGGATGGAGAATGTGTGTTGATTACTGAAAACTAAATCTTGTTACACGCAAAGATCATTTCCCATTATCATTCATGGATTAAATGCTTGAATGCCTAGCAGGTAAGTCTTTTTATTGTTGTCCTTTTTGATCAAATATAAGTGTACTGAAGTTCAAAAGTGAGACAAGACTGGAAACCAACAAGTTCAATTACATATACAACATAAAAGGGAAAACCAAAAGGAGAACAAACTCCCAAACAACAAGGACTAACAAAGGTATTAGATACAATAACTACATAAGCAAAGTAAACAAGGGAACATGCTCTCTAATACAAAACCTATAAAAAATATAGGTAACATGTCAAACCATGGGGGCGGAGATCCGCTAAAACAGCCAAGCATAAAGAGAACCTGCTAGGAAGCAATTGTTCATCCACACTGCCATCAATTTTTCTTTTGATGAGCACTCCTGGTCATAACTCCATTGGCAACCTTGTTGGTAGCCTTGCAGCTAGACTTGACAACTGCCTTATCCAAGGGAGAGCTAGAGTCCGCACCTAAGCCCCTTTTGGATGAATCCCTGTCGAGAGGAGGCCCATGAATCTCATTGCTAGATGACAAACCGGTAGTATAATCATACACGATATCTCCATTTAGGATGACCTGTCTAACCAAGGGGCCAACACACATACGCTCTACACTTGTAGCCCTCAAGTCAGACCGTGTTGCTCTATTGTCTGCATGTTGAACACTAGATGGACTCACCTCCATAGACTTATTCGATTTTGATTTCTTCCTTCTGTAGGTGCCATCCCTCCTGGAGTTGAGAGCAACTCTTGCTTGGAACCCATAACTGCCACCTCGGCTTGCATGCGATCTAGTCCATGCATAGGATGCATGGGGGGCTGGCTATCAATTTCCTTTTGTAATGGGATCTCTACAGGACAAGACTTCCCAATAGAGGCTCTCACGTTATTCTTTGCATTGCCAGACTTAGTGCAATCTAAGGTGTTGTGCCCAAGAACTCTGCAGAGTTTACAGAATTTTAGGAGGGCCTCATAAATGACAAGTTGAACCAAGGAGGCTCCATTAGGCAAAGAAACAGTGATGGAGTGTGGAAGGTCAGCTAACATATCTATCTCAATAAGAATTCTAGCATAGGAGAGCCTTGACATATTAGCAGTCAACAAATCACTTTGAAGGGGTATATCAAGCACACTAGCAATCTTTGACATACACATAGCAGACCAGCATTTGAGTGGAAGGTTGGGAAATTTGACCCAAACTAGGATTGTGGACATTTCAATATCCAAGGCCTCCCGTAAATCAAGTAAGGCCCTCCATTCAAAACATTTAACTTGTCTTCCTCATTAAGGAATCGATAGATTAATCAGATAAAATCATGTATGCTAAGAGAAGCTTCGCATTTCCATATAGTAGAGGCAATACGGTTCAAAGCACTATACCCTGGAAATTTTCCAGCCACATTTCCTACAACATATGATTTCCAACTAGACTACCAATATCCTGTTCTAGCAAGGAGCAGCTCGGGACATGGTTGAATTCAGGGAAATGAGTTTATTACGATTTGAAGAGAAAAGGTCTCTCCATTTACCAGTTTTGGGATTGGGGGTACCTGAAGTTGGGGCATCATTCACCGTGAAGGTGGGAAGGACGCCTCTTGGGTAGTTTCATTGATTGGGGTAGGCGATCGATTTGCACCCACCGTAGGTTCAATCTGAGCGATAGAGTAGCCCATAACATCCTCATGGATGTTTTCATCATCATCATCATCCAAGCAGTCTTCCACTGCAACATGTTCCTGACATGGTGATAGACCAGCACCCAAACCGGAACCCCCTGCCTTGTCCTGTTCAGAGCGGAGGGGAGCTTCCAAAGCTAGCACTAGGTCAGATGTGGAAGGAAAGTGAAGGGGGATCTGAGGGCACATTTGATTCTGTGGCCGTTTCTCATGACAAATATTTGCAACTTTTCGCTTGTTTTTTGCCATGAAACCCGAACTGATTTACGCCAGATCCAGGTTTGGAAAAGACACAACGATGCACGCCATTACCATAAGGAGCCATCCTCTGAGGAAGGGAGAGCTTCAATTAGGTGCCGCAACCGACCAGAAACCTACTGATGTCTTCCTTGAGGGAAGTCTCTCTCTACTTTCTCTCTCAAACCGACTAACTGAGAGCTATTTCTTGATTCTCTTTTTTATTATTGCTTTCTTAATGGATATAATGGATATAATCATATTGTTATTCATCTTTATGATCAAGAAAAAACTTAATTTACATGTCATCTGGTAAATATACATATTGAAGAATGCCCTTTGGTCTCTATAATGGACCTTTTCAAAAATGCATGATAAGTATTTTTTTCTCATTATGTAGAAAGAATAATTGAGATTTTCATGGATGATTTCACAGTATATGATATTTTTTTTGATAAATATTTAGAAATGTTTTCACGGTATAAAAAGGTGCATTGAAACTAACATTATCTTGAACTATGAAATGGGTTATTTTATGTAGAACAAGGAATTTTTCTAAGGCATGTTGTGTCATCACATGGATTAGAGATTGATAAAACTAAAATAGATGTTATTTCATCATTTCCTGACCCCTCATACATGAGGGAAGTTCGTTCTTTTCTAGGCCATGCAAATTTCTATTGACATTTTATCAAAGATTTCTTTAAGATTACAACATCCTTGTGCAAACGATTAGCTAAAGAAATGGATTTTATGTTTGATCAATCATGTAAAGATGCCAATGATGAGCTTAAAAGACGTGTCACATATTCCCCTATCATCCAACCACCAAATTAGGATGAGCCTTATGATATAATGTGTGTTGCGAGTAACTATGTGGTAGGGGTTGTGCTTGGGCAAAGAATAAGTATGAATTTGCATGGTATCACCTGTGCTTCCTGCATATTGGACGGAGTGTAATGCAATTACCATACAACTGAAAAGAAACTTTTTGCAGTGGCGTTTGCTCTTGAAAAATTCAAGTCATATTTACTTCGTATAAAAATCATTGTTTTTACTGACCATGCAACTTTAAGGTATATTTTGAAGAAAAAAGAATCAAAACCAAGATTGATCAGGTTAATTTTTCTTTTACAAGAATTTGATCTTGAGATCAAAAACAAAAAAGATGTCAAAAACCATGTGGTTGATCAGTTGAGCTGACTAAGGACCGCGAATATTAAAAAAACAATAAGAAAGAAACTCCTCGATGAGCAGTTGTATGTGTTCATTACCTTACAAGACCATGGTATGCTTATTTTGTGAACTATTTAGTCACGAAAGAATTCCTTTCAAGCTTGTCTACATCCAAAAAAAACAAGTTACCAGCTGATGCTATATATTATATTTGAGATACTCCTTATTCATGGAAATTTTGTGTGGATCAAGTAGTCAGAAGATGTGTACCACAGGACGAATTTCATTCCATTCTCACTTTTTATCATTCTCATTCTTGTAGTTGGCATTTTGGAGCAAAAAGAACGACCAACAAGGTACTTGAAAGTGGTTTTTTTAGCCTTCTATTTTTAAATATGCCTATCATTTTTGCAAATCATGTGCCAAAGAACAGGTAATATCACTCATAAGAATTGAATACCTTTAACAAATATTCTTGTAAGTGAAATTTTTGATGTTTGGGGTATTGATTTTATGAGCCCATTTCCTTCTTCTTTTGGCAATCTTTATATCCTTGTTAATTATGTGTCCAAATGGATTGAGGCTAAAGACACACAAACTAACAATGCTAAGGTTTTAGATTTCGTTAGGACTCACATATTTGACAGATTTGGAATCCCTAAAGCGACATTAGTGATCGTAGCACTCATTTTTGCAATCAGTAAATGGAAGCATTGTTATGCAAATATCATGTGAATCATCGAACTTCCACAACATACCATTCTCAAACAAATGGCCAAGCTGAAATTTCAAATTGAGAAATCAAGTCCATTTTAGAGAAGATAGACAACCTAACCAGCGAGATTGGAGTCTACGATTTGGTGATGCACTTTGGCTTACAAATCACTTATAAGAATGTCACCTTATAGGATGATTTATGGAAAAGCATGTCATCTACTGGTGGAGCTAGAACACAAATCTTTTTAAGCCATTAAAAAATATGACATGGATTATGATGCCATTGAAAGAGTTGGAAGAGGTTCGAAATGATGCTTATGAGAATGCAAGGATTTACAAAGAAAAGACTAAGAGTCTTCATGACTAAATGATTACAAGAAAAGAGTTTCATGTTGGAGACAAAGTCCTTTATCATTTGTATTTGAAACTTTTTCCTGAAAAGTTGCGCTCTCGTTGGACTAGACCCTTTGTTGTTTCTAATGTTTTTCCTTATGGTGTAGTTGAAATTACAGTTTTAGAAACCAAGTACTCAAAGTCAATGGGAATCACTTGAAACCTTTCTATGAAGGCTAGATGATAGAACTCACCAATCTATGAAGAATGAGCATTCAACATGTCATGTCAATGACATAAAACAAAAGTGCTTACTGGGAGGCAAACTAGCAAAAAATATCAGATTTGCTTTGTTTTTCCTTATCTTTTATTTTTTCATTTTACTTTATTTTTATCATTCTCTTATATTCCTTTTCTTTTATTTCATCATTGAGGATAATGTTGTGTTTTAAGTGTGGGGGTATTTGGAGAATGATGATTTTCTTATTTTGGTTTTCTTTGTTGTTTCCCAAAAAAAAAAATATCAGTTTGGACTCCTTTTTCTTCAAATGATACCTTAAAGCTCCATGGTCTATAAAATCATGATGCAATGAAATATTCTTATAGCAATGTTTATTTTATCACATGTTTTGTCCAAATTGATAAGTGTATGCAATAAGTTTTTGATTTTGATTGTGAGGATGGATTAAGTGTGGCTTTGAGTTATCACTATAATTTTAATAAGATAGAAGAGATGGAGAGGCACATATGTGTTCCTTAAAAGATGTAAGAATCAACATTGGTGGTGCAGGTTCTGCAGACCATTTCTCCTTGTAATGTTTTTGTTGATTTAGTACTTTCACGTAAAAAGTTATCATCTATTTTACAAGCTCCCGAGTTAGAATTGAAACTTTTGTCCAATAATTTGAATTATGTATTCATTGGTAACAATAATACACTTTCTGTTATCATAGCAAAAGGTCTAACAAGTGTATAAGAGGAAAAACCTGTAAAGTTGTTGTGCGATCACAATTTAGCCATTGGATCGATTTTTGCCAACATCAAGGGCATTAGTCCTTGATGTGTATGCATCATAAAATATTTTAGGACAATGCAAAACCAACAAGGTAAATGCAAAGAAGGTTGAACTCGCCTATGATTGAGGTAGTGAAAGTTGAAATTCTGAAACTAATAGATGCAAAGTTATTAAACCTATCTCTGACACTAAATGGGTGGCATCAATCCATGTGGTGCCTAAAAAGACCATAATCACGTTGGTAAATAACATAAATGATTACTCATTCCTACTAGTATCTCAAGTGGATGGAGAATATGTGTGATTATACAAAGCTCAATCTTTCTACACGCAAAGATCATTTCTCTTTACCATTCATAGACCAAATATTTGAATGCCTAATAGGTGTGTCTTTTTATTGCTTTCTTGATGGATATAGTGGATATATTCAGATTGTTATTGATCCAAAAAATTAAGAAAGTACTATACTTACATTTTTATTTGGTACATATACATATAGGTGAATGCCTTTTTAATCTCTATAAAGCACCCGAACTTTTCAAAGATGCATGATGAGTATTTTTTTTCTAAATATATTGAAAGAATAATTGAGGTTTTCACGAATGATCTCATGGTATATGGTGAATCTTTTTATATGTGTTTAGAAAATTTATCTTTGTTTTTGAAAAGATGCATTGAAACTAACCTTGTCTTGAACTATGAAAAATACTATTTTATGGTAGAACAAGTAATATTTGTTGGGCATATTATGTCTTTGCATGGATTAGAGGTTGATAAAAGTAAAATAGATGTTATTTATCATTGTCTTACCCCTTATGCATGAGGGAAGTTTATTCTTTTCTTGGCCATTTAGGTTTCTATCAATGTTTTATCGAAGATTCCTCAAAGATAATAGCACTCTTGTGAAAATTATTAGCCAAATAAGTGGTTTTATGTTTGATCAAAAACAAAGTCTAAATCATGGTTAACTAAATTGCCAAAATAAAGACTTGGATGTCATTTTCGATGCTTTAGGATGTAATTTAGACTTGTTTCTTCACAAAACCTATCTATTGGCAGAATTCATGTCATTTTAAAAAAATCAACTCTCTTATATGAGCTTTTTTTTGCTTCAATCTCATATGCATATAGGTCTTTGTGTCAAGAATCCATGAAAACTAAAGTTTGCATCAAATGGACTTCTGTAGCTCAAGATATTCAAGTTAGAATGGTCGAAGGTCAAAACTAGCATAATGCAAGATTTGATTTTGAAGGTTGTGATTGCCATGCTCTCTCTTTACTTTTCTTGCTATAGATTTATAGATAGGTATGGATGGTATCTTTCTAATTCCACTACAATCACTTCATTTTGACCTCTATAGCTCAAGCTCTACAAAAAACATCAATTGAATGTCAAATCTACCAATTGCCTCGAATTTACTCTGATTTGAATCGTTAACCCAAAATTACTTTCAAAACATAAAACAAAGAATATCAAAAAAATTTATATACAAAACATAGGTAAAGGAACTAGATAGATATGCGTAAAACTATCAAGTAATATGGTTACATCAGTCATACAATTCTGCTTAAAGAAGAAGATTAGAGGGGAAGGTTTAATATATTGTCACACAATGAAATGTAAAGACCTTTAATCTTAACAATGAATGACATATAGATTGACAATAATATAAGTCATCAAAGCTTGGCGATGAAGATGATAAATTGGTCAACAATTATCAACATCTCCCAATCTTGGAAAAAGATGGAAACAAGATCAATTAGCTAAGACATAGTTTAGAAGGATACGATGATTGATTACTATTGAGAAAAGATGATGATAAAACATGTACATTACTAGGGGAATATGTTTTGGGATTATAAAAGACTAGTTCTTTGGTCAATAGTCAATGACATCAAACACTCATCAAATATTTAACATATGTTATTGATTATCAATTATAAACAAGATCATTCTTAGACAAGATTGTGTTTAATCTAATAATTTATTAGGCTTATCTCACTCTAAAATATGTAATCCAATCTAGGAACTAGATTCATCTACATAATTGTCACTTTAGATTTTGAATGACTCAAAAGGTAGATTTATGAAGAGATTTTTAAGAAAATAGACAAGGCCATCACAAAGATGCTAAAGAAATATAACCACCTAATAAAGCCAAATATCGATCACATAAAGAAACAGTGCAAAGTTATCCAATACAATAGGCCAACAACTAAAGAATGAAAATAAATAAAAATAAGTTGTACAATAATAGCCTAAAGTTTTGCCATGTAATCAAAAGGAATCAAAAGTCAATATTTAATCACCCCAAGTGAGGAAAGAAGTCAAATTGATGCATTATGGTGACAATTGAATAAGTTAACAAACCTAAAGACAACAATACTATCCAAACTACCTTTTTAGAGCCTAAATTAGCTTTAATTGATATCCTCATAAATGAAGATACACATCTCAAAGGAAAAATAATAGTTTATGGAAGATGATGTCTTCTTAGATGAATAAATAATGGAAGAAAGAATAAACATTCAACCTAAAAAAATTGCATAACATGAACATAAGAAAAATAAATGATTTTTCAATTATGATGCAATAAATGAATGATTATGATGCAATGAAAGAAACTGATATGGTATAAATTCTTTATGAGGTAGAGATGAATGACCATGATGATCTTGCATAAACCAATATGGTGTTCACTCTCTCACACTCATTTGAAACAAAACATGGTCAATTACCTTATCTTGATAATGGCTATGAAGATAGAATAGATGAAAAGGTTATGAATTATAGCAATCAACTAGTTGAACCTATAATCAATCAAGGATTAGGAGTGACATTGATGCAATCCAATCATCAAAGGATTGATTTGAGGTTCCAGTTGGTCAGTTATGAGGCTTAGGGCTAAAAAGTTCAACGAAGCCTTCAATGGACTTCTTCAATATACATGGACTAAGGTGGACTTCAAGAGGATTTATAATAATACATAGAAAACCTTGATTAATGTAATTCATGTTTAAGAAGGGCTTGTTGGTGGAACCAAGACCATTACACAAGGATTGGGAGAAGAATAGTAGATTCAGACAATTTGACATTTCGTTACTCTTTTGGTCATAATTGGAGCTAAATATTGATTTTTGTTTGATTTCAACTGGGTTGGAAATTAGACTTCCATAACTTTATAACGGTATATGGCCCGTTTTCTAATTCATTAAAATGAGAGAGAACCATCGTTCTAAGTTGGGCTATCAAACTTTATTTATTTGAGAGGAGACATTTGTCTAAGTTTCAGCCTTGTTTATTTTGTTTATTTTATATAGTTTTGGCTAGTTTTAACTCGGTTTGATTATTAATTAAATTGGGTTTATGTGGGAATTATTAGGGAAACTAGAGTTTTGGCTTGGATTTAAATACTCTTTAAGAAATAATTTTAGTAGAATTTTTAAATAATTTCAACATTGTAGCCAATTTTTGGATACTCAACCTTGATTCTTGATTAAACTTTTCAATTCTTCAAAGATTTGACCATTCTTTGTGGTGGATTTTACTTTCTTTGCTCACCTCCAAGTGTAGGCATTGTGATTAAGTTTGTTTTTAGTCTTGATGCCTTGGAGCAAGTCTTCAATTATGACAAGCTCATTCAAATCTAAACTAACTTCGATTAGATTGATCATGGTTCATGAATTTCATTAAATTATGCTAGGGTTCCCATTAGTTGGTATCATAGCAAATCTAATCATAGGTTATATCCTTCAATTTGACAAGCTCAATCTTGATTGCTGCTGCATAAAAAAAACAAAAGAAATAATAATCATTTTCTTGAGTTTTGGCTGAATACATGCTTGAAGAAACCTTGATCATTGGGCAATTGGTTAGTCTTGATTCATGAATCTTTTAGTAGTGTTGATTGTGGTTCTTGAATTTTGGATAGTTTAGTTTAGTTATTGAGTATATGGAATTTTCTAGAAATAAATCTTTAGTTTTTGAAATTTGTAAATGTTTGTCTCTTTTCTGATTTTTTGTTTCGTGTCTTCAAATAGTAATATTATCTGTAGAAATTTGCATTACTACCAATGAATTTGTCATCGTAGTTTCTTTTTGTTAGTTTCATAAATATCTTGCTTCTTGAGTTTATATCAAATTTATAAATTCACTGCATAGTTGGTTAATTTTTTTTCTAAATTATTGTTAAATGATTTCAAGAACTAAAGAAAGACAATTTGAGTGGAAAAAGGTGTAGGGAACTTATTAGAGTGAAAAGCCAATAAATCTCTATGAAACATGAGTGTGCAAGGTATTTTATTATTATTGCTAACAATTTTGTGTAGGTAAAAAAATGAGATAATGTCTTCTAGCAATGTTTCACCGAAGAGGAGAGGATTGTCGGAGGATGGGCTATCTAAAATGCAAAAACAAATGGAGTTCATGTTTGGAAGATGATAAGTAGGTTTGAAGATAGGCTGGAAAAATGGAGACTAAGGTTGAAAGTGGGCTTGGAAAGAGGGTAGAGAAATTAGAAAGGAGGAGAGTGTTGTTGGAAACTCTACAGAAGGAGCCGAAGATGATTTTAACTGTGGTAATGAGTTTTGTACACATAATAATGAGTTGTATGAGGCTCGAACAAGGAAGGGTAGAATTTGGCTCGATAGGGGTTTTAGGCATAAGAGGAATTTTTATGATTTGGGTGACGTTGATCGAAAATTGGGTAGTATTATGTTGAAAATCCTAACATTTAAGGGAAAAACTAACCCTGAAGCTTACTTGGATTGGGAAAAAAAGGTGGAGATGATTTTTGACATCCATAGGTACTCTGAAGAAATAAAGGTTAAGTTAGTTGTAGTGGAATTTACTAATTATGCCATGGTTTGGTGGGAGAGATTGGTGGTAGAATGAAGAGGGAATAGAGAAAGACTTGTTAGCACGTGGGAGGAGTTGAAGACAATAATGAAGAAGAGATATGTTCCTAAATACTATTATAGGGAGTGGTTTAATAGCTGACAAATGATTACACAGGGTAGTAAGAGTGTGGAGGAGTATCATAAAGAATTAGAGGTGGCTATGATTAGAGCTAATGTTAATGAGGATGAGGAAGTTACTATGTCTAGGTTTTTGAATGAATTGAATAGAGATATAGTTAATGTTGTGGAGTTGCAATCATATGTTGATTTAGAGTGGTCGATCTGGATCTTATACAGGGTCTTTTTCGGGTTGGATAATGAGTTATAGGAGAGAGGTTAGTGCACCAATGAAGCCATGGTGACTTCCAAAATTGCCAAACCTACCTCCATGAAGAAGTAGGTTTCAAGCAATGATAAAAAACATAAGGGAGAAACCCAACCTAAGATTAATTATGATATAAAGTGTTTCAGTATTAGGGATTGGGACACTATGCATCAGAGTACCAATGAAGCCATTGGTGACTTCCAAAAATGCAAAACCTACTTCCATGAAGAAGTTGGTTTCAAGAAATGATCAAAAACTTAAGGGAGAAGCCCAACCAAAGCGTAATGGTGATATAAAGTGTTTCAAGTATTAGGGATTGGGACACTATGCATCAGAGTGTGCAAATCATTGAGTTATGATTATAAGGGATGATAGAGAGATTGTATCCACTAGTGAGGAGTCTAATTGTGATGACATACCACCACTTGAGGATGCTAGTGATTTAGAGTATGTTGTTGATGATAATGTTTGGTGATTAGAAGGCAACATATGTTTAGACTAATGAGGAGGATATGGAGCAACAAAGGGAGAACATCTTCCATACTAGATGCCTAATCAACAACAAGGTATGTAGTATGATCATTGATAGTGGTAGTTGTACTAATGTTGTTAGTGTTACTTTGGTTAAAAAGTTGGGATTGAATACCATAAAGCATGAGAGACCTTATCAGCTTTGATGGTTGAATGAATGTGGTGTGTTAGGGTGAATAGACAAGTGATGATTTTAGTAGCCAAATATAAGGATGAAGTGTTATGCGATGTTGTGCCTATGCATGTTACTTATCTATTACTAGGAGGCCTTGGCAATTTGATAGGAAGGCCAAGCATAATGGGTTTAAGAATAAATATTCATTGGAGAAATATACAAGGATTTATACATTTGCCCCACTTTCACCAAAGCAAATATATGAAGATCAAAGCAATTGAAGAAGGGATATGAGGAAGACAACATGTTTTGACCAAAGTGGAGGAACAAAAAGATTCAACTAAAATGGAAAAGCAAGCTGAACAACATGGTGAGGATGTGAGGAAGAGAGAAAATAAGTGAGTCATGAGACATTATAGGAGGATCACGACCAAGAACAAAAAAAAACAAAAAAGGCTGAGAGTAGAGAGAAAATGAGTGGAGAGAAGAAATCAAAGGTGAGAAAATAAGAGTGTGTAGAAAATAGGGGAACACCTTAATTTTTTGCAAAATCTAATGATCTTCAACATGCCTATCTTTCTGACTTGCCTATGATTTTACTTATGTATAAGGAGGCATTCTTTAACTCGGATGATTTAGATTCTTGTGTTCCTAGTTTTGTTAAAGTTATTTTACAGGAATTTGAGGATGTCTTTTTGGATGATATTCCTAGTGGTTTGCTGTCGATTAGAGGTAATTTGCATCAAATTGACTTTGTTCCATGAGCATCTATACCAAATAGGCTTAAATATAGGAGCAATCCTGAAGAGACTATGGAGCTTTAAAGGCAAATATGGGAGTTGATGTCAAAAGGATATTTTTGAGAGAGCATGAGTCCTTGTACAGTTCCTATACTTCTTGTTCCAAAAGAGAACAAAACTTGGTGAATGTATGTGGACTATCGAGCTATCAATAACATCATTGTAAAGTATCGACATCCCATTCCTAGATTAGATGATATGTTGGATGAATTACATGGTTCTAAATTATTTTTGAAAAGTGGTTATCATCAAATTGGATGAAAGAACGGGTTGAATGGAAAATTGCTTTTAAAACTAAATATAGTTTGTATGAGTAGTTGGTTATGCCTTTTGGACTTACCAATGCACCTAGTACTTTTATAAGATTGATGTTTCATATTTTGCGTGCTTTTATTGGTAAGTTTGTAGCCATTTACATTGATGATATCTTGATTTATGGTAAGGAGATTGATGAACATATAGGTCATTCGAGACAAGTTCTTAATGTGCTTAGAAAAAAGTCCTTATATGCTAATTTGAAAAGGTGTGACTTTTGTATGGATAGGATTGTTTTGCTTGGATATGTGGTTAGTGCAAAAGGTATAGATATTGATAAGGATAAGGTTAAAGTTATTCAATAAGGCTATTAAAGAATGGCCTACACCAAAATCCATAATAGACATTACGATTTTTCATGGTTTGGCTAGTTTTTATAGGAGATTTGTTAAAGATTTTGGTACGATAGCCTCTATATTAACTAAAAATGTTAAGAAAGTCGTGAGTTTCAAGTGGGGAGAAGAACACGAAAATGCTTTTAACATGTTAAAATCAAAGTTAATTTGGCACCTTTACTATCATTACCTGATTTTAATAAAGCTTTCGATATTGAATGCGATGCTTTGAGAATAGGTATAGGAGCTGTTCTAATGCAATAAAAATAGCTCATTGCTTATTTTAGTGAGAAACTCAAAAATGCAACTGTTGATTATCCCAACTATGATAAAGAGTTGTATACAATAGTGAGGGCTTTGGAGACTTGACAACATTATATATGTCCCTAGGAGTTTGTCATACATACTGACTACCAATTGCTGAAATATTTGAAGGGTCAAGATAAGTTAAGTAAGAGACATGCTAAGTGGGGTGAGTTTATTAAAACTTTTTCATATGTAATTAAATTTAAGCAAGGTCAAGATAATGTGATTTTCGATGCCTTGTCATGAAGGTATGTTCTTCGTGATACTCTTAAAACTAAATTGCTAGGATTTGAGTATATTAAGAAATTATATCGTGATGATCATGATTTCAGTGCTATATATGACACGTGCAAGGTTCCGGCCAAAAATAAATATTTTAGTCTTGATGGATTTTTGTTTAAGAAAAATAAATTATGTGTGCCTAATTGTTCTTTACATGAATTGCTTGTGAGGGAAGCACATGAGGGAGGTTTAATAGGGCATTTTGGAATTACTAAAACTTCGGAGGTTCTACATGAGCAATTTTATTGGCTTAATATGAAAAGAGATGTGCAAAGAATGTGTGATAGGTGCATAACATGTAGACAAGCTAAGTCTAGGGTAATGTCTCGTGGACTATACACACCTTTGTCTGTTCCTAAGGAACCTTAGGTTGATATATCTATGGATTTCATTTTGGGTTTACCTAGGTCTAGGAAAGGGAGAGATTCTATATTTGTTGTTGTGGATAAATTTTCTAAGATTACTCATTTCATTGCTTGCCATAAAATTGATTATGCAACAAATATAACTGACCTATTTTTTAGAGAGGTCATTCGGCTACATGGTCTTCCTAAAAGCATTGTATGCGATTGAGATGTTAAGAACTAAAATTTTATTTTCTACTACATGTCATCCACAAACTGATGGCCAAACTGAAGTTGTTAACTGGACTTTGATTCAATTGTTAAGGGCTATCATTCAAAAGAATCTTAAAAATTGGGAAGATTGTTTGCCATTCATTGAATTTGCGTATAATCATATTGTGCATTCTACTACTAATTATTCACTATTTGAGATTGTTTATGGTTTTAACCCTTTTATACCATTAGATTTAATTCCTTTGTCTATTGATGAAAGGGTTGGTCTTGATGGAAATCAACAAGAACAAGTGGTGAAAGATCTTCATGCAAAGATTTAGCAATAAATAGAAAATGATAATGAACAATCTGCAAACAAAGCTAATAGGGGACGAAAAATGGTGAGATTTGAACCGGGTGATTGGGTTTAGGTGCATATGAAGAAGGTTTCCTAAGAAAAGAAGATCAAAGTTGATGATTTGAGGAGATGGTCCTTATAAGATCTTACAAAGGATTAATGATAATGCCTACAAAGTGGATCTACCAAGTGAGTATGGTTTAGTGCTACATTCAATGTTTTTAATCTTTTTTCGTTTGATGTAGGCGATGATTCAAGATTGAATCCTTTTGAGGAAAGAGGGGATGATGTGATCCAACCATCAAAAGATCCATCGAAGCTTCCAGTTGGTCCAATTACGAGGCTTAGGGCAAGAAGTTCAAAGAAGTCTTCAATGGACTTCTTCAAAATACATGGGCTAAGGTGGACTTCATGAGGATTTGTAATAATACAAAACAAACCCTGATTAATTTGCTTCATGTTAAGGAGGGGCTTGTTGGTCGAACTAAGACCATTACACAAGGATTGGGAGAAGAATACTAGATTCAGGCAGTTTGACCTTCGTTACTCTTTTGGTCATAACTGGAGATACATATTGAATTTTGTTGTCTTCTAGTTGATAAGGAAACTAGACTTCCATACCTTTCCAGCAGTATATGCCTCGCCTTCTAATTCATTGAGACAAGATAGAAACATCTATTTTATGTAGGGTTTTGTTGTTGTCAAACAAAATGCAAAAACGATGAACTTGTCTTATTTAATTAGTTGGGCTATCAAACTTTATTTATTTGAGAGGAGACATTTTTTTTGGGTTAGTTTTATACCGGGTTGATTATTAATTAAATTTGGTTTATATGGGATCTATTAGGGAAACTAGAGTTTTGGCTTAGAGTTTAAATACTCTTTATGAAATGATTTTAGCATAATTTTTATGATAATTTCAGCATTGTAGTCGTCTTTTAGTTCCTCAATCCTGGTTCTTGATAGAACTTTTCAACTCTTCAAAGAATTGACCATTCTTTGTTGTGAATTTATACTTTTGTTGCTTCTCTCCAAGTGTAGTTGTATCCGAGTTGGTTTTTAGTCTTATTGCCTTAGAGCAAGTCTTTCATTGTGATAAGCTCATTCAAATCTCAACAAAATTGGGATATATTAAAGTCATGAATTCCATTAAATTCTGCAAGGGTTCGCATCAAACATTCTCTTAGCCAACAATAGTTATAAGTATAGAACAATATTAAATCCACATATTAATGTGATCCAAACATGATCAAATTCGAACTTCGACATAAAGTTTCATATTGTCCAATTATATGTTATTGAGCATATCTCCATATCTAAATGTTGGATTGAGCTGAGACTTCAAAAAATGATTCTAAAGTTATACTTCTATGTGAGGGTGAAATTTTAGATGAATTGGAGTTCGTGAAGGCCTTGTGATATAGGTCATAACAGACTCAATGAATTTTGTTGTTCAATTCCTTCTGGGCAAAAAAGTTTATTTGGAGTGTATGTTGGGTTTTATTTGGTCATTTTTATGAATATAGGTTTGGGCCACATGGGGTCCAAAGTTGGCTTGGATTAATTAAGATGTTGGGATCAGATCAAATTTCCTAGTTTATTTTGGACTTCTTAAGGATTACAAATCTGAATCTAGCATATCTAGGATATTAATTTTGGATTTTTATTAGTTTTTGGATTATTATAACATATTTGGGTTAATTTTATAAGTGGACTCAAATCAGCCCACATATAGGGATCCATTAGGGTTATTTGAAACATTATATAAGTTAATTGTATGTTGCAAACCGAGCAGCCATGGATTAATGAAATTAACTTGTGTGTTTGTATGATGCAACATGTTTTATTTGTTGGGACAAAGATCAAATCTGACTTATCTAGGTATAACTGATCTTGTGGCGTCATTCAATTCAATTCCAATAGTGTTGGTGCCTTGGGACATGTTTTCATTGTGCCAAACTTCTCAAACCTAATTTTCAGCTTTCTTGGGAGAGCATCATAGATAATAATGTTTATACCTAAAATAGATATACACATGTCAATAATAGAGAATAATGATTGTTCATCATAAAATAGAAAGAGGGTTGAAATAGATCATGAATTATAAGAATAAACCATGTTAAAAGAGTTCTTTATTGATAAGGAGAGTTTAAGGAGTAATAGACCAATTAATCATATTATTATAATTTTAAGTCTTATCAACCAAAAATAAATAACCAAAAGATATAGTTCTGTTTAGAATGAGAGTCCTTGCTAAAATAACTAATTGGAAGTTATAATTTAGCATATGATTCGCCTGTGTATCAATGAAAGATGATTTTAGTTTTTATTATGAGTTAATAAACCTCTTTATTGAATACTAATATTTGAATATGATTATAATTACCTATATAGAAAGAACTCAAACTTTTTAATAGTATAAATATAGTAAGATGCTACTATAAATAATATCAACTCCAAGCATTCAATTCTTGTAAATTTATTTATTTATTCCCCCTAAAGGTTTTCATCCAAGTTGAACACACAACTTTGTGAATTCTACCGGCAGGAGTTGGACCATATATTAAAACAAAGGTCACGTGTACTCTATTGGAAGCATATCTAGGAGAGGATGAGATAGAATAGTAAAGAGGTTGTAGGTGAGGAGCCAATGCAAAAAAAAATATACCAAGGGGAGGTTTTATAGATGGAACTCAACCATTATTACGAGAAGCCTTCTCTAACTTGCCATGACCCATTGAGAGTATTCATTTTTTCCTTGCAGTGATGATATGAAATTGAGTCTCTCTACCTTGATAAGTTCAGTGGCATGAGCAAGCAAAGCTTCCTTTGTTGAAGGGCTAAAGAGATTTGGATAGTATGCCAATGTAGGGTGAAGTGTACACCTAGAAAATAAGGCTATGAGCTATCAATAACTATGTCATCCTAATTATCATCATAAATAGAAAATAACAAATGTAAAGGTTTATCCAACAACTTCATTGCATTCTCAACAATCTCATCATTATTCTCAACATACAAACCTTAAATGGTCTCTAGTTTTATATGTAACTCAAGTCCATGTGATGTCAAACTCCAAATGAATGCAAGAGCAGTCAGACATAGCTTTTTGAAGCTTTTTCTGTACAATATTATTTACTCTGCATGGTTGGTGAATATCAAAGACAATCCTATTTGACAAGTTTAAGAATTTATCCTTAACAAATATTATAGAAGGATCACAAATCACCTATCAATAAGTTATAAAAATTGTATAAGAAGTACAATGAGTACTCACATCATATTGATCTCTGAGCAACTAGTTTAGATAAGGCCATAACAATTCTATCCCAGCAAAAAAATCATCTTCTATGTACTAATCATCATAGCCAGGACCAATAAGAACAAAATGTTTTTTTATGTGAACCTCTTGAACATGCGAATAAGTAACCCACATATAAAGACATCAATTCCCGGAAAGTTAACTAAATCAGGTTTGATAAGACTGTGGCACAAACATAACTTGTATCTAGATACCAATATTATTGGATTTGAACCCTCACCCAATGAATAACAATTCATGAACGAGAAGTATAGATTGACACCACAAAGTGATATGTGCCCTTTCCTTAAACACTTAAAATGTTTAATATCTTTTTAATGAATAGGTTGAGATTCAGATTTACCTTTCTCATCCATGTGAGCATCCTTTTTATCCTTTGATGGTTCAGGCCTTGCATGCATATAAGGCTTTGGTTGGACAAACCTTTCTCTCTTAATATTGAGCCTCCATGCTACGGAAGATTGAAGCCGAATTGGTCTAAAAACATGAGTTGCCCCTTCTTTTTATTTGCACTCCATCTTTGTTTCCATATAGACCATGTCTTCCAAATCCATATAATGTTATAATTCTACAACATTCATAATGTCCTTATTCAGCCCATTAAAAAATCTAGCCATAATAACTTCCTTATCCTCAAACACATTGGTCTAAATCATTGCAATCTTCATCTCCTTGAAATACTCATCCATGAACTTAGGACCATGATTCAAACCCTTCAATTTTATATACAAAATCTCTATAATATTGGTTAGGCGCAAATTGCCTTCTCATCAACACTTTCATCTCCTCCTACGACGTTACCAACCTTTCTCCACTCCTACTAATCACATTTTGATCCCACCAAATTATTGCCTACTCCATTAATTCAATGACTACCAAATTCACCTTCTTCTCCTCTGAATAGTTATGGCAATCAAAAATGCAATCCATCTTTTTCTCCCACTCAAAATATATTTTGGCATTGTTTTTACCTAAAAACTAAGTATTTTCAATTTGATAGTATCCAAATCACCATCTACATCATCATGTCCACTAAAACTATAAAAGTTTGCCGTTTGGTTGAATTGGCCCCTAGTTTTATTCTCAAAATCCCTTCTGTTTCTAGGCTTTCAAAAACCTTTCTTATGTCAAATGTTTTAGATATGTTGTAAATATGTAAGATATATTGTAAATATGCTTTGAGAAACAAAAACAACATAAACAGGACAAATTTCAAAACTGACAAAGAAAACAAAAAAACAAACTTGTTTACGACAAGTATGAATTTGGAACCTAAGGTAAATGATGTCCACTTGAGCTAAAATTTGTGATGAAGTGGAATTCAACCCAAATAGAAAAATATTAGATTTAAGTAATTTACAATAAAGTTTGATATGTTGTTGCAAAATGTTATGGATTGAATCCAATAATGCTAGTGTCTAGATACAAGTTATATTTGTGTTACAGTCCTATCAAACCTGATTTACTTCACTTTTCAGGAATTGGTGTCTTTGCGTGTGGGTTGCATGACCGCGTGGTCAAGAGGTTCACATCATTTGGTATCAAAGCTTGACTCCATTAGTTAGGTTATATCCTTTTAAAATTTTCATATCTTGTTGATTTCACAAAAATTCCTTAATGTCCAATTTCTTCTTTTTCTTGAATTTGCGGGATATAAAAAAGAATTATTTTTTTATGTTATTGTCCAATATATATCAAGAGCATAAAAAAGAGTAGAAAAAAAGTTGTTCAAAGATGTTTATTTGTTTCTGTCATAGAACACTCACAAGGAAAAAGTAAGTCAAATTAATTCGAAATTAGGTCAAATTTGAAACTCTAATTACTGAGGTCCCAATCACACCACTTATTAATTTTAGGGCAATTGAATATTGTTTGCTTAGGTTTTTAGTTTAGGGTCTAATTAGGTCTAATCCCTCACCTAATAAATAGCAATTCATGAACGAGAAGTATAGATTGACGTCACGAAGTTAGTTGAACCTCGATAAGTCATTTTTAGTCCTTTAGAAATTCAAGGAGGAGAGAATTATCTCACTAACACACAACAAAGTACAACAAAGAAGTTTATTATACTGATTTTTTTAACCCTACAAGTCTGATTATGACTCTATTTATACTAACTTTAAACTCAAATAAACCCTAATGGACCCTTTATGTGAACTTATATAAAGTCCACTTCCAATTAAACTCAAACATAAAGAAATAAAATTAAAATAAAGTCTAGTATTGTTATTGCATATAACAAAGAAAATACAAGCTAAATAATATAATTTTTCTTGTTGTTGCCCCTTGTATTTCCTTGCTCATCATGGATTTCCTTATATAAATTGGACAAATAATAAAGCAAATTTTTTCTTTGTTCCTGATATATTTACTTTCCTTCCTAGGCTAGGAAAAGTATTAAATAAATTTCTCCTCTTTAGGAATCAGACGTGTCAAACTTCCTTGCTTGTTTATGAGTTGTTGCAATTTAATTATCCTTGTAACATTAGAAAAAAAAAAACCTAACAAGGTTGTTATGAGGTCGGATTCATCAGCCCATTGATCCACACATATTGGGCTCTTCTTGGACTTAAATATAGGTTGTCCTTCATGCTCTTTAGGTATCACATTCTCTTATAGATTCATCTTCCTTCATATATTATAAACAAGTTCATTCAATATCTCTTTCAGTTCTCTATCCTAACTCTTGTAATTGGCTCACTTAGTACTTTCAATAAATTGTTAACATGATTATACTTGATATTGGGTTGATCTTGATCACTTTCCTCATTGTTCACATAGCAGGTCATCAAGCACCTTAGCTAACTTGTTAAAATGTTCATATTGATAGTTACCAAGGTTGAAAATGCATAAGAAATCTGTTGAAGCCAGATTCGTCTTTCATTCCCCCAAGTAAAACACTAGTAAAATCTCACAGCATTATCATTTAGCTCTCCATCCTTACAAGTGGCAACCATATCATGCCAAGTTATTTCTTCAATTTCTCTTTATGTTAATCATCTTTCATAGCATAATCATCTATGTCAACAACTATAACAGTTGCTTTCTCATATCTTGCTTGACCTCTTCAGCAAAAGCCTTAGCAAAACCCTCCGCAGCCAGCCTAAGTCCCATAAAAGAAGGTAACCTTAGTTTTCCCACCCAAAACCTCGTGGTCATCCTCCTCGTCTTTAACTGACAATGACTTACGAAACACTAATGAATTGATGTCTTTGCTCCGATCGGACGATCTATTCAATACAAACCCCACCAATCCAATTAGAATAGCAAACAAAGCGGTAATTATCACAACTGAGTTAGGCAATGAGTTGCCTAAAGATATCCCTAGCACTGATTCAAAGAACCTAATCAAATTTGAACCACTTAAGCTCATTCTTAGTTAAAAAATGATCGGATTTTTTTCTGGTTTTGATGAGTTTCATTTCGTTTGGTTGTCCTAAAATGTTGTCACTCTCTCTCTCTCTCTTTCTAGAGTGAGCCTAGAACATGGGGTGGGTGAGCACAGACAGAGAGAGAGAGAATTGAGAAGTGTGATAGCTTGATGGTTAAATGGATTATGGATAATTATGTTAAAAGTAAACTCAATCACACTAACAAAGATAAATTATGTTAGAAGTAAAGTTGATTGCACTAGCATAAACTAATTGTATGAATTATAATTTGTTGCATGGATGAAGACTAATTATATAAATGAAAGTAGACTATAATGGTGAGGTCTATAATGTAAAAAGAAGTCAGCTACAATGATGTGGACTATAATGTAAAAATATGTGGTTAAAACATATTAGTTGTAAAATAATGACGAGCAAAAAAGACGAGCACAAACTTATAGTCCACATCATTGTGATCTAAAGGATTTCACAAAAGATAATTTCACAAATAAGATAATTTCACAAAAGAATGACGAGCACCAATATGATAAAAAAAGAAATTTACAAAAGATAATTTCACAAAAGAATGACGAGCACAAAGTTAAAAACCAAGAGATAAAAAACAAATAGGTTCTGATACCAACAAGATAAAAAAGAATGACGAAAACAAAGTTTAAAACTAAGAGATAATTTCACAAAAGATGAAAAACAAAACAAGAATACATGGCGTTGTTACACCTCAGAATGATCCAAAGATCTAGTCACGGGTTTCCAGCCAATATACTATGTATGTTTATGAAATTTCTGATGCGAATGAACAAGGCAAGACCAACAATGTTAGGATCCTTGGTCAAACACAGAGCATGCTTAATTTGCAATAATATAAAACTGAATATGTAAAAAGTTTAAAGGTTTAAAGAAATGAAACTTGAAATTTGTATTAAATTAAGAACAAGAAATGATTACAGGAGATAGGTGTATGCAATGGAAATGTAAAAAGGCTATTTCTTTACAGAGGAATGAATATGTGATTCTCCTTCAAAGAAACTTTGATGATATATCTAAGTTTTGCCTCTTGAAATAGACGAGAGTCTTCTTATATAGATGAAGACTAGCTGGAGAGCTTTGAATTGTGGTTGTTTGTTCTTTTGTATGAGTTGACTCTAAGTGGGAGACACATTTTATAGCAGTAGGGACCACTTCTTGTAAGGAGGAATCTTCACACCGGAAATTGTTTGTCTAGAGTCCAAGTGGGAGACATCTTTTATAGTGGTGGGGACCACCTTTTGTCATCTTATGTTGACAATTTTGGAGAATCTTTTACTATTTTTTGATTGATGGAAGAATGCCATAACAGTCATCCTCATTGTCTTCTCCAAGAGAGATGGCCGGAGATGGAGATCTAGAGGAGTTGGATTTGTTTGAGACTAGGTTGGAGTCTTGATTTTGTACAATCCCTTGCAAAATAAGAAGGTATTCTTCTTTAGATTTTGCAGAGGCAAGGAGGGTTGTTGTCATAGCCTTTTGGGCTAAAAACTTGGATTGTGAATTTTGAATTTACAGACTAGAACTGGATGTCTGTTTTAGAGGTTGTAGCCATAGAACCATGAGGATACCCATGGAACAAAGAACTTTGTACAGAACATAAGAAGGGGAGAGAGCCATCTCTAAGATGGAGTTGGTTGGAAGTGTTGTTTGAAAATTAGGTAGCCACTTTCAACCAAAGGGTGACCTTGAAAATTAGATCACTTATTGCAGCCTTGATTCATTACAGCAATGAATTGTTGTCTGATTTGGCAAAATGACACATCAATTGACTATGGTGTGCCAGAGGATAGGCATCATAGTCTTTTGTATTGATTAAAACACGAATATCTGCATTTTAAGCCAGTTAAAGTTGTAGCTTAACTATCTTAATGATGTGGACCAGCCTCGAAACACCAGCAAAGACCCATTATATGTTCCAGATGGTCTAATGACTCGGTCTAAGACATAGACATTGAAAGAGGCATTAAATGCAATATTTTAAAGGTTTCAACGAAGTCAGAATTGCAATGTCCATTGGAGTATCAAGAGGAAACACTAGTACATCTTCTCCATGTGCAAGAGGGGTCCAATTGAAACAATTCTTGCCAGAACCTACTTGTAAATATTGCATCTCTGTCACTCACTATGCTGTGAGATATGCCATGTAATTTAAAAATGTTATCCATAAATGACCTTGCTACTGTTGTTGCTTTGTATTGATGAGCCAATGATATGAAATGACTATACTTGCTTAGTCGATCCACTATGACCATGATGACACTGTATCCTTTGGAATTAGACAACCCTTCAATAAAGTCCATGTTAATGTTTGTCCAAACATGGTTGGGTATTTGCAGAGGTTGCAACAACCCAGTTGGTTTAAGATTTTCTATTTTATTCCTCTAACAGACCTTGCACTCTTTAATAAACTCTTAATGCATTTCCTCATTCCTGGCTAGAAGAACTCCTTCTTGAGCCTACTGTGTATTTTTAGTGACCCAGTATGCCCCCTACAAGGCTGTTGTGGAAATGGTGCATAATTTGCTCCTGTTGCTCTTTGAGGTTGCCCAAATGGAGCCTGCCTTGTAAAATAGGAACCCTCCCTTAGTTTGGTATTTGAGTGGATCAAACACCCCTGCTTATTGTTGAAGTAGTTGTTTAAGCAGAGGATCTTGGTTGTAGGCTTGATGCAGAGCTCCCACCAACAAACCTTAACCACACTGAGTGCCAAGACCTCTCCTTGGATGGGGCTAGTAGGCTCATCAGCTATATCAGTCCCTTCTTCTTCCCTTGGCATTCTGGAAAGGGCATCAGCTGCCATGTTTTCCTTGCCACTTTTGTACTTCACAATAAAATCAAAACGTAACAACTTTGTTATCCATCTATGCTAGAAAGAGGTCCCCACCTTTTGCTCTAGTAGATGCTTTAATGCTTGCTGGTCAGTCTTCATTATGAATTTATAGCCCAAAAGATAGTGCCTCCACTTTTTTATTACCAAAATAAGAGCCAAAAATTCCTTTTCATAAGTAGATAAAAAAATATTTTTACCCTTAGGTGTTTGGCTTAGGTAGGCCAATGGCCTTCCCTCCTGCATGAGTATAGCTCCCAAGGCTTGCTTTGAAGCATCACACTCAACCATAAAGGGTTTTGAAAATCTGGTAGGGCTAGGATAGGAGGGATTACCATTGTTGTTTTTAACTCTAGAAATGCTTGTTGTGCCTTTTCATTCCACTAAAAGGAATTCTTCTTAAGAAGGGCAATTAAAGGGGTTGCCATACTTCCATAACCCTTTACAAATCTTCTATAGTATCCTGTTAATCCGAGAAACCCTCTTAAAGCTTTAGGATTTCGAGGTTTAGGCCACTCCATCATTGTTGAAATCTTTGCAGGGTCTACCTTAACCCCTTCTCTAGAGATCACATGCCCCAAATATTCCACCTCTCAACAGCCAAACACACATTTAGACTCCTTAACATATAACTGGTGATACTTCAATATTTCTAGAATTGATTTTATAGGCCCTGCATGTTCCTCTATTGTTTTACTGTAAACCAGTATATCATCAAAGAATACTAGGACAAACCTTCTAAGATAATGTCTGAAAATCTCATTCATCAATCCTTGGAAGGTAGATGGGCTATTTGTGAGGCCAAAGGGCATCACTTTCATAGTGGCTTTCATATGTGCAGAAGGCAGTCTTTGGCACATCTTCAAGTTTTATCCTGATTTGATGATAACCCGACCTTAAATCTAACTTAGAAAAGAATTCTGATCCATTAAGCTCATCCAATAATTTAATAATATTGGGAATGGAAAACTTAATGGTGTCCTTGTTGAGGGCTCGATAGTCGATGCACATTCTCCAACTTCCATCAGCCTTCCTCACAAGCAAAACTGGTGAGGCATAGGGGCTTTGGTTGGGCTGGATGATTCCAGCCTTTAGCATCTCCTTGACCAGCTTCTCGATTTCCTCCTTTTGGTAATAGGGATACCTGTAAGGTCTAGCATTAGTTGGTTGGGTTGCTGCGTGTAATTGTATCTGATGGTCATAGCTTCTAGGAGGTGGCACCCTTGTGGTTCTTTAAACACTTCATAAAACTCTTGCAACACAGTTTGTATAGCAAGTTCACTGGATTTTTCCTCTATTTTCCCTTCAATATTCCTTAGTTGCAGCCATATGCCCCTCCTTTTTGTGAGTTTGATCTTGTTCAGATTATGCTCTTCTTCAATGTCCTTCATAGGCCTCTACAACCCTTGCAAGAGAAATTCTTCTCCTCCCATAAAAAACCCCATGCTTAGTTCAGCAAAATTCCATCGAATGGTACCCAAACTCCTCAACCAATTCACTCCTAACACCACATCACAACCTTCAAGGGTCAACACAAATAGATTAGCTACAATGTTACACTTTTGCATTGTTATCATTACTGCTTTACAGTGTTCGTGACAAGGAAGAGTGTCTCCATTTGCAACTTGAACAGCTAAGTTGCTCTCCTCTACTATCAATTTGATTTTGTTGGCTGCCTTTTGGTCCACAAAGTTGTGTGTACTTCCTGTATCAATGAGGATTATGACTAAAATCTTACCAATTTTTCCCACCAACCTCATGGTCCTTGAAGAAGGAGCTCCTGCAATTGCATGCAAGGAGATCCCTAATAATTCTGCTTACGGTAGCCTAGGTTATGCCTCTATCTAGTCAGTATTCTCTTCTTCTCTCCATTCTTCTTCTGCTTCAAACTCCAACCCTTCTAATAGATACAACCTTGGCCTGTTACACTTGTGACCTTCTTGATACTTCTCATCACAGAAGTAACACAGCTATTTTTCTCTTCTCTCTTGTATCTGGTTTGGACTTATTCTCCTAACTGGCTAAGGGTTTCTTATATGGAATGCAGGTTCGGTTTTTTAGGGTGCTGGGAGCCTAAGGATTGGTTGTAGTTGTGGTTGTGGTGGTCTGATTAAAGTGTTTTGTTTCAATATGGATATTGTTTTCTATTGACTTCTTCCTCTTACAGGCGCACCAGTCCAAATGCAGCTGCAAGGGTAGGAGGTTTGAACATGGTGACTATGATTCGCAGCTCATCCTTCAAGCCATTTAAGAAAGTGTTGATGCAGAATTCTTCCCCTAAGCCACTGATCTTGCTAGACAAGAACTCAAATTTTGTCTGGTAATCTTCTACACTCCCTCTTTGTCTTAATTTGGTGAATGCACATGTTGGGTCTTCATAACATGAGGGTCCAAATCTGATGCGGATAGCCTCCATAAATTTTTCCCATATTGATGTAGGACTTGAGTCTTTCAACCACTGATACCAAGTGAGTGCTTTTCCCTCTATGTGGAAAGAGGCAATCTCCATTTTATGGTCGTCTGGTGTTTCGAAATAATTAAGGAACTGTTGTGCTTTCAGGATCCATTTGTTGGAATCACCCATCAAAGTGTGGAAAATCCAGCCTTAGGGAGCGAGCCTGAATTCCCCCATGACCTTCAAACAAGGGATTAGCATGAACCCTTGTAATTTGAGATACCCTCACCTGAATTCCTTTGATTTGTGACCTGGACTAGGCTGTCATAGCTAAACGCCATGTTATTGAGTTGTTGTAATACCCTTTTCATGAGCTTCCCTTGTTTGGATTGTTCTTCTGTGAATACCTTAATTACTTCTTGTAATTACTACATTGTGTGAGATAATTGAGTTAATCTTGTGCCTTTAGCCATGTCGCGGGAACACCGCTTGATACCACTTGTTATAAACACAATTGAAATTGAAAAATGTTCCTGGCAATTCACGGAGCCAGGACCTCCACAATTAAACTTTTTTTTTTGTTTAAACTGGAATGGATGCATTTTAATTAATTCTTTTGCCTTAAATAGGCAATATTACAACTTAAATTTCCTAATTAACTACCCACTAATCCCATTACATAATTAGAATTGCCAAATTGAAACTAATTAATCAAATAATAAAAAATAAACCCTTAATAAATACTAATAATTACATATCAGCCCCCCAATTCATGCAATTTACCCTTGGTCCTTGAATTGTCCTAATTTGCCATTCGGTCCACCCTTTAATTACTCCTTTCTAGCAATGACTAGGGTTAGCTCATAACAGTCTTGTTAGTGTTGTGCCCTTGAATCTCTGTTTTGTTCCCTGAATGCCATTACTTTGTTGTTTGTTTAAATTTGGCAGGAGTCGGCTATTTTTGAGAATCTTAGAGTGATGGTGATAGAAGATATGATACGTTTGATACATGTAAGAGGGCTTGCTGAGTATGTTGAGACAAGCTTGAATTTGGAAGTAGAATTGTTCTTCGTCAATCTTGAAGAGGATCCTCCCAAGGTTGCTGCCTTCTTTATTCTTTTTATCAAGTAATAGAGCATTTGATCATTTTCTGCATAACACGCATATTCTACCGTGAATCCATCTGTGGTTAAGGCTCATTTCTTTTTGTGTTTTCTTATTTTCATTTTAAAGATGGTAACACAAGCGGAGGAGAGTAGTTTAGTTACAGGACTTATATGAGTTCTAAAGCTGTTCTCTTAGTTTTTCCCCTTGAATGGAAATTGCAACGACCTCGTGTCACATCAGATGCTAGATAGTGAGGCTAATGCTGAACTCTCCGACAATAAGCCTGCCACCTCTCAATCATCTGAGTTCATTGATCTTAGTTGCTGCATGCAAAACACTGAGATCACCGTGCCAACTTTAAATGGGCAATTTTCTATTTAAAGAAAAGTTTCGATTGTATCTGGATTAAAAATATGTTGAATTCATCATAACTGATATATATCTGGAGACCCTATTCTTCTATATTCTCAACCGATATCAGCTGTATAAATATGCATGCTATGTGTTGGTAGCTTTGTATTTGATGCAGTAAAACCGAATAACTGGTTTGTTTGGCATGGTAACTCAGTGCTGCAAGTGCTGGTGCAATAAAACTATTCATCTAATGTGCTTCGGATGGCTCCTTGGTTATCCAGTAGTGTACTTGTTCAGCAAGCAGCACATTGAAGATGCCATATATAATCTTTCATCTTCCAAATTCTAGTCAGCAGGTTTGTTTTTCCTGATTCTCCTCTGTTGATTAAAAGAATTACTTGTAGTGGTCATCGGAACAGTATTTAATAACGTGTTTGGCCAGCACACTGTAGAAGCCTTCCATCTTTGAAGTCAGATTTAATTCACTTCCCTAATTGACAGTCTGCCAAAAACATGGTAGTGGTCTTAACATCACCAAGCAAAATGCATGTTTATAGTTGATGAACAGCATGAGATAGTTTCATATCAAAGATGTTGCTAGGAGTAGTAGATAGTGCCAGTTGATGCTAAAATTTTATTACGTACTGTCAAATCATGGTTCGTGCAGGAACGCTTCACCCAAAAAAGGATCTCAGCCAGAAGAACTGCTGAGGTAATACTCTGTTCCATATTCTACTGCAAAACATTGGCCAGTAGGTGATGAATGTGCTAAGTTTGACTAGAAATTTGTAACAGAGACCAAGATCTTTTGTGTTAAAATACTTTAAAAGGATGAAAAGGCGGTGGTGGTGGAGGTTATAGGTTGCAACTGGGTTTCTGTGGCCTTGCAGATAGGAAAAAAGAAAGAGAACACAGATGAATGCTATCCACAGGCAATCGTCTTGTAGCATTAACCCGTCAAACTTCAACTCTTCAAGCCCGCAGAAGGAAGTGGAGGGCTAGTTTCTCTGGTCAAATATAATTATTTTGTTGTGCCGGTATGCAAAATGTCATTGGAGAATACCTGATACTTAATTAATAATAATAAATAAATAAAAAGATATTCTTCAAAAACGATGATTCTGCGCGTCCAAGTTCAAGGTCGTTAACTCGCTGGACCAGGTTTTATAACTATGAATGTATAATGACTTGTCTGTTACGTTAGGGTTCCACTTCTACATATTATCCCACGACTGACAAGCAAAAAGGTTAGTCAAGACAACTTTTTGGCAGACCGAATTAATCATTCACAAGATAAATGGCCAATCCTCTTCTTTGTTTGGCAGAAATTCTAGCTTTAAACAAATATAATATTTGGACTATGATGACTGCTGCTTGATGCCCATACTCAATTTCTTTAAAATAAAAGATTTATTTGGCATGACCTTTAAGCAAACTCTTTTCCATCATTACACTCGAGAGAAAAAAACGAAAATTTGAGATTGCACCAGCTCTTCGATTGAATTGAGAGCCAAGAGTTAAAAAGGAAAGGAATACAATGCAGTGCGGATTAAAAAAAGAAGTTAATTTTACTTTTTGGTGGTTGAATGGCTCCGCAAACATTTGCAAATCTAAGAATCTCTCTCAACCTTGGCTCATCCGGAAAACCAAGATCCCAACAAATGTTAAGAGACAGTAATACAAGAATTGTTTTTTTATTACCAATCTAAATGGAGATGGATGGTTTATAGAATTTACCTCGAGCACAGATTCGTCATCAACAATCTTGCAAAGGAGTGCACCAACAAATGGTCACCAGCACCTGTGGTATCAACAGTATCGACATGGAAAGCCTCAACCGATCCGTGGAAATTCTGTTTTGCAAAAACAACACAACTATTTTTGGTTAAATAGGATATTTTTCATTCACTTAACATTCGAGTTTACATTTGACAACTATTTATGGCAAAAAGTCTGAGTCTCCTACGAAACAAGACAAGCACTATTCTTAGCTCACCAGTGTCTTCAATTGCTGGGAGATGAGAACACAACTTTTGTGTTGGTGATCAAAGAATACATACACAGCATACCAGTAAAATACTATATACACGTATGAAGTTCTGTGACGCTAGGAAAGACGTAGCCCAACTTTGGTTTATCAGTGTCTTGGGTTGCTAGGAAATAACACGGCGACTAGTTTGGTGCAGAGATGACATAGCAAGCATTAGCTTTTTGAATGCCCTGTAAATACTTATTTCAAGCATTTGCCCTATAAATTGTATACAAAAGAGTCCATATTTCCAGTAATTGTTTCCTGTTATCAAACAAGTCAAATTAGGATATTAATAGAGCTCCAGGTTCATCCAAAGCACCCCACATCCGCTTTTTTATGATCTTTACGATAGCTTCATCCCCTTAGCAAGTAATCTAATTAGGTTAACAATTAGACTTAATGGGGACCATAATGGCCGCCGCACTCCACTACGCTTAGGATATAAATAAATGCAAACCAAAACTCCCTTTCAACAAGCGGAGTGGGCCAGGCCAAGCACCAACCATCATAGACAATAAACAAGGCAGCTATATCCATTTGAGTGGTTGAGGATTTTACTAGGATAATGACAACACACCTACATGGACAAGCCTGGTTTCTGACCTAAGCCAGTAGTTTTGCCAGCATTTATGGGATTTCTTAATCAATGCCACTGCATGCTTATTTGACCACTATTATATTCCAAACAAAATCCATGCACATGAGCTTTGATCATGATTTCAGATTTAACATCATGAAAAGCATGAATAAGAATGCCGACAAGTATCAAATCCTACAAGATTAAAGCATACTCCTTGTTAAATAAATCAGGTTTGTATCCCTAATTAAAGCAAGCTTACTAAAATGTATGGTCTTCTATATGAGAAAAAGCATGAGATCCAACACCCCACTTAACAAGTAGCGTCATAGACAGTCATAAAATTCATCGCCTCTCCTCTTTCGGCCAAAACTCCGGTTGAGTGACAATGAAACAGACAACATTGCTTACACAAAGATCATAACATTGTTAACCACAAAAAAGTAAGAATCGAACACTGAAAGACTGAACTAAAATTACTCACCTTGGTGTAATAATTGCAACCCTTTTCACCAAGGGCGACCAAGAGCAACTTAAAGTTAGGACGCCAAAGTAACATAGCAGTTTCATCATCATTTTTGTCACTTCCAGTGAGGAACTGAAGTTCGTTATCACTGACTTTGATCACATCTGCCTCATCTGATGCAAACCAAGGAGCTGGACATATTGATCATACACTCGGCAATGCGTCTGAATTCGCACAAGACCCTTTGTCACTTCCAAGTGGCCCAATTACAAGACTTAGAGCCAAACGCTTCAAGGAAGCACTAAATGGGCTAATCCAAGAGATTTGGGCTGATTCTAAAAAGACCAAGATGGGATCAAATGATAATCAAGGCTTAGTCCACATCATCAAAGCAATTGAAGAGGGTAATAATTACGCAAAAACGTTTCAGCATGATCTGACCATCAAAGGGCATGAATTTGATGACTTTCAAGGTTATTAATTAGAGGAATGAAGTTGGTCTTAAATGGTTATGTTAAATACATTGAATTTAGTCATTTAGCTATTTATGATAGCCTCTAGAAGTCCAAGAGACCTAAAAACGTGGGGACTTGTTTATGTTACTGTTTGAGCTCTTTTAAAGCTTTAGTTATGACTTTTCCTATTCTTGGAGGGTTGTTCCAAGTATAAAAGGGGGTATTTCGAAATGATTAAGCAGATTATGTTTTCAGAAAATTATCATATTTGTGAGGTCTTGTGTTCCTCTTCGTTCTTAAAAGAACTCCTGAACTTATCAAGTTAATCTTGTGGCGTTCAAACAACCAAACTTATCACCTTGATTGTTGAGAGATTCTCAGGTTTTCTAGGTGTGGCGTTTCAATCTTTCGTAGTCTTGGTTTTCATCTTGTTAGGTGACGGGTCAAGGCTCAACCAATCTTGTCTACATGATCTTGGGGTTCTAAACCATCATTCTTATTGGGTTTCATCACAATTGTTGATGAAGTTCATATCATAACATTGTTAACCACAAAAAAGTAAGAATCGAACACTGAAAGACTGAACTAAAATTACTCACCTTGGTGTAATAATTGCAACTCTTTTCACCAAGGGCGACCAAGAGCAACTTAAAGTTAGGACGCCAAAGTAACATAGCAGTTTCATCATCATTTTTGTCACTTCCAGTGAGGAACTGAAGTTCGTTATCACTGACTTTGATCACATCTGCCTCATCCCAGATGCTCATAATCTGCTCACGCGCCGCCTCCTCTTCTGATGGCCACAATGGCAGCCTCAGATTTGGGTCATACGAAAGCAGTGCATCTGCATCCTTCGCCACCTTCATTGCCTGTAAATGTGCTGATCTGCATGGCTCCACAATCAAACTTATTGATCCATGGTGGAAAATCTTAGCCTGTATACAAAAATATGATTTTAGCTATATTTTACACGCAATCCATGTAAATATTCTAAATAAAATTTGGTAACTTTGTGCAAATTTTCAAAATATAATTCTTTTTTTTCTATATATAATGTTTTCCCTTATGATTTCAGAGCAATTCTAACCGCAGCAAGTAAAAATCACTTTAAAAATAAAATCTTTAACCATAAATCATTCATGGTAAATAATTAAGACAGAAAATAATAGCACTTACTGATCTAATTAACTCAAAAGATTTAGCTCTTCTGGCTTTAGTAACATATCAGCACTTGGATTTCTATAAAACATAAACTCACGCTTAGTCGTGATGGCATGGATTATAATATAACCATAAATCAACCTCAAATGGCGGGGACTATAATGTAAGAATAAGTCGACTGCAAATGGCAAGGAATATAATGTGAAAATAAGTCGGCTATAATGGTGAGGACTATAATGTGAAAATAAGTCGGCTACAATGATGAGGACTTGAGGTGAACTCCATGAATATAAAGATTTAAAAACCCAAAATCAAATCATTCATCCGCAAGAAAGCTAAATTCAGGTTCTAAATGAGCTTGACACAACAATAACCTGTATTGAGATATCAAAGCTATAAAAATCAAAGCCTCACTTAACTTCTATAAAGAGATGCAAATGAGAAGGGTGGAAGGCATTATGAAGCTTGGTTGATTCGTTCATATGTCATCGTAGTTCAATAAAGAACCAAAATAAGAGAATCCTGTCACAAACACACATTAAAGTTATTATAAAATCAAAGTCTAAAAAAACTAAGCTAAATAATCCTATTTATATTAGGTAAAAACATCTTGAGCAATGCTGAAAAAATAATAAAAGAATTCTAAATGAAATAAAATAAAAATTCTAAATCAATCACGAAACCCATACGATTCCCACATACTAGCTTTTAGACTTTATCTCAAGAAACATTTTAACCTAATATACAACAAGGCCTCTAGAACCTTATAGTAAAATTTCATTTTGATCCAACAATTAGATTAAAAAATTATGTTAGCATAAAATTATGCATTAGAAAAAATAAGTCAAAAATTGCCTTTAATGCCAAAATGAATTAGCTTATGAAATAGATAGATTAGGAACTTCTTATACATAGATTAAATTGATTACGATCTTATCATCATGTGTTAAAGATGTAGCCTCCTTGAAATTCACTTTGGCTCAAATACTCCGAATAAGTTCATTGAATGCATATTTAAGTCTTTTTACCCTTGACCTTGTAATTGGCCCAACTAGAATTTCTAATGGATATTTTGGTACAATTTGGATCACATCAGGATTATAATTTAGAAGTAATTCAGTAGCAATGACGGAAAGGGTAAATTAAATAAGTCACCATAATTAAAGGGGTTAATATGTGGTTGAGATCAGTTTGTCAAGATGTAACCATCAAATGGAATGGAATAATTAGAATGAGATGGAACTATGAAAGTTGCGTTTGTAACTGAATTTTAGCATAATATACAAGTGCAAGGTGTATTTTCATGCTTTTATTTGTTGTCTACACTATTATATATTTCATGCCAATGTTATATGCCACCATAATAGTGATCTCATTGTTGGGACAACATAGGTTGATATTATTCAGTTTATGCTCTGTGATTGTTGTTGTTATAGGAATAACATCAGAAATACAGTTTGCACTTCTGTATTCCTATCATCTGCCATTACTACACTCAAAATAGGAATACTGATACAGCAGATTTCAAAAAAAATGTGATTCAATTGGGCCATGCTAAAAGAAAAGAGAATCCTATGGCTCTGATACCATGTAGAAATATTAGAGTAAGAAAATGATATTTCTTTTTCACTCTACATAATGCATGAGTATTGGTCTAGTATTAACTAAATACCTAGAATCAAGCTATAATTGACTGCCTATAAATCAACCCTGCAATCAGTCCTATAACTGACAGCCCTACAGTTGACTTACTCTATTTAGAACAATAATCAATCCTATAATTGATTTACTATATTTACAACACTATCAAAAAATTTATTCCTATATATAGCATCTTGTTCACTTGTTCTAGTTTCATGCATTGATCTTGGAAAATCACCTTTAGCTATCTCATCTTGAAGTCATAGCAAAATGGTGTAAGAAATATTTCGTCAATGGGCAAAAAAGACAGAAAACATTTTGTGCGCTGATGATGTTCCTAGATCATTTTCAAGTCTTAAAATCACTGATGTACAATGAATTATATCTGGAGAGAATAAACCAAGAGTTATAATTACAGGTCAAGGAATGGATAACCATGTATTATCAAGTTACCATTGCAGAGATGGTTTATATCGACTATGATACCAATTTGCCTCTTTAAATAAGCACCACATAAATATCCTCTCTGGTGCATTTGAAATCAAAATTTTGGGTGAAAAGGAAATAAATCTTGCAAACACAACATTAAATTTAAAAAGAAAAAAAAAAACTAATTATAGTACAAATTTCTTCAAGGAACAACATTACAACATTTATTCATTTTTTCTTAAGAGCATCATAGGTCATTTCATGGACAGAATTATAGAGTGCAAAGAGAAATATTTTCATATAGTATGGAAGCTGATTCATGGCGGAAGCTGATTCATGGCATTAATATCTCATTTGAAATCGTATTAATTTTAAGGTTTAACATTTGCATATGTTTTGCTCTGCTTAATGAAGCATGTTAAATTTGCAAAGAGTACTATTAGTTACCTACCTCTGAACAACATATTAGAATAGCTCAAGTTCATCCAATGTACCATAAACATCATAAGCATCATATATGGTTGTTAACAGCAGCTCCACTTGAATTCTGTCATCACCTAACACAAACCCAAAAAGGCAGTAAACTTCTTAATATACTCGATGAACACTCATACAATCCCAAAAAGTTGAAATGCAAAATCACGCAAACCTATAAGCTACCAACAGAAATATCAAGAAAACTTGAACATTGGGAATTGGGTCTAGAAGTTGAAAAATTCTAAGAGGATATTGATGAAGTTGAAAAGGGGAGTGACATCCTTTTCTAGGTTTTAGTGAGGTTTTGATAGTAAAGGTCCAATTCTGTTAGCCATGATGAAATACCACAAACAACCAACATCCGACATATAAAATGGCAAAATACGAATCATCCAACACCAACAGATTTGACTGTCAGACCAGAGAAAGCACCCAAAAAATAAAAGTCAGATACAAAATAAGTAAAAATAACATAAACCACAGATGGTCACCTCAATTATACATTTCCAAGAAACCTCTGAAGTTTGAAAATAAGTTGAAGAGCTTAGAGATAGTAATTTGTTACCTCTAGCTTCTTGTCTTCAGGATCAGTAACATACTTCTTATCATCTTAAGCTTCATACTACCATCCAGTGAAGATGTTACATTGTCATTAAAACACGTCAATATAGAAGAATGAAACTTGAAAAAAGATATCAAAGGCAAAGAAAAAGCAACGATGGTTGCTGGTGTATATATATATATAAAAAAAAAAAAAAATCCCAGAAACAGCACAGCACAGAAGGCAAAACCAACAGCAGTTGCTTTGATTTTCCAGTCTGCCAAATAACACACACATATACATACATACATCAAATTACAAAAAAAAAAAAATCATACCAAAAGTATAGGAAACGAGCCCAAACCATTTTATTCCTGGCGATTATCAATCTCTGAATAGTTCCAAGTTGCAAAAAATAAGCTAAAAATTACCAAAAAAAAAATATCTAAAAAGCACAAAACGCAGCTGCTAAAATCATAATTAATATCTCATCACACATTAAACCTCACCTCTCATCTCTTCCTCGTAGAAACCTATGGGCATCCTTCCAATATATAGCACATCAGACTTCAACCATAGAAACCATACCTCATCAAGCCTTAAAAATTCTTGTGGCCTCTGTGATTTTTTATATAAACCTAATTACGATGCAATTAAATCAGAATGAATAAGTTTTAAAAAATTAAGATCACAACGCCATTCAACAACAAAAAAGCCCAACACCCAAACTATGTGATGGACTTCTCCATGCAGCATCTTCTTCTTCCATACGGCCTCGCCCATTCTCCTTCAGTCTAGTCGCCTCCCCCGTAAATCTCTCACCTGTCTTTCTGGTTTAGAAATACCATGGACTTCACTCTGCAGCCTCTTCCTCTTCAGTGAGGCCTCTGCCCTCGTATTTCAATGTAGTTGCCCCCCTCCCTCTCTCTAACTCTTTTTTGTTTAGAAAAGGAAAGGTGAATTGAATTAAAAAAGCTTGTGATTTAATTTTTTTTCACATTTTTCGACCCAAATCCATTTTTAAGAGCACCCATATTAGAAGAACTGATGTATTCAAATAAAAATATGATAAAGATCAGGACTAAAAATGATCTCTCAGTTTTCCAATCCACTCTCGTACTTTTGTCACATGTAGTGTTTTTTAAAAGTTTTTTTAATATATTTTTTTTATATTTGCTTATATTATTTTGATATATTAATATTAAAAATAATTTTAAAAAAATAAAAAATATTATTTTAATATATTTCTAAATAAAAAATAATTTTCACTACATTTCTAATCGGTGATATAATCATATACCACATGATAAGATACATGTTATGGTTATTAGATTAAAAAAGAAATTAAACATAGGAAACTTAAATAGCTAAAATGAGATAACTTGTTGCATTGCGCTGGGTTTTTTTCTATATAAAAAATTGATTGATTTTTTACGTGCTGTAATTGGTTATTTTAATATTCAATTAGTAAAATTGTAATGGATAAAATTTGTTAGAAATGGGTTTTTTTCCGCCTAAAAGGAACATTGTAATCGAAACGCAACGGAAATGATTCGTATATTTTTTAATTATAGATAACTTGGGCAAATTTGTCTATCCATTTTGTTTATGTGTTGCCACTTTGTTATGTAATATTATATCTGAAGTATTATAGATAAAAATGTTGTAAAAGTAATTTTTTAACAAAAACAACTTAAAATCCAAAAATTAGATTTTTCGAAGAAATAAAACCTAAACAAAAGAGCAAATAATTAGAATTAAAGACCAAAATTAAAAGCGTATATATATAAACATGAAAAAAAAATAGGGACTATTTAGAAATATATATAAAAATAAAAGAATTAAAATAAAGAATTAAAAGTATATGGGACAAAATGAAAATAAAATATACAAATAATTTTAACCGAAGGATTAAATTAAAACAATTAAAAGTGCTGCAAGGAAAAAATAATTAATTATTTTATTTCTTTATTTATTTTCGTTCATTTTTTTCCAATAATTTTGGTATAACTCTAAATAATTTGTTTTTATTTATATATTTATACTCTTAGTTTTGACTTTTTACTTTTAGTGCAATTTGTCTTTATATTAAATGTAACTTTGGTTAAAAAACAGAGTAAGTTCACCTTTTGTGGTGTGAAATGAAAGTAAAATCTTCGTTTATGCATGTATAGTTAATCTTCAGTTGTTTGTTATTTCTTATATTTTTTAAGACGTTAATATTGTACAAATATCAAAATATAAAATTATTTTTATGAGAAAAAACCTTTAAATAATCTTTCTAATTATTTTAAATGTATTATCTATAATAAAATGAATATATTAAAAAATTAAATAATTGAAAGTCTTGTAGATTGATTATTTCGCTCTAATGTATACCGTTATTAAAAAAATCAAGAACCATTAATATTTTTAGACATGTTATAAATTTGGTTCTATCTGCGGCAAATCGCAAGGCAACTAACTCATATATTTTTATTTATAAATAATTTAACCAAATTTTTTCATCTATTTTGTCTATGTGTAACTTCGTATATTTTTTATTTATGCAATATTCGATATGAAATATCATAGATAAAAAAGTTGTGGAAGTCCATTTGTCACAAAAACAACAACGATTAATGAATTATTTTGATTATTATTCTTATTATTATTATCATGATTGTTAAATTGTCACAATTATTATAGTTGTTATTGGAAGAATTATTGTAAATAATTAATATTCTAATAATTACTAACAATATTGTCACAATTATTATAGTTGTTATTGGAAGAATTATTGTAAATAATTAATATTCTAATAATTACTAACAATATTATCGTTGTCACTATCATTATCGTTATAAAAAAGAAATTCATTTTTTTTATTTTGCAAGATTTTTTCATCATATTATTCTATTTGAAGTATTTTAGAATACTAAGATTAAATTAATTTGAATATTTTAAAAAAAAATTATTTCATTTTTTATTTATTTTTGGCTTTTTTATGTATGATATTTCATATCTAACATTACATGAACAATAATTTTGTTTATGGCTATGACAAAGTGGAGAGCAATTGGCTCATATATTTTATCATTGTAGATAATTTTCCCCAATTTTTTGACATGTTTTGTCTATGTCATATATTTTTTGTTCATATAATGTTAGATATGAAATATCGTACATAAGAAAGTCGCAGAAGTTAACATCTGCAGAAGTTAACATCTAAGAAAAATAATATCAACTGATGAATTATTTCGATTGTTATTGTTATTATCATAATTGTTAAATTGTCACAATTATTGTAGCTTTCATTATAAATATTATAATAAATAATTGATATTCTAATTATTATTGCTCATACTATTGATGACACCATAATTATTGTAAGAAAAAGAAATTAAATTATTTTTTATTTTATAAGATTTATTCCTCATATTATTATATTAAAAGTATTTTAAAACACTGATATTAAAAATACTTTCATCAAAAAATCATAGGTCATATATAGATAGATAGATAGATAGATAGATAGATAGATAGATAGATAGATGCTAATATTAAATAAATATTAAAATATATAATTAGTCTCACATATTTATAAGAAAAAAACTTACAAATAATCATTATCATTATTTTGAATGCCTTATCTATAATAATTAGAAATTTTAACACCTAACAATATTAACAAAAAAAAGAAATTAAAAAATAAAATAAATGACAAAACAAAAATAAATATTATAAGATTTTAAAAAATTATTTGACCTGAAGAATAAATAAAAATAAAAAAATAAAAAACAAAGAGAAAAAATAATAACATGAAAAAGCCACAGAAGTCAACCTCTAAGAAAAATAACATCAACTGAAGAATTATTTAGATTATTATTGCTATTGTTATTATTATGATTGTTAAATTGTCACAATTATTGTAGCTGTCATTATAAATATTATTATAAATAATTCATATTCTAATTATTATTGCTCATACTAATCGATGACACCATAATTATTGTTAAAAAAAATTAAATTATTTTTTTAATTTATAAAATTTATTCTTCATATTATTATATTAAAAGTATTTCAGAACACTGATATGTTTTTTTCATCAAAAATCGTAGATCATTTATTTATATATATATATATAAGGCACTAATATTAAATAAATATTAAAATATATAATTAGTCTTATATACAAATAATCATTATCATTATTTTGAATGCTTTATCTATAATAATTATAAATTTCAACGCCTAACAATATTAAAAAAAAAGAATTAAAAAACAAAATAAATGACCAAACAAAAATAAATATTATAAGATTTTAAAAAATTATTTGACCTAAAGAATAAATAAAAATAAAAAAAGAGAAAAAATAATAAATATCAATTTTCTAATGATTATTAACACAAATTAAAATTTAAACTTCACATAAAAAATTAAAAACTAAATAACAGTGGAAATAATAACAATTAGAAATAAAAACTAAGAGTATATATATATATAAACATGGGAAAAAATATAAACCATTTAAGAAATAGGTATAAAAAATAAAAGAATTAAAATAAAATCCAAGTTTAAAAGTATAAGGGCCGAAATGCACGACACATATATAATAAATATAATTTAAAGGATAAAATTGAAACAAATCAAAACTTTGATACCTAAAAAAATAAAAGAATTGAGACAAAACTGGAAATTAAAAGAATGAGGACCGAAATGAAACTAAAATATATAATCAATTTGAATTGAAGGATAAAATTTAACCAAATCAAAACTTTGATACCGAAAATCTTAAGGATTTCAATCCAATTCGAAAATTAAAAGATTAAGGACTGAAATGAAACTACAATGTATAATCAATTTTAATTGAAGGACAAAATTGAAACAAATTAAAACCTATATTATAGGAATAAGGACCATACAAAATAATTGAAAGATCAGGGACTACAATGAAAAGTCAGCAAACAGTAGGGCCTAACGTGTACTTGTGCAGGTAGGAGAGAGAAAAGGGAAAAAAAGTTAAACCAACCATCAGCATGTCTCAGCCATAGTGGACCCATGCGTGCCATTGCATGAGGAAGAGAACATTTCGGAGAATAATTGTAGATACCGGCAGGGTATTTTTGAACACCGGGAACTACCACATGCATCGTTAGAAACCTGCGTGACCGTGGAAATGGATGGCGTGTTCGACGATGCGCCTACAGTACCGCGTCAGAATATATAATAAAAAAATAGTAAATGATTGGAACACCCATGTAGCTAACTCTTGTATTTTGTCTAATATGGGGGTATATACGTATTTGGCCATTTAAAAAAAATTACGCAATAACGTTAATGCCCCCGGAATTAACTGTGTATTTTTGTCGTATTCATGGGTATTATGGTTATTTTTCTTTGCAAAAATGCAAAAAATTGAAAATAACCCTGGGTCCAATGCTAAAAAACTCAGTAAATAGAATGGGAAAATAGTAATTTCATTATTAAATCACAGTGCCTCTAAGTCTAGATAAACACTGTAAAACACTGTTTATTGCTGTTTAAAACTACGATCTCTTTTAGCTTTATAGATAATTGAAAGTTGAGCACTCAAATAAAAAGAAATAATATATGGTTGGATGCCAGATTTTTATACTTCTCTCATTTAAAGATATATTTTAGCGCTAACATATTAAATCAAAACATTTTATAGAAGTAAGCAAATCGTATGTTAGAAAAAAGAAGTTTTAATTGACCAAGTTTAGAATATAAGAGTAAAATTAAATAATTTACACAAACACATAACAACCAAAATGTGCCCAATAAACTTGGACAAAGTAGATAATATGTGTATATATATATATATTGTACTTTTAGTTTTAGTTTTATATTAGTTTATCATTCATCTCTACATTTTATATAAGTTTTGTTTATTTATTTATATTATATATAGAAAGAAATAAATACATAGATTTAAGAGTTTTCAAGTGAATTTTTAGCATCTAATCTTTAAATTCTAACCAAGCATTAGCTTTTCTTGGATTTAGATTCATGGTATTAATAAAGCCCATATAGAAGAAAATTAAATAAAAAATATTATTTTGAAGAAGTCGAGTTGGCTTATGTTAATGTTTTGAAAAACAAGGAAATGATAAAATTGAAATTTTATATTATAAGAATAGTAAAAATTTTTACTATAAATCTTAGAAATATATCTTGATAAATGAGGCATAACTTTCTTTAAAGATATCAAAATTACATGATCTTAGTGGCAAGAGAAAACTAAAAGAAAAATCTACAAATTTGATGTTTATAACTTTCAAGAATAAGTTGATCTGATTGAGAAAATAGGGAGAGAATCTAAAGATCAAAATCTACTAGTTTTGAAAGAGAATCAAGAAATACAAGATTTTGAGCCAAATAAAAGATTAGAAAGGAGATGGTAGAATAAAGAGGATGACAAGAGATGAAACTATAGAAGATAAGACGACTAAAGGTAATAGAAAAGGGTTTTCACCATTTACAACATTGGGTACAAGAAGAGAAGGAAGGTGATTTTTCACCATTTACAATATTGAGTATAAGAGGAAAAGAAAGGCTATTAAATCATAATTTATCAATGATTGAGAAATTTAATCTAATTAGACTTTATTTTTTATTCTTTTAATCTTCTTTTATCTTTTATCATGAATTCTGTAGATATTTTGTTTGTAATGACCTGATTATAAACTAGATATTGTTGTTAACTAGTCTAAATATATATCTTGGTCTTCTAAGCATAAAAGTCACTAACCTTAACTTGTCTATATATATCATTCTTCTAAACATAAAAGCCATTAACCTAAACTTGTCTAAGCATAGATCTCATTGCCTCTAGCCTTAGTTAATCTAAACATATATCTCAGTCATCTAAATTAAATGACACTAGCCTAAGCTAGTCTAAATGTATATCTGAGTCATTTAAACACAAATGTCATTGGCCTTAGCTAGTCTAAACACATATCACAATAATTTAAACATAGACACCATTTTTTAATGTTTTGCTATTAATCGACTACACTCCCTGTCTTTTTATTACAAATATTTCTTTCAGCCATTTTTTCAATTTTTTTGCTATTAGTCGACCACACTCCTTTTTTTACCATAAATGTTTCTTTCTATCATCATGATTCAACATCAAACAAAACTTTTTCCTCTTTAATTGCTTCAATTTGATCACTTTTACTATTTTTCTCAAATTACACCAATAACTCTTTACCTAAACCTTTTCCTAAATTATACTCCAATTGCCTCAAATTGATCAAACGAAACCTCTCAGTTTGATTTTTTTTAAGTAGGATCTTGATCAAATTCAAATAAATCTTGTTCAAATTAATATAGATGGATCCTAAACCCTTTACCCATAAATAATATGGACTGCAAAAGCTAACCAATCAAAGTTTATCGTTCCTCATTTCTTTCCTTTTTCTTCTTTCTCTTCTTCCCCTTACTTGATTTCTCCTTCACTTCTTGTTTTAATTAGATTCTCACTCCTTCACTTTGTTGTCTAATTCTTTTATTTCTCTTAAGGAATTACCAAGATTTGCTTTTCTTCTTTGACCTTTTGCTCTACATCTCAAGTGTTGCTAATTTATTTTAGCCTTTCAAACTTTGATTATCCTAAAATTTTACCTAAAGGTATAATATGTTGGAAAAAATCCTTATAAAATAGTGGTCTGATCCAATGGTCAGATTGAGAGCATAAAACCAGTTAGTAGGTGATTTTACACAATAAAAATCAAAATTTATCAAGCCATCACTATTAGATCGTATTAACTTCTTGAATAAGTCATAGGATCATTTTATTTTTATTTTTTCATTTTTCATTTTCATCATTTATGAGTTAAATATTGTCTCACGATAACATTATTAGGTTCATTTGGTTTTTACACTAAAACAAATTCATGTCCTTTTCTCTTACTTTATTTACTATTCATTATAAACTTTTAACTTTTGGGGGCTTACAAAGATATTAAGTTAAATCTAGCATGTAATTAAGGGCCTAAATATATCAATATATTTTCTATCATCTCTTACCTTGTATCATTGAATTAAACAAGTTTATATTAGCTCTTGCAAAAACATTATGAACCATGCTTTATTTGTCTGAATAAATAAATTGTTGCAAATCAAATGTGAGGTATATATCATTTTGACATTTTGATTGTTGTGGTTAAAGATCGTGGAGAGGAGATAGAATTGGAATTAGTTATGGACATAATGAGTCTACATTTGCTGTGGTATCTATATTTAGACATATATAAATGTCAAATAATGAACTGCAAGAATATTATACAAAACTCCAAAAAAGGTAGTAAAATCATTGTGCATATACTCACAAATCATTTATTCACTTTATTAGTGAAATAATTGTTTTACCCTTGATTAAGAAAATTTTGATACTTTGATTTAAAGGTAATTTGATCTTATTGAATTGCTTATTAATCATTAAAGAATTGTCCTGGGGCATATCGTTTCAATTGTTTAGAATAAAGAAATGATTGATTTACCCTCAAAGCAAAATAAAAAATAAAATAGCAACCATGGGTATTTTTATAATTTCATTTAAAAAAACAGTCAAATGATGTTTTAACCTTAAAAGGATAAAAGATTTGGCCATACATACAATGACATTTTAGTCCTTTCATAGAGAGTTTTTCTGAAAGTAAATTCAATTCTAAAAAGTTGTTGGTGCATTTGGTTTACATGCTAGCATGTTAGAGGTACTTGTGACTTTTAGGTAGCGCGCACGACACCTTCAAGTGAACAAACCTGCCTTTTCTCTGTATTGTTGGAAGTGCCACCACGTTCTTTTGTTTCTGGTGCAATGCATGTTGATGGATAATGGGTAATTTGTTTCAAGTGTTATTTTTCTTTTTCTTTTTTCTCTTTCTCCTTCCCTAAAAAGTGCATGTTGGTCCTCTTTATTTTCGGTGTTTTAATTTCTTTCATTATTCTTTTGATTTTTATTTTTTTCTTGACCTATTTTTTTATTGTTTTCAATTTAGTCATTCAATCAAAATTTATAGTGTATTTCTTTTCAAATTGGTCCTTGTTATTTTGATTATTTTTTTGTCCAGGTTATTTTCCTTTTCAATTTAATCCTCTAATAGAAAGTTTTGGTTATCTTCTCATTTATTTATTTTTTATTTTTACTGTCATTCTTTTATATATATATATATATCCTTTTATGTAAATAATTTTCCCTTCAGTTTCACTCTTCAAATATGTTAAGGATTAAACTTCACAATATTTCTATTTATGTTGCTTATGGTCTAATAACTTAGATCACGAGTTTAAGATGTTAATGCCAGTCAATATTTTTTTTCTAATTTTTTATGTTATTTTTTAATTAAAAAAATTAACTGTGATTTTTCTCAAAAACAAATTTTCTACCAAATTATCCTGTCTCATAGACTCGCCTATAAATTTTGTAAGTTAATCCTGCTTCACTAGCTATTTATTATCCAATTGCAATTCCATGCTTGTTAGGATTTTTTAAAATTCCTAACATGATAGCACTCTAAATTTCATGCTTCAGACCTCGAAACTAGAGCACTCTAAATTCCCGTTAAACAACAAAATCAGCAGCACTGCCTCCATCCACAGTGGAATGAGTCGACATCCACAGTAAACTCAACAGTAAAAAAGGCACGCCCCTTGTATTTTCTGTTAATTGCCGCTATACATTTTATGAAGCCATGAAATATATCTTAGCAGTAAACTTCATCATTATTCATCGAGCAAAACCAGCTCTTTATATCTTAGCAGAGAGAAACATTTGCAGAAAAACACACACCAGGATTTCCTGGAACTTAAATTACCTGTTGTTTGATGGTATATCAAGAAACAAGATGAATGTGTTTATGCGATGCCCATAACCTTGCAGCATGAGAAACCTTGTTTTCCTCCACTTGTAGACCTCTCAATTGTGGTGAATTGAGGACAAATAACTCAACAGCCTCAGCTCCAATCCCATCACAATGCATGATATCAACACTCTGCAACCTCCTGCAATTCTTAAACATGGAAACCATCGACACAGTGGTAAGTCCTACGCACCGTCTTAGATTCAATTCAATCAAACAGTTACAAGAAACTAGCATGGAGATGAACTCTTTATCAAGCAAGAACTCATTATAAGACAAGTCCAATCTCTTTAACTGCCTTGTATGCTGTCCTAATGTGGCGAGCAATCCGGATTCCCTCTCAACAACATCACAGTTAACCAATGCCAGTTCTTCAAGGCCTGAATTCAATGCTATCCCGAGAGCCTTGAGTCCCTCGCCACTCACCAGACAACAACTTTGGAGCCTCAGAGTTGAGAGACCCCTGAAATTCAGTCCGATAGCTGAGAGATGATCATTCCTAAGGTCCAAAGGTAATCGGAAATCGAGTTTTTTCAAATCACACCTGCAGCTGCTGATGAAGTGATGCAAGCCCTCTCTGTTACCACCATCATAAACCAGCAGAGAATACAAGGAATCACAGTTCTCTGCCATTTTTAGCAGAACCCCATTAACTATACTCCGACAAGCCCTTATCTCCACTTCTTGGAGACCCTTCAAGCACTTAGCAAATGACGAAAAGGACCCTCCATCACCAACACCTTCGCAGCTCTTCAGCTGCAATTTCTTGAGCCTTTTGCAGCTCCTCCACAACCACCCAGCACCATAATCTTCTCCTCCAATACCCGATAAAAACAGGCTCTCCAAGCCCAATCCAGCGTCAAGCTCTTCATTTAGACAGAAACCAGATTCTCTACTGCAATCATCAACTCCATGAAAGCCAGATACATAGACAGACAGCTCTCTTAAACAAGAAAAGGAAACAACCCAGTTAAAATAGAGAGGCCTATGGAGAGAGATAGTGAGCGAGTCCAAAAAGTTACAGGAATTAGAGAGAGAGAAAAGAGAAGATTGTGAGACAGGACCGGCCAAGAACCTGAGGTGTTTAAGACTGGAGCAAAAGGCGGAGACTATAAAGAGAAGGCGATCATGGAAAGCTGGAGAGGAAGTTGTGGTAGCGGTGACTGTCGGGTCAGAGGAGAGAAGGAAGAGAGATAGAGAAGAGAGAAAAGGGTAGTGAGAGAGGACAGAAGCCAGAGAGGCAATTGTGGAATCATCAGGGTTAAGTCTGAGAGAAAGAGAGGTTTTTGAGGTACGATAGAGATGGAGCCAACGCTTAGAGACCAGAGATACCGATGCGGCTGAGGCTGATGACGGTGGTGGTGGTGGGAATGATTTTGGTATTCTTGTAAATATTTCTTGAAGCAGCTCATCGCAAAGCATGTCATCCATTTCTTTTGGTTTTTGTTTTTCTCAATTCTTGATCGATCGATCGATCGATCGATCTTTTCTCTCTCTTGCTGTTGCTACCTAACCCAAACCAGACAAGTTCAAGTTCATTTAGTTGTGGGTTTGGGACTTCCAATCTTTTTTTATTTTTTTAACAACTGTCTTTAAATCCTTTCTAGAACCCGGCACTTTGAAAGAGCAGAGAGTTCCTTGTAAGAAAAAATAAAGAAAGAAAGAAAATCCAAAAATTAAATAAAACAGGAAAAAAAAACTATTCGCTACTTTAAGAGCGTGGAAGACACCTCTTCGGTGGCGTGGAGGAAGCTAGGAAGGTTTCCCTTCTCAGAAATGAAAGGGCAGAGATTCAGCAAGATGGAAATGTTTTGATTTTTATAGCCCTTGAATTTCCATGAAAAAAAGGTCTTCCTTTCCGATGAAAAAAAGGTTTCCGTGTGTCAAGTTTTCTTCCTTAATTTCCATGAAAAAAAGGTCTTCCTTTCCGATCAAGCTCATCAAAAGATTGATATGCACCCACCTACACTTGTAGTACATGTTTCGCTGCCTAGATGTATTCACATCACCTTAGCTTGTTTGTCAGTGGCAATTAAGATATTTATTTTAAAAAATAAATATCTTAAGCAAGTACACTACTTAGTTATATACTACTTTATTTTTCATAAAATTAACATCGACCAATTAATTATTTTTATCATTAATATTACGATGGCTAAATTATTATAACTACTATTATAAACATTATTGCAAACTAATTTATGTGTTTTTTTATATAAAAAAAACAGTATTCTTTGATAAGTTTTCATATATTAAAATTAAATAAAATTATAGTTCTATTTTAAGTGGGATATTTACGTGTGAACTAACCTATTTAAAAAATAGTTTTTTTGCCACTAGTGAGGAGCCAGTTTAGGTCCGACAGTGAATGAAGAATAGATTGAGACAAAAGAATCATTAACATACACAAAATTAAAAATTAGGTTATTGAGAAGTAGCTATCTAGAATGCGATATTTGAATTTGGTTAAAAACAAAACCTTATATGATATATATATAAGGCGAATTCATAAAATATTATTTTTAAAGCTGAAAATATTTAATTTGGCGATATAAAAAGCATATCATATTAATCACTCCCCGTTTTAAATGGGGAGAGATCAGATTATAGACTGTAAATGAACATGAGAGTTGAGAATGACATTTTAGCTTCTTTTGTTTTGTTTCTTGAAGACTTCAACCTGGTTTTGTGCAAGGGAAACAAAAGAGAGAGTGGTGCCACGGAAGCAAGTAAGTGCGTCATCATCATCACCCAATGCCAAGTTTTTAAAATATTTAATCTGGAGTAATCTGATGTCTGGTGGAAGAATAAATCTGAAAGTGCTTTCTCAAAAAAGAAAAAGAAAAAACAATCTGAGAGGTAGTCGATGCCTTTCTTGATTCGTCCTTTTTGGCGCGTGATTTCACGTCAAGAAAAGGAAACTGAGATTGGCATTTTCTCATAGGCCTCACATCACCCAGATGCCATTCTACTCCACGCAACAAAATTAGAAAACGGTATCCCATTCTATTCCACCAAAAAACCGTTTTTTCTAATTAAAATAAAAAAATAACTCGGTTTAATTTTTTTAAAATTATTATTTAACAAATTGCATGTTATATTTATGAATTGTCAAAACAGTGTAGTCATGACAATCTGTTTAGTTTCTCGACTCTCTCCCTCCCGCGTAAAATTGACCCAACAATTCGCATTCAATATTTAATAACTTGCGCTTCAAAACACAATATAATAATAAAAAAACTATCAATTTATAATTAATAAATATAAATAATTAAAAATTCATATTTAAAAACAATTAAAATTCATAATTAAAAGCAATTAAAATTCACATAATTTTAAACTTAAAATAAATTATAATTCTTATAGCATTAAAATATATAATCTAACTACTTCTAAATATAATCATAGCTCATATAATAGCTTGGGATGCTCGTGGATGGGCCTATACTACCCCAACTCTCATGCAAGGACCTAACTAAAATGCTCTTGGACGAGCTTGGATAATTCATAAATGAACCTGTCTGACTGATTATATAACCTCATTCATAAAAATCAATCTCATCATTTGTTAAGGTCGCTTCGAGATGCTCAACCTCCCTAAATCTTTAAGTCCACCACGGCACAAATTAAGTATAATGATGGTCAGGGTACATCCCATCCTATCAACTCCTTCATGGAGCGCAATTGTTGCTTTATGAAGCTCCCATTTTGAATAATACATCTAATAAATATATAAAAAAGTAACTAACATTTATTATCTATAATAATATGAGAAATATTTAATAAAAGTTATATAAAAAACTATTGTATAGCAATTGATTTTGTCTTGGATAACAAGGCTTATAAGGGATTGCATTACAAGTACATCTTATAAAAATGACCATATAGGTGTATTAAATCAACATATGTTATGAGGAAATACCATCTTATATAACATTCTAAATTAATTATTAGATGTCACTTCATAAATATTTGATCTCCTAGCATGCCAAAGATCTAAGTAAGCTATATGAATCACCAATCAATCTCTTTTCTCCTTACCTTGATGACTGATACTATGCAGCAAGTAAACAATATCAATATAATCTCGGATATGCTGAGATAATCCAAGATGTCACATTACCTAATTAGGGCAACACATCTTAATAATATCAAAACAATGTAGTAAGACCTTGCTAATTACAAATTATCTCTCTCCCTGTATATTGATGAAGTTAATAATATCAAATCTTTAGTATATAACTTTCACATATTTTATTAAGACATGAGAGACATATATTAGAGAACAATTTAAACTAAAAAATTGTAACCCATACTAGACAAGCTACCATGCATTTATCTTGTTTTGATAAAACTAGTGGGTGTGAGTAGGAGATAAAGTAAAACATTTAGCCTCTCACCCTGTAACATAACTAGCCATAGTTTAGTACATTTTATTGCATGTAATTAATGTGTGAAACATTTAATTCAAAATCTATTAAATTTTATTATTACCAATCTCCTATGGAGAGTCGCCTCTATGTGTTATTGTCAAACATATTATTTCCCTAACTCTCTCTAGATGATTGATATAGAGATTCTCTCATGACTGAAGCTAGATGTTTTTGCATTTACAATTCCAAGTTAGTAACTAAAAGGGAATTAATAATAACAAAGTAAATTATGTAGTAAAAAATGCTTAAAATAATTATATCTATATAAATAGTAAACACCTAGATATTCATCTCTTTTTTTTAAACATGTTTTATATAGCTACTAGTATAGATATATAAACATGGCTCACCCAGCTGTAGTTAGGAATGCATAAAAAATTCTTCAAGCAGTGTCAGACAGAATACTAACTCTACATTGCCAGTAGTCCTTATGAATATGATACCTTAAACATTTGCATTTTATATGCTCGAGCATACACAATCAATTGATCATTTGTTGCATCTTTGAGAGTGTCTTAGGTGATGTTTGCCATTAGGGTCCAACCATATTAATTTTTTTTTTATCATTGTTATACTTTTAAATTAAGTTTTTTTTTGTGTGTTTTTTGATAGTTTTGATGTGTTAATATAATTTTTTTTTTAAATTAATAAAAAACATTATTTTGAAGCATTTTCAACAAAAAACACTTTGAAAAACAACGTTCACCACACTCCCAAACAAACACTTAAAATGAGTGGCCCATCATGTTAGCTTGATGTTATTGCCTTTAAAAGCAATGGCTAAAAACATGCATCCTAGTAAATACCACAGAAATCCTATTGGTTAATTAAACTCTAGTTGTTTTCATTAGGGCTTAGTTTATTGAGAGATGAGTTAACATGGCAACAATATTGTGTATGCTATCTCCCCAACGTATAGGTGAAAAGTTTGGGTCTCATGTCTTCATTGCCTAACTAAATCTACCATCAATATATGATCTAGATGGATGTCTAAGAGCTAGTTTATATTAAGAGAAACAATGTTAACAATATAGGCAAACACATTTGTCCAGATCCATAATGATATGCTAACAAGGTATCGCATGATCACAACCCTGAAATCATGTGATTTATACATAATTATTAAAATTATAAAGAGTTTAAATTTGAGTTGTGTAATATAATTCAATTTATCTCCCTATTCTAGATATCTTCAAAGCGATGCTGGTTCTACATGTACAAAACTAAAATGTCATCAGGATTTGATTATATTGACAAGTGGTCCTGTCAACCGACATTACTAGAAATAAAGGATCTTTTTCTAGTTCAAACCATATCCTTAAACCTATCAAAACAAGTTGTTAGCATTACAATGCAATTAAATAATAATTTATGATAATATAAAACAATAAATTTATCATAACTATTTAAAACAAATGTATGTATTCATATATGTTGTTTAGTTTGATATGTTTTTCTATTATGACCCATTTGATAACATATACCTTATTTATTTTATGTTTTGCCCTCCTACCATCCATCTTGTTACTCAAATAAGTGGATCTCCTCCAACCCTTTTTTGTTCTCCATCTAGTTAGACAAACCATATACCATTGAGTGAACATAGTGGTATCATGTAATGGTAAAGAATAAATAATATATGTATTTTTTAAAATATCAATAAATTAAATATGGTCAATATTTTACAAAGTGTGACCTACAATCAAGAATGAACATGGTTGATGATATTTCCATGAAAGTGTAAATGAGAAAATGATTTGTGTCAAAACCACTATTATAAAGAGTTATACCTAAAGCTCCAAGGTCTAAATCAAGGTTATAAGAGAGTAGATGAATATCACAAACAGATGGAGATAACAATGATTCGGGCCAATATTACTGAGGATAGCGAAGCTACCATGGCTATTCTTAATGGGTTGAATCGGGACATTGCCAATGTTGTTGAGCCACAACACTGATGCGCACCTCGTGATCACGTGGTCACGCAACCCACAACAAAGATTGAAATCTGATCCCGGAAAGCCGAAATAGGTCTGATAGGAGTGTGACATAATGGAAACCTGCCCCAAGGCACCAGCACTATTGGAATGAGTAGAATGACGCCACGAAGCTAGTTAATCTTCGATAAGTCGGATTCAGTTCGTTCAAGAACTGAAGAATGCAAGAATCACTCTCACACATAAACTGAAAAGTTCAGAATTAAAATCAATGGCTGCCGAAATTAGGGTTACATGAGTTTATATAGTTCTTAAAAAGTAACCTAAATTTTATTTTCAACAACATGTCATCCTCAAACAGATGGGCAAACTGAGGTAGTCAATAGAACATTATCCCAACTTTTGCGTGTTGTAATACAAAAGAATTTGAAAAGTTGGGAAGAATGTTTGCCTTTTGTTGAGTTTGCTTATAATAGAACTGTGCATTCGACCACTAGTTTTTCTTCTTTTGAAATTTTTTATGGTTTTAATCCACTAACTCCTATGGACTTAATTCCTTTACCTTGTGAAGAAAGGGTAAGTTTAGATGGTGAACAGAAGGCAAAGATGGTGAGACAACTTCATGAAGGAGTTCGACTGCAAATAGAGAAAAAGAACAGACTTTACACTTCTAAAGAAAATAAGGGACGTAAATTGGTTGTCTTCCACCCCGGTGATTGGGTTTGGGTGCACATGCGAAAGGAACGATTTCCTAACCAAAGGAAATCAAAATTACAGCCTCGTGGTGATGGTCCATTTCAAGTTTTGGAGAGAATAAATGACAACGCATACAAAATTAATCTTCCTGGTGAGTATAGTGTTAGTGCTACCTTTAATGTTGCTGATCTTACGTTGTTTGACACAGATAAAACTTACCAAAAGCCGAATCGGTACCATACAATTCCTTTCGCATTATAAATCTCAGCAAAGTCAGAATCGGTACCATACAATTCCTTCACGTATTCAAAGCCTAGCAATCTAGTATTCATGGTGTGTAAAAGAACATACGATGTTCTCTTTGCCTTGCTTATACTTGATCACGTAAGGAAAAGTTTCAATGAATTCAACCCATTTTGCATGTCTTCTATTCAACTTACCTTGTCCTTTCAGATGTTTCAAGGACTCATGATCCGAATGGATTACAAACTCTTTCGGCCACAAGTAATGCTGCCATGTCTCAAGTGCTCTTACCAAGGCATAGAGTTCTTTGTTGTAAGTGGGATAGTTCAAGGTCGCTCCACTTAACTTCTCACTGAAATACGCGATAGGTCTCCGATCCTGCATCAAAACAGCACCTATTCCCATTCCACACGCATCACACTCTATTTCAAAGGCTTTTGTAAAGTCAGGTAAAGCCAAAACTGATGCAGAACATAATTTGTCTTTCACAAGAACAAAAGCCAATTCTTGTTCCTCCCCCCATTTAAACCCAATTGACTTTTTAACAACTTCATTCAAGGGTGCAGCTATTGTACTAAAATCTTTCACAAAACGCCTGTAAAAACTAGCTAACCCATGAAAACTCCTTACCTCACTTACCGATTTGGGTGTAGGCCACTCCCGGATGGCCTTAACTTTCTCCTCGTCCATCTCGATACCCTGTGCAGTTACAACATAGCCAAGAAACACAATTTTCTCCATGTAGAAGGCACACTTTTTAAGATTAGCATACAATTTCTCACTACGCAACACACTAAGTACATTACGCAAATGATCAACATGCTCAGTTAAGTTCTTGCCATAGATCAGAATGTCATGAAAATACACAACCACAAACTTACCTATGAATGCACGCAACACATGATTCATTAAATGCATAAACGTACTTGGTGCAGTTGTAAGTCCAAACGGCATTACTAACCATTCATATAAACCATACTTAGTCTTAAATGCAGTTTTCCACTCATCACCCTCTTTCATCCTAATCTGATGGTACCCACTTTTCAAGTCAATTTTAGAGAAAATGCAAGATCCATGTAACTCATCTAACATGTCATCAAGCCTAGGAATAGGGTGTCTATACTTTACCGTTATGTTGTTGATAGCTCGGCAATCAACACACATCCTCCATGTTGCATCCTTCTTCGGCACAAGTAGCACGGGTACGGCACTGAGGCTCATATTCTCCCGAATGTAGCCCTTTTCCATCAGATCATCAACTTGTCTTTGAAGCTCTTTCGTCTCCTCGGGATTGCTTCTATATGCTGGTCGGTTAGGAATTGAAGCTCCGGGTACGAAATCAATCCGATGCTCTATTCCCCGCAATGGTGGTAATCCACTTGGAGTATCGTCGAGAAACACATCATCAAACTCCTCCAACAAAGAAATAGCAACACTAGGCACAATATGATCAAGATCATTAGTATTATTTTTTGTGTTTGGATTAGTGTCTGATTGGGTTGTAGTGGTTTGGGTTCTGGCCGAATCTGATGGTCTTCTCTCCCCTTGGTCTTCACTCCCCATTGCCTTATGCTCATGTTTTAGCTTTATCGGATCATCATACACTTGTTTGGGTGTAAGAGGTACAAGAGTGATGGTTTTACCATCTTTCACAATGGTATACCTATTCTTAACCCCATCATGAATTGCCTTCCTGTCATATTACCAAGGCCTCCCCAACAAGATGTGACTTGCTTGCATTGGTACCACATCGCACAGAACTTCATCAATATATTTCCCAATCGAAAATGGAACCACAACTTGTTTAGTCACTTCACTTCTCCACTATCATTCAGCCATTGCAATCTATATAGTTTTGCATGTTTAACAGTACTCAAATGTAGTTTACTCACAAGTGTGGTACTGCAAACATTAACGCAACTTCCACTATCAATAATTAAACCACACACCTTGCTTTGTATGTAACAGCGCGTATGGAAGATATTCTCTCTTTGTTGATTAGATTCATCTTCCTGGACTTGAACCTGAAGTGTGAGCCTTATAACCAAGGACCCCGCAATTGGTAATGCTAACTCATCCTCATCAATATCCTTCAATGGTGGCATGCCTTCAGAGTGTCCAAACAAGAGAATTATGATGATTATAGATAATGGTGATTTGGAATCCAAAGGTCATAGATCTGACTGAGAAGGCATGACACAATTGGAGGATAGTGATGGGGATGAGTTAGCAATACCGGTTGAGGAGCCCTTCGTTATAAGACGCACACTTCAGGTTCTAGTCAAGGGAAACGGAAACTAATCATCAAAGGGAGATAATCTTCCATACGGGTTGTTATGTACAAGCAAGGTGTGTTGTTTAATTATAGATAGTGGAAGTTGTGTTAATGTTTGTCGTATTACCATTGTTAGTAAATTGAATTTTTGTACTATTAAGCATGTTAAACCATGTAGATTGCAATGATTGAATGATAGTGGTGAAGTGAAATTGAATAAATAGGTTGTGGCTCCATTTTTTATTGGTAAATATGTTGATGAAGTTCTTTGCGACGGGGTACCAATGCAAGCAAGTCACATCTTCTTGGGGAGACCATGACAATATGATAGGAAGACACTTCATGAAAGGGTTAAAAATAGGTATTCCATTGTAAAAGATGGTAAAACTATCATTCTTGTACGCTTTACACCCCAACAGGTGTATGATGATCAAAGAAAACTAAAAAGTGAGCATAAGGCAATGGGGAGAGAAAATCAAGGTGAGGAATAAGGGGGAGAAGACCATCAGATTCAGCTAGAACTCAAACAATTACAACCCATTCGGCCAACACTCCAAACAAATCAGATCATTTAACCACAACTCAAAAACACCCAAATCTGGCTGAGAGTGTAGGTAAGATAAGAGGAGTGAGGAATGTCAGGAAGGGTAATGTGTTGTGTAGTGAGAAATTTTATGCTAATCTTAAAAAAGTGTGCCTTTTACATGGAGAAAATTGTGTTTCTTGGCTACGTCTTAACTGCACATGGTATCGAGATGTATAAGGAGAAAGTGAAGGCCATCCAGAATGGGCCTACACCCAAATCGATTAGTGAGGTAAGGAGTTTTCATCTAAAGATTTTTTACTTAGATGACGGAGAATTAGAAGATGGACACAGACAATGAAAAACTTTAAAGAACACTAAAAAAACAAAAATAACAAAAGCATATGACCTTGTTTAGGAGCCTAGCTCTGATACCACGAAGTCTATCACCGTATATGCGCAATGAAGCCATATAATCTTTGATAAGTCAATTCAGTTTGTTCAAGAACTGAAGAATGTAAGAATCACTCTCACATGTTAAAACTAAAAAAATTCAAAAGTAATATTCATCAAAGGCTGCCAAAATTTAGCTTACATGAGTTTATATAGTTCTTGAAAAACTAACCCTAGTGGACCCTTATGTGGACTTTAATGAGGTCCACTTAAAACTGATCCAAAACCCTAAATTAAAAGGTCCATAACTTAATCCAAAACAAGCCTTGAATCCCAGTTGAAAACAAAGTATTAATTAAAATAAAGCCTTGGGCTATAGCTAACAAAATAAAATAAAACCCATAATATTAAATCCATGTTCTGCCATGAGAAGAGAAGGACGAAAAATATTATAGAATTGATTCAAGACTTATTTATAGCCTTCCATGTAGCCCCTGAATCTTAGAAAAAAAGGAAAAGGTAGTCATCAATGTTATTTCCAATTTGTAGTAGGATTCTTTTTTTTCCCTTTATTGTCCTCATTTCATGGCCCAAATAAGGTTGTATTGGACCCCTCTTGCACATAGATAAGATGTACTAGGATCTGCTCTTGATACTCTAATGGACCTTGCATTTCTGACTTGGCTGTAACCTTCAAAACCAAGTCATTGGACCATTTACAACATGTAATGGGTCCTTGCTGGTGTTTCCGGACTGGTACACATGGATTGGCGCCACCCATTTACTGTCTGTGATGGGGTAAATGACTCCTGCATCTAATAGTTTCAAAATTTCAGCTTTCACGACCTCCATCATGGGTGGGTTCAACCTCCTTTGCATTTCTCTTGTTGGTTTCGTATCATCCTCCAATAATATATGATGCATACACATTGAGGGACTAATCCCTTGATGTCGGCTAAAGTCCATCCAATGGCCGTTTTGTGATCACACAATAACTTCACAAGTTTTTCCTCTTGCGCACTGGTCAAACCTTTTGCTATGATAACAGGAAGTGTATTGTTGTCGCCAATGAATGCATACTTCAAATTATCACGCAAAGGTTTCAATTCTAACTTGGGAGCTTGTAAAATAGATGGCAAAAGCTTTTTATGTGAAAGTACTAAATCAACAAAGACATTACCATGGGGAATGGTTTGCAAAGCCAGTGCTGCTTCGTGCATGTTTTGGGGAACACATGTGTGCCTCTCCATCTCCTCCAATTGGGTAAAATAATAGTCATAGCTCAAAGCTACACTTAATCCATCCACACAATCAAAATCACAAACTTACTGCACACACTTATCAACTTTGTCACAAAATATGATAGAATAAAGATTGCTATAAGGATATTTCATTGCATCATGAAAATTAAATTCAATCTTTTCATCTCCGACCTCCATAGACAAAGTATCCTTACCACAATCAATCTTTGTATTGGCAGTTTTTAAGAACGGTCTCCCAAACAATATAGGAGTACTGGAATCACAAGAATTATGCTCCATATCAAGAATATAAAAGTCACATGGAATCCATACTTCTTATTCACAAATTACTATTCATTAAATGGGGGTTTGAATCCAAAAGTGTTGGTGCCTCGATACAAGTTATCTTTGTGTCACACTCTTATCAAACCTAATTTACTTGGCTTTTCGGGAATTAGTGTCTTTACGTGTGGGTTGCTTGACCACGTGTTCAAGAGATTCGTGTCATTTGGTATCAGAGCTTAGATCCATTAATGAGGTTATATCCTTTAAAATTTCCATATTGTGTTGATTCTACAAACAAAAGAAATGAAAACCAAGACTACGAAATATTGAAACGCCACACCTAGAAAACATGAGAATCTCTCAACAATCAAGGTGATAAGTTTGGTTGTTTGAACGCCACAAGATTAACTTGATAAGTTCTAGGAGTTCTTTTAAGAACAAAGAGGAACACAAGACCTCACAAATATGATAATTTTCTGAAAACATAATCTGTTTATTCATTTCGAAATACCCATTTATATACTTGGAACAACCCTCCATGAATAGGAAAAGTCATAACTAAAACAGTAACATAAACAAGTCCCCACGTGTTTAGGTCTCTTGGACTTCTAAAGGCTACAATAAATAGCTCAATGATTAAATTCAATGTATTTAGCATAACCATTCAAGATCAAATTCATGCCTTTTGATGGTCAGATCATGCTGAAACGTTTTTGCATAATCCCATCTTGATCTTTTTAGAATCAGCCCAAATCTCTTGGATTAGCCCATTTAGTGCTTCCTTGAAATGTTTGGCTCTAAGTCTTGTAATTGGGCCACTTGGAAGTGACAAAGGGTCTTGTGCAAATTCAGATGCATTCCCAAGTGTATGATCAACATGTCCAGCTCCTTGGTTTGCATCATGTGTTGTGGTTGTTGTCAATTTTTTAGGCTGAAAAATGACAAATCAATAGTAACTATATGGATGAATATATGGTTCCCATTATTCCTGATGACAATATCATTTATAAAAAAAACAAGAAAATTGTTTATTCCAGTAAAAAAAATCCTCTTATCAATCTTGTATCTCATCATATGCAAGATCTTCGCCTTTTGGTTAGTTTTGGTTATTTCTCATTTTTGAATTGCTGTGGGATTATTTTGAATTTGTTTTTGGCAGTTCATTTAAGAACTAAAGAAGACACAAAAGAGTGGGGAAAAAAAAGGCAAGAGTGAGTGAGACCATAAGAAGGTATAAGCCATTTAGTGTGAAAACACGAGCGCAAGTGTATCAATTCTTGAGTGAAACACGTGAGGGAGTGCTTGTGAGGATTCTAACCTTGTTTTGCAGATTTTAAATATGTAAAATAATCAAGAAGATACAACCGAAGAAGTTCGACAACCTGGAGTTCCGAACCTCCAAATGCAAGCCTTGTTAGGGGAGATGAGGCGTATGTTGAGGGCTGAATTAGAACCTATTCATGATAGGTTGGACAGGGAAGAAGCAGAGGCCCCTAGGGGACATCAACAAGACATCCCCAATAGGTAGCAAGGTGGGCGTGTTCCGTGGCGGAATATTGAGGAAGAGGCAGAGTCGGAGGAGTTTGATGAGCCATATTTGAACCGGGGCAGGTTTCAGTGTGGGAATGAGAATCGAGAAGCTAGGATGGGGAGGCCTAGGAGGGATAATGATTTGGGAAACATAAAGATTAAAATCCCATCTTTTCAAGGTAAAAGTGATCCTGAAGTTTATTTGGAGTGGGAAACTAAAATGGAGATGGTGTTTGATTGTCACAACTACTTGGAGATAAAGAAGGTTAAGTTCGCTGCAATTGAATTCACTGATTACGCCATTGTTTGGTGGGATCAATTGCTAATTAATAGGTGAAGGAATAGAGAGTCACCTGTGGACACTTGGGAGGAGATGAAAATGCTTATGAAAAAGCATTTTGTACCCAGCCACTATTATAGGGGATTGTATCAAAAGTTGCAGAAGAATATTTCACGGAGATGAAGGTAGCTATGATCCGAGCTAATGTGGAAGAGGACCGGGAAGCCACTATTGCTAGGTTCTTGCATGGTTTAAATCATGAGATTACGGATATAGTTGAGATGCAACACTATGTTGAGTTGAGAGATATGGTACATCAAGCCATAAAGGTGGAGGAACAACTCAAACGAAAAGGATTCGGTAGGAGGGGACAACCTATGGCTAACACCAGCCCATGGAAGACAGCTCCGAAAAGGGAAGAGCAGCTACAACATAGGCCAAAATTTGAATCCTCTAAGAATTCCAAACCAACGACCGCTGCTACTTTAGGTAACACCGAAACTTCAAGTTCTAAAACACGTGATATTAAGTGTTTTAAATGCCAGGGGCGGGGACATAGCCAGCCAGTTTGTAAACAAAAGGGTGATGGTGATAAACACCCAAGGCGAGCTTGAGTCGGAGAATGAGGAAGAAGTAGATGATAATGACATGCCACCTCTGGAGGACGCTGATGATGAGCAAAGTGCTGTGGTTGGAGATTTTTTGGTAGCAAGGTGAGTTCTCAATATGCAGGTTGAGGAAGAAAGTAACCAAAGGGAGAACTTGTTTCATACTCGGTGCTTTGTGAAAAACAACGTTTGCAGTGTCATTATCAATGGAGGGAGTTGCACCAATGTAGCCAGCACTTATTTGGTGGAGAAATTGGCCTTAACTACCTTGAAACATCCTCACCCTTATCGGCTTCTGATGCGAACCGGCCCAAAAACACCAACAAGGACCCATTACATGATTAGGGGCTTGGTTCGTGGTTTTCAAAGTTTCACCCAAGTCATAATTGCAAGGACCATTGAAGTATCTATGTGTAGGAGGGGTCCAGCCCAGCTTTATTTGGGCCATGAAGTGAGCACAACGAAGGAGCCAAAAGAATCCTACTACAACTTGGAAACATGGATTGATGGGCTGGATGGAAGAGCATAAATAAACCTTATGGGTTTCATTTAAGTTAGTTAGCTACAGCCCAAGGCTTGTTTGGGCTTAATTAAGACTTTGTTTTCAGCTAGGATCCAAGGCTTGCTTGGATTAAGTCATGGGCTTTTCAATTTAGTATTTTGGGTCAGTTTTGAGTGGACCTCATTTAAGTCCACATAAGGGGTCCATTAGGGTTAGGTTTTTAAAAGACTATTTAAACTCATGTAACCCTAATTTCGGCAGCCATTGAATAATTTGAATTCTGAACTTTTTAGTTTATGTGTGAGAGTGATTCTTGCATTCTTCAGTTCTTGAACGAATTGAATCCGACTTATCGAAGATTAACTGGCTTCGTGGTGTCATTCTACTCATTCCAATAGTGTTGGTGCCTTGGGGCAGGTTCCCATTGTGTCACACTCCTATCAGACCTATTTCGGCTTTCCGGGATCAGATCTCATTCTTGGTGGTGGGGTGTGTGACCACGTGATCACGAGGTTCGCATCAGCTTCAGTGGCTGAATGAATTTGGCGAAATCAAGGTGACAAGGCAAGTATTGGTAGCATTATACATTGATAAGTATGAGGATGAGGTGCTTTGTGATGTGGTTACTATGCATGCGTGCCATTTACTATTGGGAAGACCATGGCAGTATGATCGGAGGGTTACGCATGATGGATTCACAAATAGGTATTCTTTCACTCATAGAAAGCAACCTATTATTCTTTTGCCATTGAATCCAGAACAGGTCAGGGAGGACCAATTAAAGTTACAAAGATGAAGTGATCAAAAGAAAGAAAAAGAAATGAAGGTCGAAAATGAAAAAAAAGATTTTCAAAAAAACGAAAGACAGAAAAACATTGATTAGAGAGAAAAAGAAAGAGAAGGGATTTCAGCAATAGTGAGAGTAAGAGAGGAAAAATTCAATTACATTACCAAAAGTGAGATCAAGAGAGCATTATTTTCACGCCAGCCCGTTATTGTACTCATGTACAAAGAGGTTCTTTTATGTACTAATGATCTCGTCGGTGCTTTGCCGAGCAATATTGTTTCTCTTTTGCAGGAGTTTGAAGCATATAAAAGATTCTTGAATTTATGGTTAAATTGCATGATTTTTCTTTCTAAGATTGGGTTAGGGTTATTGTAAACTTTTAGGGGGAAATGTGGGATTGTGTGTAATTGATGAATGTGGCATGAAAGGGGATGAAATTAGAGCTAATGGAAAGAAAAAGGGGGAGCCACTAGGAAAGGCCATGGATGGCCATTGAGGGCAGTAATTAGGAGGGAAAGATTATGTGTTTTGCAAAAATAATTAGTGTAAGTTGCGTTGGATGTGAATGTGTAATGAATGATTGAGCATGAAAATAATGAGGGAAGTCTTGTTTTCCCAAGGCCCAGTTTCGGCCAAATGTATATGATTATAGATGTGTACTATCAAAGAGAATCTGAGTGGGAAAACAAGGGACTTAGGATTGATTTCCTTCATTGGAGTTGTAGTTATAGATGTGTACTATCCAAGGAAACTTGTTTCATTTAATTTAGACTTTTATAACTCTAGTTAAGTGTCACCGAACTTGACTATGCAGCGTAGACTCTACAAAACAACAGGTCTGTCACATTTGTGATGCATTTTGTAAATTTCGGGGGTAGAACTGGGTTTTCCTCACTTCATAAGAGTTGTAACCCTGTATGGTAGCTTTCCAAAGAGATTACATTTGTACAAAACATAGTTCTCTAACTGGTAGAGGTCAAAATCCAACCTCTACTGGCAGTTTTGAGAAAAAAAAAAGAAAAAAAAATGGGAGTTTATAATGGTATTTTGATTGACAACAGTTATAAAAACTAAAAATGAAAGAATAACAAATTTACAGGCATATTGGATTGTTTTGGTGTGGTTATTAGAAGAGTTTCGATGGTTGAAAATGATTTTTGATAATTTCCTATAATTGCAGAAGGGGCCATGAGCAGAGCATCCACAATAGGTAGGTGATTCATGCCTATATTCCTAATTTAAATTTTGTAGTGAAAATGTGTGAATTATTCTTAAAGCTTTGGTGGAACTTTCAGAAATGATTTATCAATAAGAATATTTAAGGCATGTGTGTCTGGGAAGTTTGAAATGTCATGAAAACATGGCGATGGCTAGCATACATTTAGTGTATGCTAGGATCCCGGATAAAGGGATCACCAAAAATGGCTAGCATACATTTTATTGTATGTTAGGATCCCAGATAAGGGGATCATCATAAATGACTATCATACATTTAGTATATGTCAGGATCCTGGGGATGGGGATCACTATGCATAGGCTAATACACATTCATGTAAAAATGTGATGTATGTTACGAACCCGGGAAGGGGTCTTCTCTTATTTCTAATGCCGGTAGGGTGATAAGTGTATCGACAATACGTAAGTGGGGAAGTTAGTTTGTGTTTCAAATAGCTATGTTGATTATTTTAATTATGTATGATTGCATACCGTGGGTTTAATAACTTTAATATTATTTTTGAAATTTTTTTTGTTATGAAATAATCTTGTATTTCCATTTGAGGTCCATCATCTTCACGTCATGAGTAAAGCTGTGATTTCTTAGTTTTTTTTGTATCCAGTAGTATTTTGTATAAATCAAATGTTGGTAAACTAATATGTATGACCACTATTTTTTGAAAAAAAAAGAAATGTAAGAAAATGAACTCCTTTTTTTGTATTTTATTAAATGTGACTGGATTTATATTAACTGTACTGTAAATTGTTGAGTGTTGTTAAATGTATGGTTTATTAATTGTGGTTGTGATGAAGATGATGATTATGGTTTTGCAGACCCACGATGAATGGGTAAAGATTGAATTAAAGGTTATGTTATATGTCAAAAAACTTGGGATCAGGTAGTACAGGGGAGGTTCTATCGAAATTTTGATAGAAATTTGAGTGAAACCTTATATATTTGTATATGTGAAAAAAATTATTACGTCTTCTTTTCTTGGCGATGTGTATTATAAGATTAACTGTTTGTCCCCTAGAGAAGGGGATGTTACATTTGGTATTAGAGTCAGGTTGAACCATTGGGACTTGGAATCTTGATGTGATTTTTGAAATGTATTACAGGATGGTTCGAACTAAAGAGCAAGCTAGGACTGACCCAACCCCTACACGAGGAAGGGGGTTGAGTTTACATTACAATAGCAGGACATAAAGGGATTCCGTGGTAGATACAACCTCTCATATACATGTGGTATTGGTTCAGTCCGAGAGGGGAGAATTAGCAGAAGGTCAGGAAAATTCTACATCTCGACAAGCATATGTGTCTCTAACGGAGGCATCTGAAGGCAAGAGGCAAACCAATATATCTTCCCTAGCAATGTCAATGGTTTTGCCAAACCTATTTTCAAATCCTGCTTTTATGGAACATATAGTACGAGCTATGGCGACAGGGATGGCTACAGGTACTTCTAGTGTAGCTCCTAGATCATAGAGGGTTGTCACAATAGTACAATGGGTAAAAGGTATGCGAAAAATGGGTTGCAAAACCTTCTCAGGAGAGGAGGATGCAAAGGGTTGCTGGGCACTGGATGCGTAAAGTTGAGAGTTATAGAACAGATGCAGATGCCCGAGGAATTAAAGATAGATTGTGCAACCCAGTTATTGAAAGAAAGTGCTCATTCTTGGTGGGAGACTATTAGGGGTGAAGAGTAGGAGAGGTGTTGAGATGGAGGGATTTCCGGGAGGGGTTTGAGGAGAGGTATTATTCTTGGAGCATAGAAAGGGAAAAGAACAAGAGTTTTTAGATCTGAGGCAGGGGAAATGACAGTTTTAGAGTATGAGAGGAGGTTCCAGGATTTAACATCTCTTGCCTCCACCTATCTTCCCAAGGAGTGCCACAGAGTAGATAGGTTTTGTGATGAACTAAGACAGGAACTAAGAATGATATGGGGGCTGCTTATGGTATGGAGAGGGTAATGAGGGATACCGCAAAGCCAATTGTTGAGCAGGGAAAAATGATAGGGTTTAAGAGGAAAGATCTAAGGTTTTCATTTGGGTGGCCTCCTTTTCAAAAGAAAGGAAGAATGCACAAATGTCGGGGCAACTTTAGAAGAGAGGTGGGAGCTTTACCCTTAGAAGTACTTCAGGAGGATTCAAACATACTGGTAGAATAGGATCCTAGGGAGGACAAGTCAAACAAGGAACCATGACTACTGGGGGGGTCTATAGAGCAGAGAGGACCCATGTATCCTTTGTGTTAGAGGTGTGACCAAAGATACCCGGGTGTTGCGATGACACGGTCGCACAAATTAATTACCCTAGCTTAAAACAAATCAAACAAGACAGTATAGAGCAAGCAAGGGGTCGATCCCACGAGGACGATTTAATTCAGATTTTCGTGCTATATGCTATGAAATTGGGGGGGGGGGTGGAAGTTGTTTAGGCTAGGCTAAAGCAAACTAAGCGAAAGTTATATAAAACTGAAATTTATCAATAAAGCAAACCTTGGTCGCAAATCAACACCCACCTACAGAAATGAGAACTGATCATGGAAACGACACATTAATTTATATTTTGAATATTTATCTCTTCTTAAAATTGGTTCGTTAACGAATCCACCGTATAACTTACCCTAACCATTAAACAACCACAGTGTCCGCACTAGTAATTTGATTCAATGGCAGCATTAAAATCTAGATAAATTGATCAATTAAGAAACATAATTGTCCGCAATATATGTTTAGTTCGATTGAATGTTCCATGCAAGATTTGACTTTGAAGGCTGCGATTTGCATGCTCTTCCTTATTTTATTTCTTTTGAATTAGCTTTCCAGAAATTTATGGATGTTAGCTTTTGAATGTCACTAGAATCACTTCATTTTGATATCTAGAGCTTCTACTCTGCACAAAACACCGACTAAAGGTCAAATCTGTCAATCAGCTCCAATTACCTCATTTTTGCATCTTTCATCCAAAAATGCCTTCAAAACATAAAACAAAGAATATCAAGGAATTTTATACACAAAACATATGCAAAACACTAGGTAAATATGGATGAAACTATCAAATAATATGGTCGCTTCACCGGGGGATTGTTCTACGATGCCAAGAAGATGCTATATCTGTAAAGGAGAGGGACATCGATGGAGGGAGTATCCACATGTGGGTAGAGGCTGTTATTATTATGGGGACATGAGTCACAGAAGAAGGATTGTCCTTGTAGGGTTACCAAGGAAAACCAAAGTCAGAGGACCGAAGTTCGGAGTCAGCAACATGCAGTTACAGTTGATCAACCTACTAGACCTACTTCGTCAGGGATAAGTGCTACTTGAGGGAGGCCCAAGTTTCAGGAGAGGAGAGTTCAGGGTTAGGTATATCATATGACTCAAGAGGATGTGGGAGTTATGCCTGATGTTGTGGCAGGTACAATACAGTTAAATACAATGCAAGTTTATACTTTGATTGATCCTCGAGCTAGTCATTCATTTATATCGTGTAGAATTGTGGAAAGATTGCATGTGTTTCCTCACAAGTTGAGGATAGGGTTGACAATTAGTACCTCTTTAGGAGAAAACATAAATAATGATGATATCTATAGAGGAGTGAAACTATATATTGGAGGGTTAGAATTGAGTATAGACCTTATGCCATTAGAATTATATGACTTTGACTTGATTTTGGGCATGGATTGGTTAAGCAAACATAGGGCACAAGTGGATTGTTTTACTAAAATGATGACTACCCAGGGAGTAGGAAATAGAAACGTTGTATTTAAAGGAGAGAGAAATGTTATTCCAAACTATATGATTTCAGTCTTGAGGGCTAAGAGGTTAATGAGGAAGGGTTGTCCTACTTGATTAGCTTATGTACTAGACACAAAAATGGGCAGTGTGGACCTGACTAGTATTTCCATTGTTAGGGAATTATAGGATGTATTTCCCAAAGAGTTACTTGGATTACCTCAAGTTCGAGGAACCTAAGTTTCCATAGAAACTATCCCTGCAATTTCCCCAATAGCTTAGTCTCCCTATCGGATGGAAACTACATATTTGGCTGAATTGAAGGTTTAAATTCAGTAGTTAATAGATAAGGGATTCATTCGGCCAAGTAACTCACCTTGGGGAGCTCTAGTATTGTTTGTAAAGAACGATGGTACCCTTCAACTCTACATTGATTATCGATAATTGAATAAGGTGACAGTGAAGAACAAGTATCCACTTCCATGGATAGATGATTTGTTTGATCAGTAAAGGTTACTAAGGTATTCTCTAAGATAGATTTGAGGTTGGGGTATCACCAATTGAGAATTAAGGAACAAGATATTAAAAAAATAGCATTCATAACCCATTATGGACATTATGAGTTCTTGATGATGGCTTTTGGGTTGACCAATGCATCGGCCATGTTCATGGATCTGATGAATCGAGTATTCTAACCCTACTTGGATCAATATGTTGTCGTATTTATCGATGACATCTTGGTGTATTCCAGCTCATATTCGGAGCATGAACAACATCTACGGGTCGTGCTGCAAACTTTGAGGGAGAATAAATTGTATGCAAAGCTAGATAAGTGTGAGTTTTGGCTCAAGGAAGTGGTATTTTTGGCCCATGTAATTTTTGTAGAAGGAATATTCATGGATCCATGGAAGGTAGAGGTTGTGCTGGAATGGGTGAGGCCTACTAATATGACAGTTTCTTGGGCCTTGTAGGATATTACTAGAGGTTTATTGAGGAGTTCTCTACCATAGCAAAAGGGTTTGTGATCTATAGTGATGCTTCAAAAAGAGGTCTGGGATGTGTATTGATGCAACATGGTTATGTAATTGCTTATGCTTCTAGACAATTAAAGCCACGTGAAGAGAATTACCTAGTTCATGACCTGTAGCTTGCAGCGGTAGTGTTTGCCCTAAAAGTATGGAGAAATTATTTGTATGGGTCATAAGTGCAAATCTTCACAGATCATAAGAGTTTGAAATATCTGATGTTGCAGAAGGAGTTAAACATGGGCCAAAGGAGATGGATGGAGTTAATAAATGATTATGTGATTGACTACCATCCTAGTAAGGCTAACATCATAGCAAATGCTTTAAGCAGAAAGGGTAAAGCAGTTATGAATATCATAGAGATTAAGAGACAAGGAACTATAGTGGAATTGAGAAAAATGGGTTTATGGCTGAGTGTGGGTCCTGAAGGGTCGTTGTTATCCCATTTAAAAATCTGATCTATACTTCAAGATAAAGTTTTAGAGGCTCAACAAGTAGATGAGAAGGTAAGGAAGATGAAGAAGAATGTGAACTAGGGTATAGAAAAGTCCTTTTAGGTGTTATCTGATGGACTAATAGCTATAGGAAGACAAATTTATTTGCCCAATGATGAGATCTCGAAGGATGAGGTATTAAGAGAAGCCCATGAATCTTATTTTGCTACCATCCTGGAAGTACAAAGATGTATAGGGATTTAAAGTTATATTATTGGGGGCCAAATAGAAGAGATAAATAGTAGAATTTGTGTCGAATTGTGGGATTTGTCAACAAGTGAAGATAGAACACCAGAAAACTGCAGGGAAGTTGCAGCCGTTATCAGTTCTAGAATGGAAATGGGAGGATATCTCTATGGACTTTGTGATAGGATTATCCAAGGGAAAGAAAGGTAATGATGCCATATGAAGTCTGTTTTGTTTTTACTTGTGAGAATGACTAACTTAGTGGATAAACTAGCAAAATATACATTAATGAAGTGGTCAGACTCCATGGGGTATCGGTATCGATTGTATCTGACCAAAATCTAAGGTTCACATCAAGACTATGGCCTAGTTTACAGCGGGCATTAAGAACAAAGTTAAATCTAAGCATAACATTTCATTCACAGGCAGATGGGCAATCGGAGACGACCATTCAAACTCTTGAGGACCTTCTAAGGTCTTGTGTACTAGAATTTAGTGGAAATTGGGAGGACGACCTGCCATTGGTAGAATTTACTTACAATAATAGTTATCAAACTACTATTGGTATGGCTCCATATAAAGCCTTGTACAGGTGGAAGTGTCGTACCCCAATTTGTTGGGATGAAATAGGGGAAAGGAAGCTCTTAAGACCTGAAATGGTAAAACAGACAATTGACAAGGTACGAGTGATTAGAAAGAGGATAAAAGAAGCCCAAGATAGGCAAAAGAGTTATGCTAATAACCGAAGAAAGCCATTTGAATTCCAAGTGGGAGATAAAGTGTTCTTGAAGGTAGCACCTTGGAAAGGTATCATTCAATTTGGGGTAAAGGGGAAATTAGCCCCACGATATAATAGCCCTTTTGAGATCCTAGAAAGAACCAAACTAGTTGCTTATCGATTGAAATTGCCTGCACATTTGGACAAGATTCACAATGTGTTCCATATATCCTTGTTGTGAAAGGCCAAAATAGAACAATCACAAGTACTGCCACAAGTTCCCATGACGGTTATAGAGGATTTAACCTTAGAAGCTAAACCCGTCAAGATTTTAGATCGGGTTGTAAAGGTGTTAAGGAATAAGATAGTTCCATTGGTGAGAGAGTATTGTGGATAAGCTCACAAATAGAGGAAGAAATGTGGAAAAGAGAGTCTGAGATAAAGGAGAAGTCTCTGCATTTATTTCCTGAAATAGGTACATAAATTTAATTTTGAAGATGAAATTTCTAATAGGAGGGGAAAATGTCAACCCCGAGAAATAAATGTAAGTGTAAATTATAAACTACATAAACAAAAATAAATAAATAAATAAAAGTGGAAGAATTCACAAAAAAAATTAAAAAATAAGAATTAAAAAACCTGGATATAACATCCAGAAGAATTATTTGAGATATCATAATTTTCAACTCGAAATTAGTTGGGGTTAGTTTTAAATTAAAGGAATGAATTAAAAGAGAAATAAAATAGGTTGAGGGGGTAAAATTGAAATAAATGTAAAGATTATGATTTAAATTATAAGAAGAGAAGATGGGTAAAAAGAAAACATTTAAAGGAAATGGGGGCCTAAGTGCAATTAGAGAAATCGTATACCCCTCTCTTATGTCCAGCAGAATGAGGGAAAGAAAGGGAGGGAGATTTTGATATTTTTCTTACCCAGTTGAAGAAGAATTTCAAAGTGAAAGTGAGATTACGGGGTACCAAAACATTCAAACATAAAAAACACAAGGATTTGGAGTATTATTGGTAGAAGAAATTTGAGAAAAAGGAGTATCGGGTTGGCAACAACAAGAAGAAAAAGAGGAGGATATTGTGATTTCACAAGCTAGTAGGATCTTAAATCTTCCTTGGTATGGTGTTTCTAATATGCATATAAAAGATTCTTGAATTTATGGTTAAATTGCATGATTTTTCTTTCTAAGATTAGGTTAGGGTTCTTGGAAACTTTTAGGTGGAATGTGGAATTGTGTGTAATTGATGAATGTGGCATGAAATGGGATGAAATGAGAGCTAATGGCAAGACAAATGGAAAGAAAAAGGGGAGCCCCTAAGAAAGGCCATGGCTGACCATTAAGGGAAGATTATGTGTTTTGCAAAATAATTAGAATATGTTGTGTTAGATGTGAATGTTTGTGTAATGAATGATTGAGAATGAAGATGATGAGTTCCCAAGGCCAAGTTTCAGCCATATGTATATTATGCAGAAGTTAACAACTAGACAGATTCATCTCTTGACTTTCAGAGAGAATCTGAGTGGAAAAACAAAGGACTTAGGATCAATTTCCTGTAGAGGAGTTGCAGTTCTAGATCTATACTATCCAAGGAAACTTGTTTCATTTAATTTGGAATTTTATAACTCTAGTTAAGGGTCACCGAACGTAACTATGCAAGGCAGACTCTACGTAACTACTCTAGATGATCTCTCTCTCATCTACCTAAGAGACCTAATTATGCAAAATACTACAATGATTTAGAAAAGTTAAGTTAATACATGTGTGTTTAATAATATATTTAATTACATCTCAAAAAACAATACTGAATTTACATTATATGATAAATATATGATATTCCTAAATTCTACAATAAGGTTCACTATCATGAATAATCACAAAGAAAGTCGACTATAAACCCTTTATGGTAAATTTATCATTTAAATTCATGGTCATCTAATGAACAAACACCTCTAATACCACTCATTTACTACTCAATATTTTAAATGCTTAGTCATTAAATAAACTCTGATAATTGGGATGAATTATGTTATTTCATAACTTGTCAATTCTACTATTCCTTACATTTTCCAAAATTCAATTTTTACATCCTTTTACAATTATTTATCATTAAAAGTCTACTTTAAACATCATGATATATTAACTCAAATATATGTATAGGTGTGTAATGCTTGACTGCTACTAAAATTCAACTTGTACTCCCTAACCACAGTTATGTAATTCTCATGCTACCTTCTATATCCACAAGCACATCACATCATTTTCTTACTCAAATTACAATTATAGTTTTGTTTTTTTCCATTAATTACTTTGAAGCAACCATATTATTCAATAACTTTAACCACATTAAGTTAGTGTTTTGCCTGTATTTTATATATAAAATATCTTGATATTCTTTATTTTATGTTTTAAAGATAGTTTTGGATGAAAGATTAAAAAGAGGAAATTGCCAAATTTGACCATCAGTTAATGTTTTATGCATACTTGAGGTATTGATATGGAAATGAAGTGATTCTAAAGTCATTTGAAATCTAACATCCATATTTTTCTGTAAATATATGGGAAGAAAATTAAATAAATAGAGAGAATGAAAATCAGTGCCTTCAAATTCAAATCTTTTATTCTGCCAATGTTAACCTTTGCCCATTCTGACTTCTGTAGTATCCTGAGCTACATATGTCCATTTGATGCAAACTCATGTTTTTTTATTCCTAAAAGTTCAATTAGGCTTGCAAGCTACTAAGTTGAAAGAAAACTTTAGAGACAAAGTTAAGGGATGGCTTTGGTCTTTATGGAAACCGACATTATATATATATATAAAAGAAAAAACAACTAAAGAAAAGATACTAAAACTTAAAGTGTACGACGATACGTTAAATATTTTTTATTGGACTTATTCTTAACTTCTAAACAGCCAAGGCTTTTAAAAAAAAAATTGAAACTCAAGTTGTTCATTTCAACCTTCAAGTAATTTCAAAAACCATTAAGAGCTTAAACTACATCATAACAATTGATAATAGTATATGCTCAAATAGGATACTCAAATCTAACATTTCTAATTCATAAGCCATTTAAAGTCAAATTGTGCATATTCAAAGATGTCTAATAAGAGTACGATAACACCAACAAAGGGTAGTTCAAGGTATGATGATGAGAATAGAGAAACATGATAACAAAAGTGATAGATTGTATGAAATAGAATTGATAAAAAAGAACCATGTCAATAGGCATGAAAGATGCATTGATGCTAATTTTGATTAGTATAATGATAATGCAAATGTGAAAGATGGTGATCTTAAAAATGTCCATGGTTCCATGCTTGACATGGGAGTACAAAATAATATTACGAAAACTGAAGTTGTTAGTTTCAACCTACAAGTGATGAAATACCAAGTGATGAGAGAGCACATCTCCTAGAAGTTCAATTAGGCTTGCAAGCTACTAAGATGAAGACAAACATTAGAGATGAATTGATGCGGACCAGCCCAAACACAACAGCAAGGACCCATTACATGTCCCAAATGGACCAATGACGCGATCTAAGACAAAGGCATTGAAAGAGGCAATGAATGCATGGGTTTTGAAAGTTTCAACCAGGTCAGAATTGCAAGGACCATTGGAGTATCAAGAGGAGACCCTAGTACATCTTATCCATGTGCAGGAAGGGTCCAATACAACCTTATTTGGGCCATGAAGTGAGGACAGCAAATGAGCCAAAAGAATCCTATTACAACATGGGATTAATGGGCTTGAGGGAAGACTATAAAAGAAAAGCCTTATGGGCTTTATTTAATTTTGTTAGCTACAGCCCAAGGCTTGTTTGGGCTTAATTAAGACTTTGTTTTCAGCTAGGATCCAAGGCTTGCTTGGATTAAGTTATGGGCTTTCAATTTAGGATTTTTGGGTCAGCTTTGACTGGACCTCATTTAAGTCCACATAAGGGGTCCATTAGGGTTACTTTTAAGAACTATTTAAACTCATGTAACCCTAATGTCGGCAGCCATTGATTAATTTTAATTCTGAACTTTTCAGTTTACGTGTGAGAGTGATTCTTGCGTTCTTCAGTTCTTGAACGAACTGAATCCGACTTATCGAAGATTAACTGGCTTCGTGGCGTCATTCTACTCATTCCAATAGTGTTGGTGCCTTGGGGCAGGTGTCCATTGTGTCACACTCCTATCAGACCTATTTTGGCTTTCCGGGATCAGATCTCATTCTTGGTTGTGGGTTGCGTGACCACGTGATCACGAGGTTCGCATCAGGTGGTATCAGAGCTAGGCTCCGAAACAAGGTCATATCATTCTGTTATTTTCGTGCTTTTTTTTAGTGTTCCTTGAAGTTTCCAGTGTTTGTGTTCATCTCCTTGTTCTTTGTGTCAGCGTCATCTAATAAAAAAAAAAAGAGGTTCCATTTCATCGTTTTCTGTCTCTTGATTTCAGTATATTAAGACAAAAAAAACAGAAAAGGAAAGAAAAGAAAGAGAGATAGAGGCATTTGTTGAAATTTGAAGAATCATTGAAATCTTGCCGCAGAAAAACACTATTCTGAGGAAACATAAGCAAAGCACATCGGAATCAATTGAAAATTCATATTCCGTCTACTAGGGTTTGTTGACATATTATGTCATACTTATATGCTTTATATATTTTGATGATAACAATAAAAAGAAAATGGACTAATAATATGCTTGGATGAGATTAAGTTATAAACAGGTATTATACAAAGAATACATCAACAAGCATAATGGATTACACGAAGAAATCATTCCAGGAAGTCCAAGATGCAAGCAAGTGAAGACTTAGAATAAGCTTTTCATTTTAGTGCTTTATGTAAATCTCAATTTCTAACTTGATAGCACAAACTAAAATGAACTCACACACTTCACATTGCATATATTAAAAGGGTTTGATGATTATAGGTTTAAGTCATAATCAATCGGTTCAAGAAATTCAGAAAAGATAATTTGTCAAAATAGGGTTTTCTGCATGAACCGGTCGACCGCTTGGGTTACCAAGTGAACCGGTCGACCGCTTGGAAGACAAATTGTCTTTCGAACTGAACCGGTCGACCGCTTGAGTTATCCGTTGTGAACCGGTCGACCGTTTGAGATGACAGTTGCACTAAAATGGCTAGAAACGGCTAGTTTCTCTTTGAAACTTATAAATAGGCCTCTTAATTGCAAAATTACAAAAAGAAATTTTTTTTGATCATATCTGATATTGAGGCAATTAGTAGTGCATAAACACCTTCACATCATCAATCCTCATTAATACTCAAATTTGTGTTTAAATCTTCATATCCTAACACAAAGAGTATTAAATCTCATTCTCACTACACTTAAACACCTTCAAATATTCTAAGTGCTATTAAGTGAGATAAAGAGATCATAGATCTTAAATTGTAATATCCACACTATTGAGAGTGTATTGTTGTGTTACAAAAACAGTCCTTGTAAAACTCTTGAGAGTTGAGTATAAAACTCTTGATATTGGTGAGGGAGCATCACCAAGGAAAAATCTTGAAGAGGGCATATCTTCAAGTGGTGTAAAAGTCTTGGTGTGGATTCATCAAGAAGGAATTGTAATCTTGTTACTTGGACTAGTAAGAGAATACAATACTCAAGTATGGGTTGGTACTTGAGCTGTGGATGTAGGCTTGCCGAACCACGTTAAAAACCGAGTTAGCAATCTCTATCTCTTATCTTTTATCTCCTTACTTTAAAGTACTTAATTATATTGTTGGTTATTGTTTAACTTTAAAGTAATTAATTTTAAAATTGCATTAATAGACTTTACACCTAATCCCCCCCCCTTAGGTGCATAGTTGCCTTAATCCTTAAACAACAATTGGTATCAGAGCCTAGTTCTCAGTTATTAAGTTTGCTTAAACTTTGAGTAGAATGGCAACTACAAGCTATAATCTCCAAAATGAAGGTGCTTCAACATCTAGACCACCATTTTTTGATGGTAATGACTATGCCTATTGGAAAGCTAGAATGAAAATATATCTTCAATCTATAGATTTTGATTTATGGCTTTCTATTGAAAATGGACCTCATAGACCAATTAAAACCGTAAATAGTATTGAGATTCCGAAAAGCATGATAGAATATACTGACCTAGATAAAAGATTACTTTCTATGGATGCTAAAGCAATGAACACTTTATATTGTGCATTAAATAGAAGTGAATTTAATAGAATATCCTCTTGTAAAAGTGCTAGAGATATATGGCATGCTTTAGAAGTAACTCACGAAGGAACTAATCAAGTTAAAGAATCAAAAATTGATATGTTAGTTCATCAGTATGAGTTATTCAAAATGTTGCAAAATGAATCCATAACAAGTATGTTTACTCGTATGACTAGCATTACAAATAGTTTACATGCTCTTGGTAGAACTTACACAAATGCAGATATTGTAAGTAAGATTCTCAGATCTCTACCGAAAGCTTGGGAAGCTAAAGTGACAGCAATACGAGAAGCCAAAGATCTCACAAAATTACCATTAGAGGAGCTCATCGGCTCTCTAATGACTCACGAGATAACTATGGATAAACAAGATCAAGAAGAAAGGCCAAAGAAAAACTTGGCATTTAAAACTGTTCATCAAATTGAAAGCAATGATAATGATGATGATGAAGACAGTCACGACGATCTTGAAGAAGATGTAGCATTGATCACAAGACAGTTTCGAAACTTTCTTAGAAAGAAAAATGACAAGAGAAAGTTCTCGAACTTCAAAAAGGAGGGAAACAAAGGAGAATCAAGTAAAGAAACTCCAAGATGCTACAAATGCAACAAGTTGGGGCATATCAAAACCGATTGTCCCTTTCTTCAAACAAAGAAGAAAAATCGCTTTCAAAAGAAAGCTTTGAAAGCAACATGGAGCGATGACTCGGACTCAAGCTCCAGTGATGTAGAAGAACATGTGGCTAACATGTGTTTCATGGCAATCGAAAGTGAAAATGAGGTACTATCTTCGGATGATGAATCCGATCCTTCTTATATTGAATTACATGAACAACTTGAAAATCTGTATGTAGAATATAAGAAATTAGGTTCAAAATATAGTACCCTAAAAAGAAATCATGTATGCATAATTGAAGAAAAAGAATTACTAGAAAAGAAAGTATGTGATTTGAATGACAAGAGTAGGAAGACTAATCAACTTGAAGAAGATAATAAATCCTTAAAAGAAAAAGTTGATGAGTTGAATGTAATCATCGCAAAATTCACACAAGGCTCAAATTTTTTTGAGAAAATGCTTTCGAGCCAGAGGAGTATGTTTAACAAAGGAGGATTAGGTTATAAACCTAATAAAAACCAAAAATACTTAAAGAACTACTTTGTTAAAGCTAAACAGTCTTATGATCCAAGTCATACATGCAATTACTGTAGTAAATCAGGACATTTGATTTATGCATGTCCTATGAAGAAAAATAAGACTGTTAAAATGATTTGGGTTCCAAAAGGAACCACCCCTAACCAAAAAGGACCCAAGAAGGTATGGGTACCAAAATCCTCATCTTGATTCTGTTTTGTAGGAACCAAGGGAACATGGGGAGTGGTTTTTGGATAGTGCTTGTTCAAGACACATGACCGGAGACGGGACTCTTTTTTCAAGCCTTACCAAAACTAAAGGAGGAAAAGTGACTTTTGGGGACAACTCAAAAGGGAAAATTGTTGGAATTGGTAACATTGGAGGTACGTCTTCACCCTCCATTGAAAATGTATTTCTTGTTGATAGTCTTAAACATAACTTGCTTAGTATAAGTCAATTATGTGACAAAGGCTATAAAATCATTTTTGATCATACATGTTGCTTAATACTTGAAAATGATAAAATTATCTTTATCGGTAATAGAATTGGAAACATCTATAAAATCAAAATAGATACAAGTATGAGTATTGAAAGCTGTCTTGTTGCTAGTATAAATGATAGTTTTCTATGGCATAGAAGACTAGGTCACATAAGCATGGACATCCTTTCAAAATTAGCAAAAAATGATTTAGTTAAAGGTCTTCCTCATATTGCATATAAAAAGGGAAAGCTATGTGACGCTTGCCAAATGGGTAAACAAGTTAAAACGTCTTTTAAAAGTAAGAATCACATATCAACCGAAAGACCTTTAGAATTACTTCATATAGATCTATTTGGACCAACTAGAACAAAAAGTTTAAGTGGTAATAGATATGTGTTTGTAATCGTTGATGACTTTACTAGGTATACATGGGTTATTTTTTTGAAATCAAAAGATGAAACCATCTATGAATTTGTAAAGTTTTCAAAGAAAATCGAAAACGAGAAAGGATTTTCTATAATAAACATAAGGAGCGATCATGGTGGTGAATTCATAAGTGATTTATTTGAAACGTTTTGTGAAGAAAAAGGATACCACCATAATTTTTCAACACCTAGAACTCCTCAACAAAATGGGGTTGTGGAAAGGAAAAATCGGTCTCTTCAAGAAATGGCAAGAACAATGATAAATGAATTTAACACCCCGAAATATTTTTGGGCGGAAGCCGTAAACACCTCTTGCTATGTTTTAAACCGTGTTACTTTGAGACCTGAGTTGAAAAAGACTCCTTATGAGCTTTGGAAAGGGAGGAAGCCCAACATCTCTTATTTTAAAGTCTTTGGTTCAAAATGTTTTATTCTAAACACTAAAGACAACCTTGATAAATTTGATTCAAAATCCGATGTTGGAATTTTTCTTGGATACTCCTCCTCTAGCAAGGCTTACAGAGTATACAATAATAGAACACTTTGTCTTGAGGAATCCATGCATGTCGCTTTTGAGGAAACTCAAAATGACAAAATTGTTGAGATTCTAGATGACTTAAATGAAAGTGTTCAAAATTTGAATCTTAAAAACCCAAAGGAGTTATCAAATGAAGACATGAACAAGGACCAACCAAGCTCAAGCAATCAACAAGAGTTGGTAAGTAACTCCTTTGAGCCGCCAAAGGAGCTAAGGTATGTAAGTTCTCATCCTCCAGATTTAATTATTGGTAATCCTTTTGAGGGAACTAAAACTAGAGCATCCCTTAGAAACATTAGTGGGCATTATGCATTTGTTTCTCAAATAGAACCTAAAACCTTTCTTGAAGCCGAAAATGATGAAAAATGGATTTTAGCCATGCAAGATGAGCTAAATCAGTTTGAGAGAAATGATGTTTGGGAACTAGTCCCTAGGCCAAAAGATTTATCAATAATTGGTACTAAATGGGTCTTTAGAAACAAAATTGATGAACATGGGACTATTGTTAGAAACAAAGCAAGACTAGTTGCCAAAGGTTATAATCAAGAAGAAGGAATAGATTATGAAGAAACCTTTGCACCAGTGGCTAGACTTGAATCTATAAGAATGCTATTAGCCTATGCATGTCATGCCGATTTTACTCTCTTCCAAATGGATGTTAAAAGTGCATTTTTAAATGGCTTTATAATGGAAGAAGTATATGTTGAACAACCTCAAGGCTTTGAAAATTTTGAATTTCCTAATCATGTTTTTAAACTCAAAAAGGCCTTGTATGGTTTGAAACAAGCACCTAGGGCATGGTATGATAGATTAAAAACATTTCTTATTGAAAATGATTTTAACATTGGCAAAATTGACACCACCCTTTTTACGAAAACAAAAGGAAAAGATATCCTTATTGTACAAATCTATGTTGATGATATAATTTTTGGTGCTACTAACGAATCTCTGTGTAAGGAATTTGCAAAATGCATGCAAGAGGAATTTGAAATGAGCATTATGGGAGAATTAAATTTCTTCCTTGGATTGCAAATTAAGCAAACAAGAGATGGCATCTTCATCAACCAAAGCAAGTACACCAAGGATCTTCTGAAAAGATTTGGGATGGAACATGTCAAAGATGCCGACACACCCATGGGGACATCTATTAAGCTTGATATGGACGAAAAAGGTCAAACCGTAGACATCACCAAATATCGAGGTATGATCGGTTCTCTTTTATATTTAACCGCAAGTAGACCCGATATTATGTTTAGTGTATGTTTATGTGCACGATTTCAAGCATGTCCAAAAGAATCCCATGTTAGTGCAGTAAAAAGAATTTTTCGTTACTTGCATGGTACAATTGATTTAGGGTTGTGGTATCCGAAGGGAAGTGAAATGAGTTTAATCAGTTATTCGGATGCAGATTTTGCGGGTTGTAAAATTGATAGGAAAAGTACTAGTGGCACTTGTCATTTTCTAGGATCATCACTAGTATCATGGGCGAGTAAGAAACAAAACTCGGTAGCCCTATCAACAACTGAAGCAGAATATATTGCGGCAGGTAGTTGTTGTGCACAAGTATTGTGGATGAAACAAACTCTGGAGGATTATAGACTTAGGTTTGAAAATACTCCGATTAAATGTGATAATACAAGTGCAATTTGCCTATCTAAAAATCCTATTCAACACTCGTACAAAACACATAGAAGTAAGACATCACTTCTTAAGGGATCATATTGCAAAAGGAGATATTGTACTTGAGTTTATAGGTACAGAACATCAACTTGCAGATATTTTTACAAAACCCTTAAGAAAAGATCGCTTTTGCGAAATAAGAAGGAACCTAGGGTTTATCCATGCAAATGATGTTTGAATTATGTATACATCAATGGTTATAAGTTGGATTTATTTGATGTTAAAATGTATACACTTGAAGCATCAGAAATTTGTTCAAAACAAATTTAAGGGAGTTTAAAAATTCTGGGATGAACCGGTTGACCGGTTCATCAAGAGCAAGCCCAACCGGCTGACCGGTTGAGGCAGAAAAACAGAGGATGGCTACTGGAATTTTTTGAAATTTCGGAGGAAAATGTTTCTGAAAATGATTTTTGGACAAAAAGGGTATTTTGAAGTTTAAATCAAGATTTTAAAGTCAAAGTGCAAAAATTTCCATTTTTGCATGGACCGGTCGACCGGTTCATGCATCTGGATCAACCGGTCGACCGGTTGAACCAGAGGAACAGTAGCCTTGGCTACTACCGAAAATTAGCACTTTTAGCCCCTTGATTTATTTTCCTTTTGGACATAATTTTTACATGAAAAGTCTATATTTTGAGTGAAAAGAAAAGTTCAAAATAGAAATTTGGAAAATTCTCATCTTGGGAGTCAACCGGTCGACCGGTTGAAATTACCCAAGGCAACCGGGCGACCGGTTGATCGATAGTATAAATACTATCTTGGGTTTCAGAAAACAGAAAACGGGAGAAAATCATAATTCCGAAAACCCTAACTCAAATCCTCTCAAAAATCACTCAAAATCCAAACACCCAAAGCCTAATTGAAATCAATGGCACCCAAGAAACGCTTGAGGAGGACTGAATCAAGGAGCAAACGAGCCAATGATCCTACTTCCTCATCAGGTGACAATGTTCAAAGGTTTTTAAGTAATTTCTCAAATAGAGCTATTTGTGTAGAAAGAGGTTTAGGCAATGATTTGTCTGCTTTAGGTATAGATACTCTATTCGCTGAAATGGGTTGGTACTCATTATATGAATATAGGAAACCTACATACCCTAAGTTGATGAGGATGTTCTTTGCTAATATGAGGGTTAATGTAGAACCAAGGATAATTAGTACTCTTCAAGAAAATCCCATTGAGTTTAATTGTGCTGTATTAGCTGATATATTGGGTATATCTAATAATGGTCCACGAGTTTTTGAAATTAAAATAATTCCGACCATTGAGGGGTTTATCTATGATCATGCTGTTGCTTTGCACACTGGGAATACTGAATTTGCTCCAGGTGCTAAGATAAAGAGTCAGGATCTTCTGTTAAGACCTAGACTACTTCATAGGATTATTGCTCACAACATCTTGCCCAAAAAGGGGCATTATGATGAAGTTACATTTATGGAGTTATGTTTAATTGATTGTATGATTCAGAGAAGGCCAATAAACCTTCCATATATCATGATTAGAAATATGATCTTAGCATACGATCAAAAACAAAAGGCTCTACCATATGGTCAAGTGTTTACCACTATTTTTGAGCACTTTGATATCTTGCTGACGGGTACGGATAAGAAACCATACTCGGATAAGACGGAGATTGATAACACCACTCTCACTAGAATGAAATATGTGCTTAATGAGAATGGTGAGTGGATTCAAGGGCACCAAGAGGGTGCACATGCTGAGGAAGAGCATGTAAGTGCTGAAGAGGAGGAGAATGTGGCTGAGGATCAGGGTGAGGATGAGTTCACAAATTTATTTCAGTCACCACCTCCGGCTTCCTCGCCCGATGAGCCGTCTGCGAGTGGCTGGTCGCATAGGATGGAGAGCCGTCTCACGCACATTGAGGCGGATATGCGATACATGAGAGACTCTCACGAGGCTTTTCAGACAGAGATGCGGACTGATATACAGGAGATGAAGGAGATGATGGCTTCACTTCTCTCACGATACCCACCTCCTTAGAGATTTTGTATCATGCATCTCATTTTATTGTATTTTGAATATTATGTTAATTTTCTTTTTGTTGATGCCAAAGGGGGAGAGAAGAATATGAAAAATTTATATGCATATATTTAGGGGGAGAACAATGAATTTTTTTCTTGAAATTGCATATGATATTTGCACTTAGATTAAACTGCTAAAATGTTTAATGCCTCTTATATATTGCATTACAAAATAAAGGGGGAGACTCATTTTTTTTATCTAAGTTTTTTTTTTTTGTTTATTGTCATCATCAAAAAGGGGGAGATTGTTGACATATTATGTCATACTTATATGCTTTATATATTTTGATGATAACAATAAAAAGAAAATGGACTAATAATATGCTTGGATGAGATTAAGTTATAAACAGGTATTATACAAAGAATACATCAACAAGCATAATGGATTACACGAAGAAATCATTCCAGGAAGTCCAAGATGCAAGCAAGTGAAGACTTAGAATAAGCTTTTCATTTTAGTGCTTTATGTAAATCTCAATTTCTAACTTGATAGCACAAACTAAAATGAACTCACACACTTCACATTGCATATATTAAAAGGGTTTGATGATTATAGGTTTAAGTCATAATCAATCGGTTCAAGAAATTCAGAAAAGATAATTTGTCAAAATAGGGTTTTCTGCATGAACCGGTCGACCGCTTGGGTTACCAAGTGAACCGGTCGACCGCTTGGAAGACAAATTGTCTTTCGAACTGAACCGGTCGACCGCTTGAGTTATCCGTTGTGAACCGGTCGACCGTTTGAGATGACAGTTGCACTAAAATGGCTAGAAACGGCTAGTTTCTCTTTGAAACTTATAAATAGGCCTCTTAATTGCAAAATTACAAAAAGAAATTTTTTTTGATCATATCTGATATTGAGGCAATTAGTAGTGCATAAACACCTTCACATCATCAATCCTCATTAATACTCAAATTTGTGTTTAAATCTTCATATCCTAACACAAAGAGTATTAAATCTCATTCTCACTACACTTAAACACCTTCAAATATTCTAAGTGCTATTAAGTGAGATAAAGAGATCATAGATCTTAAATTGTAATATCCACACTATTGAGAGTGTATTGTTGTGTTACAAAAACAGTCCTTGTAAAACTCTTGAGAGTTGAGTATAAAACTCTTGATATTGGTGAGGGAGCATCACCAAGGAAAAATCTTGAAGAGGGCATATCTTCAAGTGGTGTAAAAGTCTTGGTGTGGATTCATCAAGAAGGAATTGTAATCTTGTTACTTGGACTAGTAAGAGAATACAATACTCAAGTACGGGTTGGTACTTGAGCTGTGGATGTAGGCTTGCCGAACCACGTTAAAAACCGAGTTAGCAATCTCTATCTCTTATCTTTTATCTCCTTACTTTAAAGTACTTAATTATATTGTTGGTTATTGTTTAACTTTAAAGTAATTAATTTTAAAATTGCATTAATAGACTTTACACCTAATCCCCCCCCCTTAGGTGCATAGTTGCCTTAATCCTTAAACAACAGGGTTGAGTTGAGACCATAGGTCAAATTTGGGCTTATTCTAATATCGATTTCTTGAGGTTGTTTTTCGAGATTCATTTCTGCCGCAGAAACACTACCTTAGTGAACCCTTAGACAATTGAGTATCTAGAAGTACGACAACGACCTATAATGTGAGTGTTGTTTTTATTTTGGTATTGAAATACTAAATATTGAATTTGAGGTTATTTCGAGGTCGTTTAGTCTGGGTTCCAATTCTGTTACGTAAAAATTCTGCTCAATTCTCAAAAAAAAGTGATCCCTACTGTTTTATTTTTGTCGAATTTGTTTTTTTATTCTATTTTGTCAAGTAATTGTTGTCGCTAGTATTTGCTTCTGCTTTATTTCGTGTCTTCGTATCGTCCACAATTCGTACGACTTTGCATTGCTACTCGCGAAATCGTAATCGTAGTTTTGTTTTGCTTTGTTTTCAGTATTTTTATTGCTTCTTGAGTCTGAAAATCATAATTAAAGTGCGCTGCGAAGGCTATTGACCTTGATTTTGTTGTGTGATACACGAGAGTTGTGAGGTAAAAGGCGTAGTGAGCTTATTAGAGTGAAAAGCCTTGATTTTTTTGTGTGATACACGAGTTGTGAGGTAAAAGGCGTAGTGAGCTTATTAGAGTGAAAAGCCTTGATTTTTTTTGTGTGATACACGAGAGTTGTCAAGATATATTGTGTTGCTACGAACTAAATTTTGCAGATTGAAAGGATGTTTGAAAACAACCAATCAGCGACACGAAACGCTGATGTAGCGTTCCAATTACGAGCCTTATGTCAGCAACTCGAGTTGTTGTCTAGGATGAACATGGATCTGACAGATGATTTGAAATGGATAAAGAAACAGAATATTGGGGCTGATCGCAGAGGAAATACGGTCCGTAAGGCCGTACCGAATACCAGATCTGATTTTTACAAGCTTGTTGATGAAAATGCAGATGTAGGTGAAGATGACTATGATGGTGATATGGAATCTGGAAGTGACAAATCTTATTGTGAAGACATGCCACTATTGAAGGATAGTAGTGAGGGGGATGAGTTAGCATTAATGGTTTCGGCATCCTTGGTTATGAGGTCTACACTTCAGGTTCAGGTCAAGGAAGATGAATCTGATCAACAAAAAGAGAATATCTTTCAGACGCGTTGTTACGTACAAAGCAAGGTGTGTGGTTTAATTATTGATAGCGAAAGCTGTATTAATGTTTGCAATACAACCCTTGTTAGTAAACTGAAATTGAGTACTGTTAAGCATGCAAAACCATATAGATTGCAATGGCTGAATGGTGGTGGTGAAGTGAAAGTGACTAAGCAGGTTGTGGTCCCATTTTCGATTGGGAAATATGTTGATGAAGTTCTGTGTGATGTGGTGCCGATGCAAGCAAGTCACATCTTGTTGGGGAGACCATGGCAATATGATAGGAAGGCAGTTCATGATGGGGTTAGAAATCGATATACCATTGTAAAAGATGGTAAAACCATCACTCTTGTATCTCTTACACCCAAACAGGTGCATGATGATCAAATAAAGCTAAAACATGAGTATGATGAGGCAGTGGGGAGAGAAAATCAAGGTGAGGATCAAGGGGAGAGAATACCATCGGATGCGGCCAAAACCCAAACCACTGTAACCCATTCAGACAGTCATCCAAACGCAAACAAATCAGACCATTCAACCACAACTCAAAAATACCCAAATCTGGTCGAGAGTGGAGGTAAGACAAGAGGAGAGAAGAAAGTCAGGAAGAGTGATGAGAATTGTGTGGAAAAACTAAAGAAACAGCCTAATTTTTATGCTAGAGAGGGTGAGGTCAGATCTGCATATTTCACTAACAAGCCAATGATTTTACTTGTGTACAAAGAGGCTTACTTTAATACTAATGATCTTGGTCATATGGTGCCTAGTGCTACTATTTCTTTGTTGCAGGAGTTTGATTATTTGTTCCCCGACGATACTCCAAGCGGAATACCATCATTGCGGGGGATTGAGCATCAGATTGATTTTGTATGTGGAGCTTCAATTCCTAACCGACCATCCTATAGAAGGAATCCAGAGGAGATGACTGGGCTTCAAAGGCAGGTTTATGAGCTAATAGATAAGAGATATATTCATGAGAGTATAAACCCGTGTGCTGTACGCGTGCTACTCATGCCTACGAAGGATGGAACATGGAGGATGTGTGTTAATTGTCGAGCCATAAACAACATAACGATTTTGATTCGAGGTCGAATCCTTTCGAGGAGAGAGGAGATGATGCGAACCGGCCCAAAAACACTAGCAAGGACCCATTACATGATTAGGGTCTTGGTTCGTGGTTTTCAAAGTATCTATGTGTAGGAGGGGTCCAGCCCAGCTTTATTTGGGCCATGAAGTGAGCACAGCGAAGGAGCCAAAAGAATCCTACTACAACTTGGAAACATGGATTGATGGGCTGGATGGAAGAGAATAAATAAACCTTATGGGCTTCATTTAAGTTAGTTAGCTATAGCCCAAGGCTTGTTTGGGCTTAATTAAGACTTTGTTTTCAGCTAGGATCCAAGTCTTGCTTGGATTAAGTCATGGGCTTTCAATTTAGGATTTTTGGGTCAGCTTTGACTGGACCTCATTTAAGTCCACATAAGGGGTCCATTAGGGTTACTTTTAAGAACTATTTAAACTCATGTAACCCTAATGTCGGCAGCCATTGATTAATTTTAATTCTGAACTTTTCAGTTTACGTGTGAGAGTGATTCTTGCGTTCTTCAGTTCTTGAACGAACTGAATCCGACTTATCGAAGATTAACTGGCTTCGTGGCGTCATTCTACTCATTCCAATAGTGCTGGTGCCTTGAGGCAGGTTTCCATTGTGTCACACTCCTATCAGACCTATTTTGGCTTTCCGGGATCAGATCTCATTCTTGGTTATGGGTTGCGTGACCACGTGACCACGAGGTTCGCATTATTACCGGTACATGGGAGGACAAATATAAACTTGATTAACTATTCAAGTACAAAATAGTTAATGATATAGGCAGGTGATGTTGATAACGACAAAATTTATAAACTTGATTAACTATTCACTTTCAGAATAGTTAATGATATCGTCGGGTGATATTGATATCGGTAAAATTTATAAACTTGATTAACTATTCAGGTTCAGAATAGTTAATGATATCGGCGGGTGACGACGATATCCACAAAATTTATAAACTTGATTAACTATTTAATTTTATAATAGTTAATGATATCAGTGGCTGACGTTGATATCGACAAAATTTACTGACTTGATTAACTTTCCGAGGTGAAAGCTAATGATGTCAAGAATTCTTGACATTGGCATACTTGAGAACCTCCTAAGGTAATATGAAACAGTGATTAACTAATCTAGTTTTAAAACTAATTAATGACACAAACGGTTACGTTTGTGTCAGCATTTTCATGAAACTGAATGGTTGTTACCAGGACGGGCAACTAAAGATTCTAATGGAGGTCATTAGTGTCGGCAACAGTCTTTTTGATGTGGGGGGGGGGGGGAAGTAGTCAAAAGAAACAATTTTTTTATAGAACCCTTGAAAGGGGTTTCTGGTTGTATTTAGAATCTCATATGATTTAAGTAGATAGATGTTGTTTACTTTTTCTTCTGTAGATTGTTTTTAATTATATGGAAAATTTATATTTTACAGGTCCCCCCCATTCACATCAGGAATATTTTTTTAGTTTTTTGATCCCTTTTTGTATAAGTTAGGAACTTAGGGATTTTATCCTTTATAGGGGGAAAGATTAACGGATAAACTAATAGTAAAAATTGGTGTTGTACATTTTTTCTTAAAAAGAAAAGAAAATATTAATTTCCAAGGTTATAAAATCATGATTTTTATGGTTATTCGTGATGAATTGGTAGAGATTAGCTTGAGAGTTCACGTCTAAGGAGTATTGTATGCCATTGTTTTAACGGATAAGCTTGGACTGGATTGGCGAGATGATCCGTTACTTTTCCTTGATCCTGCCTCTTTTAGTTAAGTTTTTTTGTTGTTGCTTCTCTCCAAACTCACTCTTTTTTTTTTGGACAGGTGTTCTTTTCAGTTCATTATCTTGTCCCTTGTCATCTCTAAAATGACGACATATCTTGCCTAAACTTCTTGGTGTCAGGTGCCTTCATTTATTGTTTCTAGCTTGATTGGTTTTAATTGATTCACATTTAGTCTAAGAAATTTTCTTATCTTTTCATTTGCTTTCTAGACATTTTTCTAGGCTTTGGCTTAATGTATTCTGTGTTAATAGTTGTAATTTTTTAGCTTCCTAGGTAAAGGTTCCTGCACCAATTTTATTTTTCTACTTTCATTATTGTTGCTTTCTCTTTCATTTATGCATCTTTACTATCTGTTTATTATATTAGATATTTGCTCCTTTGTTCATTATGTTATAAGTGGGAAGTGCCGAGATCTGAGTTTGTTTGTTGCTCAGATCTTATTATCTTAATTTGTCTATCTTTGTTATTCATGAAGCTTGCTTCGAGGTTTTAAGTTGTCGTTGGTCAACTCTGTTGTGTTGCTATCTGCTTTTGTTGTTGTAGTTTAGATTGTTACTTCAGATCTTGAACGGATATCTGCTTTAGTTTGTTTAAAGAGTTTTATTTTTTTATTAAATAAAAAAAATTCTACCATAGACTTCTTTTTATTAAATAAAAAGCTTGTTTACTTCTTTTTTATGTGTTCTTTGATATAGGTTTTTCCATTATACGTGTTCTCATTTTTTTTCTTTTTACCCTCACACAAAACACTATTTACAGTTGTTGTTATGCTCAATTTTCGGGTTGGTTAGGTCGGTTTGCTTTGGTTCGCTCGGTCTCCTTTGTTGTCTTTTTTCAAGGTGTATTAATGAAATTGCCCCTCGAAAAAGACAAAAACATGCGCCTGGGTTGAGGGTTATTGCACATTTTCGGTCCGGTCCGGTCCGGCTAATCGGTTTATTTATTTTTAAATATTTATTTGCACAGTGAAATAACACTTTCGTTCCTCGAAAACGACAAAAACAAGGTCTGGCCTGGAGGGGTGTCTCGGTAATTTACCAATTTTTTTATTTTTTTTCGCGTTGATTTACTATTGGCGCGTTGCCGGACACGCTGTACGTTTTCGCCCTCATGCGTCTTTTGCGCGGCGCGTGCGATGTATTTCGGCATCCAAAAATACCCAACCGGCGTCTAGAACAATTTTCATACATGTTCTCTTCCACATGGTGTGGCGCGTGTTAGTCAAAGGTGGCCGGAGACGTGTCAATGGTTGTTCAAAATTTTCCCACCCTTTTCTCTCTCCTGCCTGCACATGCTGATGTCAATGTAGCTGTTTTTTTGTCATATTTCATTTCAGTCCCTAAACTTTTGATTTGGTTTTTTTTTGTCCTTAATGTTATTATATAGGTTTTGATTTGTTTTAATTTCGTCCTTCAATTGAAATTGCTTATATATTGTAGTTTCATTTAGGTCCTCATTCTTTGAATTTTTGGATTGGTCTGGAATCCTTAATATTTTTGGTATCAAAGTTTTGATTTATTCAAATTTTATCATTCCATGCAAATTTAATATAAATCCTTAATATTTTTAGTATCAAAGTTTGATTTTGTTCAATTTTATCTTTCCATCCAAATTAATTATAGATTTAAGTTTCATTTTGGTTCTAATTCTTTTAATTTTCGGTTTTGTTTTAAATTATTTATTTTTATCAGTATCAATGTTTGTATTTATTTCAATTTTTTTCTTCCAATTAAATTTATTACATGTTTTTTTTTATCCCTTATACTTTTAATCTTGGATTTTCTTTTAGTACCTTTATTTTTTTATACATATTTCTTACATAGTTACTATTTCTGTTCATGTTTATATGTTCATGCTTTTAGTATTTGTTTTCAATTTTTTGTTATTTCCAATGTTATGAAGTTTTTTTATTTAATGTTCAAATTTTAATATGTGTTGGTGATCATTTGAGAATTAATAATTATTATAATTTCTTTTTTTTCCCAAGTCAAATAATTTCTTAAAATCTGATAATATTTATTTTTATTTTGTTATTTATTTTGTTTTTTAATTGCTTTTTTGTTATTATTGTTAGGTTTTGGATTTTCTAATTATTATAAATAAGACATTCAAAAAAATCATAATGATTATTTGTTAATTTTGTTTTCTGTTAAATATGTTAGATTAATTATATTTTTTTATATTTATTTAATATTAGCACCTTAATATATATATATATAACCTAGGTTTTTTGGGAGAAAAAATTATTGTCATTGCTCTAAAATAATTTTAATATAATACTGAGTAATAAATCTTATGAAATATAAAATTATGAAATATTTTTTCTGACAATAATTATGGTCTCACCAATTATTATTATTTTTACTGTTGTTAGATTTTTTTTTAATATTTACATTTTAATTTGTGTTGATGATCATTTTAAAATTGATATTTATTATTTTTTCTCTTTGTTGTTTTTTAGATTCCTTTTATTTATCTTTCAAGTCATATTAAAAAGAAAAATCTACCTATGTTATTTTTATTTTGTCATTTATTTAGGTCTTTTTTTTATAAATATGTGAGACTAATTATATATTTTAATATTTATTTAATATTAGCACCTGAAAATATATATATAGATAGAAAAAACATGACCTAGGATTTTTGAAAGAACAAAAAAATAATACAAGTGTTCTTAAATATTTTTAATATAATAACATGAGGAATAAATCTTATAAAATAATACAAAAAAAATTGCATTTTTAATTCTAATTTTGTCCTCTTTTGTTTAAGCTTATATTTCTTATAAAAATTTGATTGTTGGATTTTATATTGTTTATGTAAAAAAAAAAAATTGTTTTGTATTTCAAATCTGATACTACCAGAGGGAAATGCAACTTACAAACAAAATGGGTAGAAAAATTTACCCAAGTTTCTCTGCGTTTCGATTATACTATTCTTTTTAAGCGGGAAAAAAATATTTCTAGCAGATTTGATCTTTTAAAATTTCATTTATTAAATATTAAAATAACTAATTACAATATCTTTTTAAAAAATTTACCCAAGTTATTTTAAAAAATTAAAATATCTTTTTTAGTATACAATAAATTACAATTGCTATTATCATTATGATTAGTAATGTCACTATTATTAACATGATTCTAACAACTAAAATTATTATTATTATTATTATTGCTATAATAATAAAAATTATTAAATTATACTGGAGAATAAAAAACAAACTCAAAAACTTTAAAAAAAGAGTAAGGAAGAAAAAAAGAGTAAAATTATTATTAATATCACGTAAATAATGGAAATAAAAAATTAACCCAAGGAATAAAAAAATCTAAAAACATTAACAAATGAGTAAACAAAACAATAAATGACAAAAAAATAAATATTATTAGCTTAAAAAATCTTTTGACTCGAGGTCTGATGCGAACCTCGTGATCACGTGGTCACGCAACCCACAACAAAGATTGAATTCTAATCCCGGAAAGCCGAAATAGGTCTGATAGGAGTGTGACACAATGGAAACATGCCCCAAGGCACCAGCACTATTGGAATGAGTAGAATGACGCCACGAAACCAGTTAATCTTCGATAAGTCGGATTCAGTTCGTTCAAGAACTGAAGAATGCAAGAATCACTCTCACACATAAACTGAAAAGTTCAGAATTAAAATTAATCAATAGCTGCCGAAATTAGGGTTACATGAGTTTAAATAGTTCTTAAAAGTAACTCTAATGGACCCTTTATGTGGACTTAAATGAGGTCCAGTCAAAACTGACCCAAAAATCTTAAATTGAAAGCCCATAACTTAATCCAAGCAAGCCTTGGATCCTAGCTGAAAACAAAGTCTTAATTAAGCCCAAACAAGCCTTGGGCTGTAGCTAACAAAATTAAATAAAGCCCATAAGGCTTTTCTTTTATAGTCTTCCCTCAAGCCCATTAATCCCATGTTGTAGTAGGATTCTTTTGGCTCATTCGCTGTCCTCACTTCATGGCCCAAATAAGGTTGTATTGGACCCTTCCTGCACATGGATAAGATGTACCAGGGTCTCCTCTTGATACTCCAATGGTTCTTGCAATTCTGACCTGGTTGAAACTTTCAAAACCAATGCATTCATTGCCTCTTTTAGTGCCTTTGTCTTAGATCGCGTCATTGGACCATTTGGGACATGTAATGGGTCCTTGTTGTTGTTTTTGGACTGGTCCGCATCATCCCCTCTCTCCTTGAAAGGATTCGACCTTGAATCAATATCTGTGTTAAACAACGTAAGATCAACAACATTAAAGGTAGCACTAACACTATACTCACCAGGAAGATCAATTTTGTATGCGTTGTCATTTATTCTCTCCAAAACTTGAAATGGACCATCACCACGAGGATGTAATTTTGATTTCCTTTGGTTAGGAAATCGTTCCTTTCGCATGTGCACCCAAACCCAATCACCGGGGTGGAAGACAACCAATTTACGTCTCTTATTTGCTTTAGAAGCGTAAAGTCTGTTCTTTTTCTCTATTTGCAGTCGAACTCCTTCATGCAGTTGTCTCACCATTTTTGCCTTCTGTTCACCATCTAAACTTACCCTTTCTTCACAAGGTAAAGGAATTAAGTCCATAGGAGTTAGTGGATTAAAACCATAAATAATTTCAAAAGGAGAAAAACTAGTGGTCGAATGCACGTGATCACGAGGTTCGCATCATGTTGTACATTGATAGCCTGGTTCCGCCACCTTTAAAAAAGCGTCTGCCAAGTCTGTCCACTTTCTAATCCTGATGTTATCCAACCTCATATACCAGCTGAGGGCCGAACCTGTCATCTTGGAAGAAATATATTAACAACTTATCGTGTATAACCTCAGCCATCTTGTTGTAGTAGGAACGAAGATGAGATCACAAATGTTAGGCACCAAACATGCTTCGGCTGCTCGGACGGGGTCTGATAGATCATTTCCTTCGACTGCCCTTAACCTCTCTTCTAGTGCGGTCCATTTATCATGCCCCATATGATCAGAGAATCTGACGTCTTCTGGATCCTCGGCTGTTAAATCCATGGTGATAGGAATTTGGATAGGCCGGGTAGGGTCATGGTGCTTCTTTGGTGTACTTGTTCCTATATTCTGCGATGCCGCAGGGCTCTGAATTACCGGTGGTGCTTCATCAGTTTGAGTTGACGTGCCTTCTCCATCTCTTGTTTTTAATGCCTTCTCGAGCAAGCTGGCTAAACGCGCCATGTCACTTCGGACAGCTTCGAGCTCTTTTTGGTATGGGGATTCTGGCTCTGTCCTTTCTTCGTTTTCCATCCTTTTTCTTAGCCAAGTGTTGTGGACTTTAGCAGGGGAACCTATGTTTCGTAGTTGAGCTGTATGTAAATATATAAGAGAATGTATGATATAATGCATATGTTGTAATGAATATGCTTCGTGCAATGTATGGATGCATTTCCCTTGTGAACTATAAATGGCCAACACTTCATAGAATATGGGTTTCTTGTCACGTTGCCGCTAGGAGTACTGCTTTTCGGGTCATTTGCTTAAGTCATATTCACCAAAAGACAGAATTTGCATAAGAGATGGGTCAACGCCCTTTTCATTTATGATGGACAAGCTTACTACATTTTTGGAAATTCAAAGAGGAAAAGCAAATTAATATTCTTCATCCGCCATCTCTTTGGCCAAGGGTAGGAAATCAAATCCGCAGTCTTGATTTTCTCCAAGGCATCGGTCTCAGCTAGACTTCGACGGTAACGGATGATGTCTCTTCCTACATTTCTTGCATTGATTCTAATGACCCGAGCGTGCGCAGCAGCTTCATCCATTTCTTCATCCATCTTGGTCATCTTTTCTATGAGCAATATATTGGTTCTGTTTAACGAAGTATTGTTGGCATCGATTTGATCCTTGTGTTTTTCCATTGCTGCTAGTTTCTCGTCCAGATGCTTCACCTTTTCTCTTTCTTTGCAGAGCTTTATCCTCAGAGTTCTTATCTCATTTTCCTTAACTTTCAACTCTGCTTTAACAACTTCATCTTTTACGAACCCCGTCGAACGACTTTCCAACATTACATATTTCTTATACAAATCTTCATACTTTTCAATTCTATCCATCAACTCACACTGAACTTCTGCAAATTTCTCTTGATAATATTCTATGCTCTCTTGGCATTCATTATGTTCGGTCTTCAATGCACCAAGTTCAGAGCAACTTTGCATCCACTTCAGATTCATCTGTGTTAATTCTTTCTCGATTCCCAACCGAACATTTTCCTCCTCAACCAACTTTAACTCGAGCTTGGCTATCCTAGCATCTTTAGATTGTATTTGCTCATCTAAAAAAACTATCCTCTTATCGCCTTCCACTACCATTTCTTCCATTATTGCCTTGTCCTTTCTGCTTTTACTCAATTCCATCTTGAGTTTTTCTGCTTGTCTTCTCAAATCCTCTTCATCATCAACACTTTTCCTCTTAATAGGTTTCTCTTCAGTTTGGGGAGACTTGACTTCTTCATTGGCCGCGGTTGAGGCAACTAAGTCCCTCCATCTTGCATACCCTTTGCTTGTACTGGGATCTCCCAAACCTTTTATTTCCAACAAAACTATATGCTTCCAATCTTGTTTGATGGCCTTCACGACTTCTTGTGCAACGCGATCCTTAAACAAGCCAAAGAACTGAGCAATTCCCTTGGTCCTCGGAACAAACTGCATGCCCCCATGTTGTCTTACCACGAGAGCAGGAGCATAACTCACATAGCCAGTAATCCCTACCAACGGAACCCAACGTTGCTGCCCACAACTCATTAGGACATTCATTGCCTTGACCCAAGGGGCTCTCCATTTGAAACCACTACTAGGTAAAATTTGTAGCTTCTCTACCCAACCCTGGTTATCTAGACTTCCCCATTCTTCTTCTTCAACTATCTCCAAAGGTTTTTGGTTAAACCACCAAAAATTATTAAAAACAGGTTTTTTTTGTTTCAATATGGCTAACCATCCAGATATACAACAACTGCGTGCAACATCTCATTGCTCCTCTCCCAGCTCTTCGACAATGGCTAAGTGTTATGATGGTTTCAGCCAAAATAGAGGCCACTAGGTTGATTTGAATATTCTCATATTCTACAGAAGCAGCAACGACTTCTAAGCTTATTATACCTATTTGACTTGGGAACAAAACAAGGTCAAATATGCCTAAGGCAATCAGTCTCTCATTTTCCGCTCCGGACTTCTTTTCTAGTTCAAATTCTAACATCTTCCATTTCAGACCCACAACATTCTTCTCTAAAAATCTTTCCAAGTCAGAGATTCTGAGCAACTTTGACAATTCAGGGATGATCTTGTCAGATCTCAAAGGAAAATAAATTATATACAAATCATTTGGAAATTCGGTCAAAATTCCATATTCCTCCATGGTAGGACATAGGTCTATGCTCCCAAAAGAGAATCGACGGTAGTCTGGGTCCCAAAAGTGAACTAGAGCTCGTACCGCTGGGCTTAAAACTTCTACCTTTGCGATCTCCATCAGGGGTCCGTACTTTTCAAAGAATGCATTCTTATCCACATTTTGAAAATGAGCCGTTAACTTGTTCACCTCATTCATGCTGCAATTCAGATTCTTGATTGGTAATAGCCTTTCAGCATCGCTCTTAATATAGTCTCCTTCAGACAATTGTGACAACTCAGAATTTCTCCCATATTCCACGACAAAAAGTTTAGTAGTGGTGGCCATTTTGTTCACAGGACCTGTAAGTTAAAATGCTATTTAGACCTTTTTTCTTTATATGTAATAAAATATTATAGAGCATATACCCTAACAATAGGTTCTAGTTCCTTTATGTGAGACATAAGGTAAGTTTACTACTTGGTCTCTAAAGAGGGTCTCTTGTTGTCCCAGTGATCACCTTCGTAAAGGCGATATGGTGTTCTAGCAGGTAGCGGGATGGTACGTATACCAATCACTACCAATCTAAACACTCAGCAAAGAGTCGGGGTTTACACAAATTAATTCACTCCCCGCGCATGCAAAAATGGAGGAGAGGAACAGTAATATGATAGATTTCGGAGTGTAACGAACGACGTACCTATTAACACCGTTGGGTAGAGGAGGTCGAGGTGGTTCTTATGGTCGTGGTGGCGTCGGAAATGGTGGTCGGAGTGGACGTCGGAAAGTTGACAGGTGACGCTGCTGTCGTTGGGGCTGTCACCGTTTCTTCAACGGAGAAGATGACTGAGCTGCTGGAGTTGAGGGGAGGCTGCCGTTGATGACAAGGTGGTGCTTGGTGGTTGGAGATGCCGCCGGAGTTGTTGGCGAGAGAGAGAGAGAGGGGGGGGTGGCTGTCTGTTTGTCACAAACCAAGAGGTGTAGAGAGAGAGAGAGAGAGCTCGACGCCGAGAGAGATGGGGATAATCACGTTATTTCGTGTGTTTTCTCTTGTTTTTCTTCTTTCTTATTTTGCTAAGAATCTCTGTAAATTTTCAAACTTTTCCCCGCCTGTCTTCACTTGTCTTCTTTCTTCTCGGTTCGGCCTTTTATAGGCAGTGCAAAGGTTACCGTTGAAGCAAAGGTCGCCTATCCCCTGCGACAATAGGTCGACTGGCGGCGACGTGCAGTGATATGGCGGTGGCAGGTGCAGGTGGCTTGTCAGCGACGGGTGCAGTGGCTTGTCGGCGGAGCAGGCATGCGTGGTCTGTTACTTTGGGGGTGTAAACGCAATTTGGTCCCTCGATTCATAATTGCTCTAATGGCACCCCCAATTGAATTTAAACTTTATGATTTTGTGCAATTATACCCACCGTCATACTTTCAACACCAGCCTTGACTTCGCGCACCTCTTATATTTTGGTCCTTGATTTCTGACTTGCGTGACTTAACCCTCAATCGATCATTATACTCCTAATTTGTTCAAATTGGTCCCTGATTTCGCATAATTGGCTTGAATAAATTCAAATTGGCCGCTGAAAATTTCATTCTTATCAATTGAGCCTCAATTAAATTTAAAAACTTGATTTCTCATTGACTAAGCTTAATAAAATTCATTTGACCAATTTAAAGTAAAATTAAGTCATTGCGTTTAATTAAATCATTCGATTTGACCCTAAATTAATACTCAAATATAACTACATTTTTAATTGGCCAATGATTAAACCAAACGGGCCCATAAAAATATAATTATATCTCTGACTTAATTTTTACGCAGATCTATCCGATAATAATTATTTTAGGCTTGAATTTGCGCTTTCCTTCATTTCTGGGCACAAAAGAGGTGCGATCAAGCTCTTGAAAGAAAAAAAATCCAAAATTTTACCTTGAGTTTTTCTACCGACACCAACTCCTTTTATTTTTATTTTTATTATTTTTTATTTTCAGGTAGTTTTGGGGAATGACCCAAAATTGGGTTATGACAACTGTGATGTTAATTTTTCCCATGGTGGTTGTATTGTGCAGGATCAGGTGCGGGAATGGTGATCGCGAGGGGGCCTAAAGTGGGATGTCTGAAAGGTTCATTCGGTTTGAAATTTGGGAAGTTGTTAGGATTTGTGGTGAGTGACAAGGGGATAGAAGAGGATCCTAAAAAGTAAAGGCTATTCAAGCCATGCCAATTCCCAAGATAAAAAAAAAAAACAGCATAGGATGCACCCAAAGATTTGCCAGTTTCCCTCCTTGCACTTTTATGATAGCAAGTTGATGAACGGAGAGCAAATGTCAAACAAATCAGCATCATTTCATGAGATTGGGGTTCTTGACCTTTATTTATTCTATGACATTACGGGCAGCTAGGAGCTTCGCGGTAAAAAATTCAGGTGCATCGTCTCTTATAATGAACGTGAGGCTGAAGCTGCAGTTGAGCTGCTATGATTTTTCAAAAGGAGGTACTCATCCGAGTTTGTTGGTGGTAGAATTGGCATCATAACTCCAAACAAGTGTCATCTCTCACTTCTGCGCTCTCGTTTCTCTAATGCATTTGGATCACCTGTTGTTGCTGATATGGAGTTCAATACTGTTGATGGCTTTCAGGGCTGATAGGTTGATATACTGATACTTTCCACTGTTAGAGCAGCTGATTCAAGTTCATCTATGAATGGATTGAGCTCCAGCAGTATTGGGTTTGTCGCTGATGTAAGACGGATGAATGTTTCCCTGACAAGAGCCAAACTCTCACTTTAGATTTTGGGTAATGCGAGGACCTTGCAAACGAACCGGAACTGGGCAACTCTAGTAAAGGATGCTAAAGAGAGGAATTTGGTCATCTCAACGAAACAGCCATATGAATCCTTGTTTGAAACAGCTCTTAGAGAGAAAGTATTAATAATCATTCAAGACTGTCTAGGCATGCTGAAAATTCTAGATGGCAGTAGCAAACTAGGCAAACAAAATGAGCAGAAAGTGCACAGGGATAAAAAAACTCTATTCGTTCTATGACCCGATGCCATAGTACTGTTGCTAGAGACTGTAAGGATTTTTATATCCAAAGTAGCAAAAGAAAAACCAGAGAGGAACATGATCTTACAGGGAAAATGGATGTCAAGTCTGTAATTACAGGGGAATCTGTTACTGGTGATGAAAGCAAGGGAAAAGAAAGAAGCGAGAAGAAACTTGGCTCCAGGGAACAAAGAAATATATTGAAGGTAAGAGAAACCAGAAGAATTTGAAGAGTTCTACATCCTCAGATGAAGGCAGCCTCAAAAGCAAGGAGGTCAATGATGGTAAAGATCCTAATCCTGTAGGTGCTTGTTTAGATATGATTACGAAGAGGAAACAACAACGTGAAGCTGTTGAGGCCATTCTAAACTCATCGCTCATTTCCTCCAAGAAGTCAGAACCATCAACGAAATCTATGTTTTCCAAAAGGCCTTCTCCAACCTCTGTTGTAAGTGGTGGAATCAAACCTCCCAAGACAAGAAAAGGTCTGCGGTAGCCTCAAAAAGGTTTATTGCAAAATCAGATCCATCAGCACCACAGTAAAAGTGAAAATTTGTGTGATCCCAGTATGGTATGAAGTCGGATTCTGTTTTTGAGATTTTAGCGGAGCCTATCTTATCATCCCTGAAAGCTTATGGAAAGAAGGCCGGCCTGATCTTGAATATCAAGCAAATATTCCATTCGATGTATTGCTCTGATGTCTGATGCAATTAATCGTCTTAAGGAATCCTGGGATTTGGAATGCAGAGTGTGAAGAGGCTTCTGAGAAAATCAAGCAGTACTTGTTAAATCCACCCCTACTTGTCCATCCGAATTGCAAGATGACAAGTTCTACTAGCCGAGTACGACATGATATAGAAGATATTGAGTCATTAGACTTTGACCTTCCTGATGAAGATGTACTTTCAGGCGAAGAAGGGAAACCAGAATGGTGGACTATGTACTTGGATGTTGCTGTAAACATATGCGATAATGGAGCGGGTGCAGTGATAATCTCTCCTGATAAGAAACAATATCCGTTTCCAACTAAGTTATAATTCAGGCACACTAACAACACTGCTGAGTATGAAGCCTGTATTCTTGGTTTAGAAGCTGTATTACGGTTGAACATAAATAGATATGTATGGAGACTCAATGCTAGTTATTTGTCAAGAAAAAGGAGAATGACAAACCAAAGGAAAGAAATACCTTACTAAGAAATCCTGTCTAAGCTAGCTGGAGAATTTGAAGAAATAGAGTTCACCCCTCTAAGAATGGAAGGGAATCAGTTTGTCGATGCTTTGGCCACACTAGCTTCCATGGCTAGAGTAGACTTAGGACAAAACTTACAGCCGATACACACTGATATCATAAAATAAATCAGCTCATTACTGCTCAGTTGAAGGAGAAATAGATGGAAACCCTGGGTACTACGATATCAAGAATTTCATCCAAAACCAGGCTTATCCCCTGGGGGCATCCAAAAAGAGAAGAAAACCTTGAGGAGGTTAACGATGGATTTTTACCTTGATGGGGAGGTTTTGTATAAGAAATCATCTGATGGGACTTTGCTAAGCTGCCCAGATAAGCTGCAGCCAAAAACGCGCTTCGGGAAGTCCATGAAGGGATCCACTCATAGGCATATGATGGCTAGAAAAATGCAAAGAACTGGTTATTTCTGGAGGACATTAGAGAAGGATCGCGTCGACTAGGTTCGCAAGTGTCATAAGTATCAAGTCCGTGGTGACAAAATGGATGCCCCTTCGGCTCCTATGTTTAACTTGATATCTCCGTGGCCTTTTGCAATATGGGGAATTGATGTGATTGGGTATATCAACCAAAAGCCAGCAATGATCATAGGTTTATTCTCGTGGCTATTGACTACTTCACAAGATGGGTAAAAGTTGGGTCATTTGCTCATGTAACGCAAAAGGTGTTGAAGAAATTTGTTTGATATGTCGGTACGGACCACCAGAAAAGATCATAACTGATAATGCTCAGAACTTCAACGGAAGAATAATAATAGGACTCTGCGTTAAATGGAAAATCAAGGAAACCCACACTTGGGGGCATGGTCAGATTTGGATAAAAGCAAAGATCATCGCAGATAGCCCATGATAAGCAATACTCTTGCGTTGAATGGATGAATGATTTATGACAAACTTGAATGAGCCATCCAATCAGAGAAGCCTGCAAAGCTTTGGAGATTAGGCAAAGACATCCTGTGATAATGGAACATCAGAGAAAGGCGACCTATGTGTCCAAAAGAGAGAAGCAGAATCTCAAGTGAACAAAACCACAAAAGAAAATATGAATTGAGGACTGGTGCTGTTTCGTTCCTCAAAGTCACTTGTGACAACAAAACCGCCTTCATCTTACACTCGAGCAGGTCACCCGTCATAACGAGACCCGGGTGGATCACCCGTCACTATCATATCTAATTCGGGTCGGTCACCCAGAAAAATGAGACCATGCTAGCCGGGTCGGTCACCCAGAAAAATGAGACCATGCTAGCCGGTCGGTCACCTAGAAAAATGAGACCATGCTAGCCGGGTCGGTCACCCAGAAAAATGAGACCTTTCTAACCACGCTAACCGGGTGGGTCACCCAGAAAAATGAGACCCTTTCTAACCACTAACCGGGTCGGTCACCCAGAAAAATGAGACCTTTCTAACCACTAACCGGGTCGGTCATCCAGAAAAATGAGACCTTTCTAACTGCTAACCCGGTTGGTCACCCAGAAAAATGAGACCCTTCATATCTAGCTTGGGTAGGTCACCTAGAACAACGAGACCCATATCCTCCATTCTGTTTTTCTTTACAACACTTACTATTTAAAGTCTTTTACAAGACTTTAGTCGTAAGCATTGTAAAGAGGGGGCATCTGTTGCTACCCAATTTTTTACTCTTTATTTTTCTGAAAAAAAATAAAAAAATAGATTTTTGTTCAAGAGGACAAAATTGGACGAATTGAGAGTTTAATGGTCGATTGAGGTTAAATCGCGAAAATCAAGAGCCAAGGACCAGATAAGGAGATCGCGCAAAGCTAAGGTTGATATTGAATTTTTGATGGGATAATTGCATAAATTCAAATTTAAATCCAATTGGGTGCAATTATAGAATTTTGAAAGGACCAAATCATATTTTTTTTCCTTCCTAAACAAATTTTGAAAACTGCATTTTTAGAAAAAGGAAACATGCATTGTTCCGTTGCATTGCATTGATTTTTCCACGGCAAGAAAATCATTTTCTTCCCATATCATTTGATTTTTCTTCCCGATTCATCTCAATCACAACATATCAAAATTCTGCCTAGTCAATCGTGATTTTCTTCCCAAATTATCTCCAGCGTGATCTCCTTCCTGATTTTATCGATTTGCTTAGCTGTTTCCTCGACACTGCATTAAATATTATGCATGGCCGAACTTGGGTCTTCTCTGCTATAAATAGCAGCCTGCCCGGAGGAGAGAACGGAAGAGAGAAAGGAAGGGAGAAGAAGAGAGAACAGAGAGAGGGAAATTTACGTGAGAAATATAGTGTTAGCAACGCAGAGAAAGGGAGTAAAAAATTTGGAGTCAATCCCCCCCCCCTCTCAGCATTTTTTTTCATTCCATCTGCCTCTCTCTTTAAAAAACAGACCTCTGTTTTCTTTCTCACTCTCGGCCAGCTAAGCATCACCACTGTCGACCACCATTATTCCTCCTTCTCATCACCATAAGCCGCCCCTCAACCCCAGCAACTCCTCCATCATCTCAGGCAAAGGAGAGGCGACGACAGCCGCGATAACAACAGCCCTTGCAACGTGAGAGCAGACATTCCGATGACTATTCCGGCCACCTCAGGCCATCATCTCCGACGCCACAACGACCAGAAGAATCACCACGACCTCCTCTACCCAACAGTATAAACAGGCACGCCATTCGTCACACTTGAAAAATCACGCATCCACTGTTCATCGTCTTCTCTCCAACGTCTGCATGCACAGGGGAGTGAATTAATTCGCTCCCCTTTAGGCTGGATTGGGCCGGCCTTTGTGTCAGGCCCGATCCATGAACAATAAGACTCCCAGCCAAGGTGACTGGACTGGGAGCCCATGTTCTGAAGCCCAGCCCGAGGGAAAGATGGGCTTCTGGCCCATCTGGATTGAAATCCAGTCCAAGAATAAAATGGCCAAATCCCATCCACAATGGGCGGGCTGGCAGCCCAGCCCCCATGTAGGTGGGCTGGCAGCCAGCCCACCCATATTAAAGAAAATAATAATTATATATAGAAAAAATATTTTGTTAAAAATAAATGTGTTGTTTTCTTGCATACGGCCAATACACTAGCATATTTAAAAAAAAATTGTTTTTCTTTTAAAATATATATATTATCTTGGGTTTTGAAGAAAAATGAGTTTTAGCATGGATTTCATAAAAAAAAATCATTTCTTGTATTTTGAGATTTTACAACATGTTTGTAAAATCCAAAGGGTATTGGCCAATATTTCAAAAAAATATAAAAATCTTATTTTTAGGGAATTTATTATTCACTGTCGGTATTTGGATAAATAAATCCTAAAGGGGTTAATATCCAAAATATTCGGCGGGAATGATATGCTATTATTCACTGTTGGTATTTGGGTAAATAAATCCTAAGGGGTTAATATCCAAAATATTCGGCGGGAATGATATGTTATTATTCACTGTCGGTATTTGGATAAATAAATCCTAAAGGGGGTTAATATCCAAAATATTTGACGGGAATAATATGCTATTATTCACTGTCGGTGTTTGGATAAATAAATCCCAAGGGATTAATACCCAAAATTTTTGGCTGAGTAATATCCCATTTGCCATTTATTTAACATATGTTTTGAGGTCAAAACCGTAACAGGTCATAACCAAACAAAACACTAAGCAGCTTACCTCAGGTAGGGCGTACTAGGGGTGCTAAAACCTTCCTTTTACGCAACCAGTCCCTTACCCTAGAATCTCTGAAAGACCAGTTTAGGTTTCCTAGTAACCATAATACTAGGTAATGACTCCCTTTTTCACGAAAGTAAAGATTAGACCCCCGACATTTAATCCCCCGCACACGGGGACAGGTCGCCGCGGCGCCGCGCTCACATTTTTTGGGGTGCGACAAACGTATGCGCTGTTGTTTCCTTCATCAGCACCATAGTTAATGTGCTCAATAACACGATCGATAACATTGTCATGGTCACCTTCAAAATCCCCGTTAAATAGAGCATTAAAATGTGCATCATCCATATCTAGAAAACAAGCACAAACCTGTCGACATTAAAAACTTTGAGTCACGATATACATTTTGAAATTTTTTAATTGACAACTACCATGGTTAAACAATATGATGTTCAGAATATTCGTTACGATATGTTTAAAAACTAGTCCAAACAAATATTCATAACAATGAGCACAATAATTTCACAGTCGTAATAGAAAAACATGCGCCCAACAAATTACTTGTGACTTTACAATCCAAAATGAAGACAAATATGAAAACCAAATAGTCAAACAAAGTACGAGAATTGCAGTTAAGAATTGTCTGAAGGTGCGATGTTCAGTTGAAGCCAACAGTATTTTTTTTTAATATCATTGATGCTAGCCCACATTTCTCTATTTCCTTGTGGCGAGTAACAGAAAATTATCGTCATCTGTCGAACCAGGTATTGATTGGAGCTCAGCCATAACTTCAGGAATACTACAGCCTGGCAAGTCTTTATTTGCAGAAGTGGAATCACTCCTACTAGACATGCTGTTGAGAAGTTGTTGCTGTATTGATACTAGTTGAGCACCAATTCCAGATGACTTTTTCTTTCTAGCTCTTGGCTCCGGAAGCTCTCTTTCTTTTCGTCTACCACTACTCTTGGTGTTGCTACTACTAGATATATGCTCCCCCCCAACGCCTCGAGAATGATAATTTTTAAAATTTATATCCACATTCTCATCCGAGTCCCCGCTTCCTTCCTCCAAATCAGCACCTTGTAGACCGACATTTAATGTCTCCAAATCGTTGTCAGTGCCAGGTACTGTGCTCGACGATGGTACCCATGCATGTTGTCCGGTAGCTGTGACTCCAGAGAACATTCTATCAAATTTAAACTCCAATGAAGGCTCGATTCCGGACTGTCTAAATTTTTTCACTCCTCTATTTTCCTACATAAAAAAATTAATGCTCTTGTCATTATCTTCACACAACATAATAACATTTTTGAAAAAGATGGCATGACAAAAATTCACCTGAATTTGTAATTTCCACCACTCATCGCTAGCAGCAATTGTTCCTAATTCGTTACTCCAGCCCACACCAGTTTCACCAATCAATTTATTCCACAACCGCTAGTCTTTTTTACAAACATCCCATTTATTTTTTAGTTGATCTTTCACCAACGGTTGACCCGTTTCTTCTCTAAATGATGTTACAATATATTTCCATCCACTTCTATCAAAATGCGAACCCGGTCGCATACCCATATCAATTGCCCTAATGCATATATCACAAAATATATGTAAGGTTTCTTTACTCCAACTAGCTTTCGCAACTGACTCAGAATCGTCCATGATATGTCGTAAACTTTGCAAACAACAACAAATAAACATTACAAACCAGCACTACATACTATGAACGAACGATTACTGTCATGCAAAAAATTCAAGTACTAAATGACATACAACAACAACTTTCCAGCTTTCTAAAACACACAATGTGTAGTACAACAAGAACACCGTAAATACTAAAATTGCAAATACTTCCAATGCACTTCTAATCAAACAATGAAATAAAATCAATCAAATAAAATAAAAACTAAATGCATATCCTTTGGACCCTTAGGCCATATCACTTTCTGTCTAAATTTCCTTAGTTAATTTTTCCAATCTCTCGACAGTTCCAAAACTGCCTTTAGAAGATTAAATTGAAAGAACAAAATAAGTGGGTCCAAACGAAAAATTATCTCCCTAATATAAGTATTAATAAATAATGATCTTAATTTTGAAAAAGGAAAGGGATGAAAAGGACTACCAAATTTCTATAACCCACTATGAACATACAGAGTCAACAATGTCGGGCCATGAACGGTGGGATTATTTGGACTCAATTATCAATCATATCGGGGCCATCCTTTAAAGTTTTTTATTAAATTTCATTTATTATAAATAATTAAGAAATTTAATTAAAACATAAGAAAGGTTTTCTTACAAGTTTTTATATTGAAAGGTTCTTTTTATATATAGTTTTTTTTACAAAACAGCTATATATAAAATTAACAATGGCTAGGGTCAATTATGTAGAGCATAAATAAGAGATTTACTTATTGTGTGTAAACATAAGAAAGAAATTATATTATTATTTTAGAATTCGCAGGGGTTTGAATTGTTTGTTTGAAGTCAGATTCAATTAAGTTTTAATATAAAATTCATGTGTGAAAAATACATAAATGCAAGAATAAATTAAAATACAAATTCTCTAAATTGATCTAAGATAAAACTATGACATGTGAACTGAGATGTTATTTTATATTTTAATTTTGAAAAACAAGTTGTATGAAAAGTAAAACAATCATATAAATAGGAAAATATGTATTTGACCCTTAAATAATATACATATATTATTTAAAGATACTTTTAGGAATAGCCAATCAAGTCTCTACTTGATTATTCTAGGACTAGAATTATATTCCCTTTATTAATTATTTTCTAGTCCTTGATTATTGTATTATTTTTATTTTTTATTCTTGCACATCAATATTATTCTGAAGCGGAAAAGGATAATTTATTGAAAAAAAATTCACAATTCAATTCACAAATAATTTCGCTTTCACCTTCATAATAATATCCCACAATCTTCAAAGTCCCCGTAAAATCCTATGTAACTTTGTGCTACAGAACACAACACCGCATTCAAGAACTGGAATTCGTAAAAACGTGCAATCATAGAGCATTAAGAAACTTCTTAACGTAAGGAAATGCAACTGCTCCACGCTAATCTTAACCAATCAACTTTCAGATGAGAAAGCAGACCTGATCAATCACAGTAATACAAAGATCAAACAAAGAACATTAATTAATTTCTTTAACAATATCAATGATGAAACAAGAAAAGCAAACTAACATCGATAAAAACCAACATCTCCAGGCTTAGAATAAAAGAAAAGAAACAAACCAATCAAGAGACCAAAAGGAAGGCCAATTCCAAAACCAACAAGATTCAAAATCGTATTCAACAATCGCATCTCTCTCTCTCTCTCGATAAAAACCAACAACACAGACAACACTAAATACTCATGAAGGAGTGATCACTTGTAGAAGCACTGCATTTTCTGGGAAGGACCTCGACAAAATCCATCGTTCTCAACTTATAAAGCCACATTATCACAACACAAGCTACGCAGATCAGTTAGAATTACACGTAGCAGCGAAAATTGCATTAAACCTCTATAGATGCTAAATATCAGTAACAAGAGAAAGATGTGGCTGCAAACATTAAAATTAATCACTTCTGTGCATGAGTAGAGCGCAACAATTAATGTGAAACATACTCTGTTTCTCAGTACACTTTCCCAGCAACACAACAATTGTAGTTGTAATTCACTATAATATCCAGATTTCATGACAAAACACACGGCAATTTCAACAATTTCAACAATTTGACAGAAAAAACTCACGGCAATTTCATCAAAAAACTCACAGCAATTTCAACAATTTGACACAAAAAACTCACGGCAATTTCATCAAACAACTCACGGCACTTTCAACAATTTGACAGAAAAAACTCACAGCAATTTCAACAATTTCACATAAACAAATCACAGCAATTTCCTCACAAAACTCACGGCAATTCCAACAATTTCACAGAAAAAAATCACAGCAATTTCATCAACAAAATCGCGGCAATTCCAACAATTTCAACAGAAAAAACTCACGGCAATTTCATCAAACAACTCACAGAAATTTCCCAGAAAAAACTCATAGCACTTTCATCACAAAAATCACGGCAATTTCAACAATTTCAACAGAAAATATATAGTGCAATTTCATAAAAAAAAACACATATATTAATTCAACAATTTGACAGAAACAAGAGCTTACAAGTTTTCGCTGTGCTGGTGAATTGATCTTGCTGCCCTGAAAGTGAAACAGGATTATTGAAACAAATTTCAGTAATTTCAAAAAAACATAAACATGTTTTGGGGAAGACAGCAGAAAAGGGGGCAAATCAACCAGTAAAATGGATTCGGTTTTGAAACACTTAGAAGCTTAGGAAATCTTCACTGTGAGATGGATCCAACAGCCAAACCTTAGCAACCCAAGGTGGTGTTCTGTGAAGGAGAAGGGGAGAAATAAGGCACGGGAGGCGTTCTGGGGCTGTTGCACAGCAACAGAAGTGAGGGTGTTGCGTGGAGAAGATGGGATCTGTGGGCAGAGGAGAGAAAAGGGAGAGACGGGAGCAGCAGGGTGTGGAGTTGTTTTGTGAAGAGAGGGGAGTTCTGTGGGCGGAGCTGGTTCAGAGGAGAGTTTTTTTGGTTTCTAGAGAGGGTTGCTGTGAGGGTTGCAGAGGAGAAGGGTGTGGCTTTCTGCAGACGAGAAGAGGATAAGGCAGAAGGGAGGGGTTTGTGGCTTTGTGCACACGAGAAGAAGATAAGGGAGAAGGGTTTGTGGCTTTGGGTGCAGATAAGAGAAGATAAGGTTTTAGAAGGGTAGGATTTTTGTGCAGATGTTCGTTGGAATTATTTGGATCGCGAATCGCGACTTTACATATCTGCGTTCAATAAGCATCCTTTGCCTGCTTATTTCCAGATGGCGTTCAGAACACAAATTTGCGTGGGACCCACCATTTGTACCTGTGTTTGGCAATCGTGGATCGCACCACATTGCCAAATGGGTACGAGGAGGAAGGAAGGAATGTGGGGCGGAGAGGCGAGCCATTGAATTGAGTTATGAGAGAAGTGTTTGGAAATGGAGGAGACTTTGATTACTTTTTACTATTATGTAAGAGATGAATGAATCCTTGGAATCATCAATAGACACACACACACACAGGGAGGGACGGAGGGAAGGAGGGTGGAGGTTTCAACTCAGAGATTAGTTACTATCATCGTTTTCGTTTAACCATGTTTGTGTTTTGTTTTAGGCACTGCTGTCTTTCAAAATCATTTTTAATAAAAAATATTTCAAAAAATATTTTTATATTATTTTTTGATATTTTAAATGTTTTTAGATTAATTTTTATATGATGATGTTAAAAATAATTTTTAAGAAATAAAAAAATATATATTATATTAATATATTTATGAACATAAAAGTATTTTTAAAATAATTATAATCACACTCTCAAATTGTCACTTAGTTTGACCACCTCCAAGGGTATATAACTAAAAGAAAAAGACAAAAAATTCTAGTTTTCATTCTTTATTTTCATGGCTCCAAGGGAAGAGCTATATTAAGGAACTAAAATAGCATTTCTAAATTGAAGAGTTATTCCTATATTTTAATCAATAGAGCCAAAAAAATTATTTAATACATTTCTATGCAAAAAAGTGATTTTGATTGTAATTGTATTAGTTAGTTATTATTAATAATTAGTTATTATTAATAAATAGTTATATTAATATTTTATATATTAAACTAGAGTTGTTTTTTTCTAAATGGTTTTTTTCATTGGGGTGCAAATATAAAAAATATTATATTAATACTATTTAAAAAACCATATTACAAATTTGGTTTCTTTAAATAACCTCTTAGGTTCCAACTTTAAAAATTATATTGAAATAATATATTTTAAAATTTTTATTATATCATAATGAATTAAATTTTTATTGATATTGCAATTGCTGTTGTGGTTGATGTTTAAAAAAAACAGTTTCATGAAAAGCACTTTTAGTTGCGGTTCATAACTGAAATTGAAGTGTGTGGTTAAGTTTGAGGTTGAGTTTGATGTTAATGAAAAATAGTTTTGCGTGTTTGGTTACCATGTTTTTCATATTGCTGACAACTTGTGAAATTACTTTAAAGGACACGCGTGCGCGCGCACACACACATATATTGTTTTGTAAATATTGTAGATTAATAATCATAACAATAAAATGTAATTAATAATTTAAGTAAATTAGACATTTGTTCTTATTCTCCCATCAAACTACTTGCAATTTTATCACAAACTAAATCGATACGTGAATGTCTCTGCGATCTCTTGCTATTTGATTGAGGAGCAATATCTGGTGACAATATCATGAGTAACAACATCTGCGACCCATTTGTAGAGATACAATTCCAAGGCCAAATCCAATTTGATGCAACGGGAAATACAAAAGAATACGACAAACACTAATATTCCGTATAATATTATGGGATTTCCAGAAACAAGAGAAACTCTAAAATAATATATCATTTTAAAAAAACGGTCTGGGCCTGACCCAACTACATGGGTCGCCCCACCCAAGTTGGGCCAAAAGGACCAACTATGCTGGACTTGGACTAGGCCGAGAGAGGGTCAACCCACGTCCAGCATATATATTTGTCGAGTGAAATTGTATGCTGCACTGTTCATGTCTTCTTAAAACGTGAACACTGCAACAGGCTGTTCACGTGAATTAATTCACGTGAACAGTAGTGGTCAGGCGACGATGACCAGAGGCTGAACTGCCGATGCAGACGGGTGGAGGAGGCGGGGGTGGTTCTTCCTTGTGGTGTGACGTAAAAAATGGTGGCCGGGAGAAGCGTCGAAAGGCTGTTGGTGTCGCTGCTGCTTACGCGGGGGCTTGTTGGTGGTGTTGAGGAGGTCACGACGGAGGTATGGTGTGGAGGGGAAACATGCTCATGGTGGTGCTCTTCAGGAATTGCTGCTAGAGGAGAGAGAGGGAGCTACTGGAGGGGAGAGAGGGAGCTGCTAGTGATTGTGGAGAGAGAGAGATAGCAGGCTGACTATAGGAAAGAGAGTGAGCTGCCAGTGATTCCCTCAAGCTGCTTCTCCAAAAAAAGGTTCAACCTCGTTTTTTAGTGGATCCCATAGTTAAAAAAATTATGGTACACCCTTTTCCAAACACCTAACTACCTGCGTTTGGAGGAATGCAGTTAGAATCTCAATACCACACGGGCACTAAGTTGCCTTGATTTTTTCTTAATATTAGGTTGATTGAAAATTAAGCTTTGTGATATTTTAATATTATGACTTCATTTGCTAGTTTGACAAGGTAACCCAATTTGACTTGAGTAATTTTTTTATTCTTTTTTAATTTAATATTTTTTAATTTTATACGTGTATACTAGGTTAATTAAGAATTAGATTTTTGTAATTTATTTTGATTTGCTTTCATAATCTTACAACTCAAGTCGTCAATTTGACATCATCTCACTATTTTAAAACAAAAATATTAGTTATTATTTTATCATATTAATATTTAAAATAGATATCAACAATGCCTCAATTTATTTATGATAATATCACTTTAGGCACACTCATAAAATCATTATTTATTAGAAGAGTTTTACTTCTTCTTTTTTTTTATTCTTCAATACTATGTTGTTTTGAGAATTGTGTTTCATAATTTTTTATTTCCTTTATGTTGTGTTATATACTTGTCTCATGGATTATTTTTTTAATTTCAATCTTTAATATTAGATTTATTAGAAGCAATACTTTTTTTATATACTTTTTATGAATTTAATTTTATGACCCGAACATAACTAGTTAATCTTAGTGAATTAATTGTTTTTACTGCCTTTTCTAATAATTGTTTTTAATATTGGTTGGAAAGCAAACTTTATAAATATTTTCTAGTAACTTGATTATATTATTATCTCTTAATATTGAAAAAAAAATAAGAGATTGATTTGAATTAATTTTAGGTAATATGTTAAATTTATGATTAGTAATATAAAATTACGACAGCCTCCTGAAAAAATAAATTATAAGACTTTGTTTTTAATCAATCTAATATTGAAATTTAAAAAAAAATAATCAATCTAATATTGACATTTAAAAAAATAAAATAAAAATAAAAACCACATATATTACGGGCATCATTTAAGGCTGATTTGTTTTGCCGTAACAAAGTGTTTTTATAAAAAAAGAAATGACTTTATATATATATATATACTAAATTTTTTTAATATATTAATGTTAATAATAATATAATATTACAAAACACCTAATAGGCGTGGCCTATTACACTGTGGCTTCTCTCTAAAAACACTGTGGATTGCGCAGTGTGCGCCCAATTTTAGACTTCATCCGCGCGGAAAAAGGAGGTGGTCAAACGGGGCCATTTTCGGTTTTTCCTTTTTCCGTCTTTTTTTTTAAATAATCAGTTGTGAACAGTGCTTTAACGATTTTGTCCCCGATAATAAGACAAAATAAGGGTTCCGTCTGAGGGGCACCGGTGTAATTGCGCGCGTCCGGACCGGTCCGTTCCGGTCCGCCGCAACTTCTTTTTTTTTAATATTTTATGAAATGGCTAAATACGGTTATAACCCCTAATAAGACAAAAACGATGAATTTGGTACAGGGTTAAAACGATAATTGACCCTATTTTTTCAATTTTAAATTCGGTGTTTGTCAGGGCGTGAGGCGCGCGCGCCAGACGGTTTTTCGCCTCACGCCCTGTTTAGGTGGCGCGTGCGGCGTCATACGGTGACCGAAAATTGGCTACCGGAGTCGATATCGAGGCGCCGCCGCGTGGGCTTCCTCCCGCGGTGGCGCGTGTCACCTAAAAATGTCTGTGGATGCGGAGAAGTCGGTTATAGCGGCCGGCCACGTTTCTCTCTCTCCTGCACGTAAATGTGCAGAAGAGTCCCCCATTGTTTGTTGCTTTTCACTTTGGTCCCTCTACTTTTAATTTGGTTTTTGGTCCTGATTTCTGGTATATAAGTTTTGATTTAGTTCGATTGGGTCCTCCAATTTTAATTAATTGAATGTGAAAGTTTCACTTCGGTCCTGCTACTTTCAATTTCCAGATTGGCTGTATATAACTCAATTAATTCGGTACACAAGTTCCGATTTTTGCAATTTTGTCCTCTGATTTCAATTGATAATAAATGTAATTTGCATTTCAGCCCTTTGAATTTTAATTTTTTAATTTAATCCCTTTATATTTCATTTCAGCCCTTATACTTTTATTTTTTTATATTTTTAGAATAATCCCTGCTTTTGTCCATGTATATATAAGTGTATTTAACACAATAATAATTATAATAATAACAACAATAATAATTTAATTATTTTTCGTTCTTACTCTTCTGTTTTTTTCCTTTCTCCCAATAATTTGATAATATTTTTTGTTTTGCCAGTAATAGCAATAATAAAGTTTTTTTTTGTTTTTTTTAATCTTTTGTTAAAGTTTCTTGGATATTTTTAGTCTTTCATTTATTTTTGTTTCTTTCATTATTAACATAATAGTGATAATAATAATAATAATAATAATAATAATAATTAAATTGTTTTTCTTGCTTGCTCTTTCTTTAATGTTTTTTTTCCCTCTGGATAATTTGATAATTTTTGTTGTTTTGACAGTAATAGCAATAATAGTGTTTATTTTTTTATTTTGTGTTAAAATTTCTAGGATATTTTTAGTCTTTCAATATATTTGTTTTAAGACCCCTGAAGTTGAATATTTTAACATGTCTATATTTGTTTTAATGCATGCTGTATTATTTTATTTACTTCCTCATATAGGTTTGATTTTTACCGAAAATATTTGAATTAGAGATGTCCTAGCTGATGCGGAGATGAATGATAAAATTGTTAATGTTGTTGTGTTGAGAGGAAGAAATTTCATGTCCATGTTTTGCTAGGATGCACTTTCTAAAATAGAAACGGTAAAAGACAAACAATGGATATACTTAATTTCTCCTTGTTATGGTGCGGCATTTCCAAATTGAGAGTTTCTCCACTGGACCAATTCAATAAAATTATAAATTCGGCCTGCTATCTCTCCATTTATCTCTTTGAAACTCCAATGTGCATATACACATCGTGCATGCAATGACTTAGTGAATTTTCCCTTCCCTCTTTATTGATGTGTGGTTGACTTCTGGATATGTTGTATTATTCTGAAAAATTTGTTTATACTAATTGAGTTTGATGAAGGGAGGCACCATTATGGAATAAAATTGCGGAGGTGGTGACGGGACCTTCTACTACTACCTGCAGTGCGGGTTTTCACTGGAGAGAATTCACACGCATCCTTAAATGTGAAATCCAGAGCAATTCGTGTTTGTAAGGTGATCTCTATCCGAAGAAGCGATGAAACTATCTCTAGTGGTGGTGCTGTTTTTTTTCCATGCAACATGGATTTCCAAGTAAATATGATGATTTTTTTATTTCTTTGTATAAATCAATGTCCAATTGTGTTTGTTTTAAGAACCCTGAAGTTGAATATTTTAACATGTCTATATTTGTTTTAATACATGCTGTATTATTTTATTTACTTCCTCATATAGGTTAGATTTTTACCGAAAATATTGCATTAGAGATGTACTAGCTGATGCGGAGATGAATGATAAAATTGTTAATGTTGATGTGTTGAGAGGAAGAAATTTCATGTCCATGTTTGGCTAGGATGGACTCTCTTAAAGAGACATGGTAAAAGAGTAACAATGGATATACTTAATTTCTCCTTGTTATGGTGCGGCATTTCCAAATTGAGAGTTTATCCACTGGACCAATTCATTACAATTATAAATTCAGCCTGCTTTCTCTCCATTTATCTCTTTGAAACTCCATTGTGCATATACACATCGTGCATGCAATGACTTAGTGAATTTTCCCTTCCCTCTTTACTGATGTTTGATTGACCTTTTGGATATGTTGTATTATTCTAAAAAAAAAAATTATACTAATTGAGTTTGATGAAGGGAGGCACCATTATGGAATAAAATTGCGGAGGTGGTGACGGGACCTTCTACTACTACCTGCAGTGCGGGTTTTCACTGGAGAGAATTCACACGCATCCTTAAATGTGAAATCCAGAGCAATTCGTGTTTGTAAGGTGATCTCTATCCGAAGAAGCGATGAAACTATCTCTAGTGGTGGTGCTGTTTTTTTTCCATGCAACATGGATTTCCAAGTAAATATGATGATTTTTTTATTTCTTTGTATAAATCAATGTCCAACTGTGTTTGTTTTAAGAACCCTGAAGTTGAATATTTTAACATGTCTATTTTTGTTTTAATGCATGCTGTATTATTTTATTTACTTCCTCATATAGGTTAGATTTTTACCGAAAATATATGAATTAGAGATGTACTAGCTGATGCAGAGATGAATGATAAAATTGTTAATGTTGATGTGTTGACACGAAGAAATTTCATGTCCATGTTTTGCTAGGATGGACTTTCTCAAAGAGACATGGTAAAAGCGAAACAATGGATATACTTAATTTCTCCTTGTTATGGTGCGGCATTTCCAAATTGAGAGTTTATCCACTGGACCAATTCATTACAATTATAAATTCGGCCTTCTATCTCTTCATTTATCTCTTTGAAACTCCATTGTGCATATACACATCGTGCATGCAATGACTTCGTGAATTTTCCCTTCCCTCTTTACTGATGTGTGGTTGACTTTTGGATATGTTGTATTATTCTGAAAAATTTGTTTATACTAATTGAGTTTGATGAAGGGAGGCACCATTATGGAATAAAATTGCGGAGGTGGAGACGGGACCTTCTACTACTAGCTGCAATGCGGGTTTTCACTGGAGAGAATTCACACGCATCCTTAAATGTGAAATCCGGAGCAATTCGTGATTGTAAGGTGATCTCTATCCGAAGAAGACATGAAACTATCTCTAGTAGTGGTGCTGTTTTTGTTCCATGCATCATGGATGTCCAAGTAAATATGATGATCTTTCAATTTTTTTGGATAAATCAATGTCCAACTGTGCTTTTTTGAGAGCCCTGAAGTTGAATATTTTAATGCATGTCTATATTATGTTTTAATGCATGCTGTTTTATTTTATTTACTTCCTGATATAGGGTATATGTTTAGCTAATACGGAGATGAATGATAAAATTGTTAGTGTTGATAGGCTGGAGTTTTCTGAAATCGACAGTAAGAGACAAACAATGCATATACTTAATTTCTTCTTGTTATTGTGCGACATTTTCAATTTGAGATTTTATCCAATGGATCAATTCATTGCAATTATAAATATGGCCTGGGTTGTCTGCCTTTACCTCTCTTAAACTCAATTGTGCATATACACATCATGCATGCAATGACTAAGTGAATTTTCTCTTGTCTCTTTACTGATGTTTGATTGAGCTTTTTGATTTTTTGTATTATTCTGAAAAATTAGGTTATACGAACTGCGTTTTATGAAGGGAAGCACCATTCGCAAATACAATTGCCGATGTGGTGACGGAACCTTCTACTTCTACCAGCACTGCGGGTGCACTGCAGAGACTTCACATGCATCCTCCAATGTGAAATCAAGAACAAATGGTTGGTAAGGTGATTTCTATCCGCAGAAGCTATGAAACTATCTCTAGTGTTGGTGCTGTTTTTGTTCCATGCATCATGGATGTCCAAGTAAATTTGATGATTTTTCTGTTTCTTTAGATAAATCAATGTCCAACCATGTTTGTTTTAAGAGCCCTGAAGTTGAATATTTTAACACATGTCTATATAATGTTTTAATGCATGCTGTTTTATTTTCATTACTTCTCATATAGCGTTGATTTTTTCTGAAAATATGTGCATTAGAGATGCTCTAGGTGGTACAGAGATGAATGATAAAATTGTTAATGTTGATGTGTTGATAGGAAGACATTTTATGTCTATATTTTGGTAGGATGGAGTTTCTGAAAAAGACAGTAAAAGACAAACAATGGATATACTTAATTTATCCTTGCTATTGTGCGGCATTTCCAAATTGAGACTTCATCCATATGACAATTCACTGCAATTATAATTTCGGCCTGGGTCCTCTCCCTTTATCTCTCTAAAACTCAATTGAGCATATAGACATGATGCATGCTATGATTAAGTGAATTTTCTCCTCCCTCTCTCCTTATGGTTGATTGAGCTTTTGGATATGTTGTATTATTCTGAAAAATTAGTTTATACTAATTGAGTTATATGAAGGGAGGCACCATTCTCACATAAAATTGCCGAGGTGGTGATAGGACCTTCTACTTCTATCAGCAGTGTGATCTCTATCCGAAGAAGACATGAAACTATGTCTAGTGGTGGTGCTGTTTTTGTTCCATGCAGCATGGATCTCCAAGTAAATATAATGATCTTTCTATTTCTTTGGATGAATCAATGTCCAACTGTGCCTTTTTAAGAGCCCTGAAGTTGAATATTTTAATACATGTCTATATTATATTTTAATGCTGTTTTTTTGTTTTTTATTACATGATATAGCATATATGTTTATATGATACGGAGATGAATGATAAAATTGTCAATGTTGATGTGTTGCTGGGCTGGAATTTTCTGAAATAGATAGTAAATGACAAACAATGTATACACTTAATGTTTTCCTCTTATTGTGTGGCATTTTCAACATGGGAGTTTATCCATTGGACCAATTCACAACAATTATAAATATGGCCTGGGTTGTCTCCCTTTACCTCTCTGAAACTCAATTGTGCATATAAACATCATGCATGCAATGACTAAGTGAATTTTTTCTTCCCTCTGTCCTCATGTTTGATTGAGCTTTTGGATATGTTGTATTATTCTGAAAAATTAGTTTATACTAATTGAGTTTTATGGAGGCACCATTCTCAAATTAAATTGCCGAGGTGGTGATGGGATCTTCTACTTGTACCAGCTGTGCGGGTTTTCATGGCAGAGACTTCACATTCATCCTTGAATGTGAAATCAAGAGCATTTGGTTTGTAAGGTGATTTCTATCCGTAGAAGCGATGAAACTATCTTTACTGTTGGTGCTGTTTTTGTTCCATGCATAATGTATGTCCAAGTAAATATGTTGATTTTTCTGTTTCTTTGGATAAATCAATGTCCACCTGTGTTTGTTTTAAGAGCCCTGAAGTTGAATATTTTAACACGTGTATATTATATTTTAATGCATGCTCTTTTATTTTCATTACTTCCTCATATAGCATAGATTTTTTTGGAAAATATGTGCATTAGAGATGCTCTAGCAGATACAGAGATGAATGATAAAATTGTTAATGTTGATGTGTTGATAGGAAGACATTTCATGTCTATATTTGGTAGGTTGGAGTTTCTGATACAGAAACTATAAAAGCAAATAATGTATATACTTATTTTCTCCTTGTTATTGTGCGGCATTTTTATCCAGTTGACTATTCACTGCAATTACAAATTCAACCTGTGTTCTTTCCCTTTATCTCTGAAACTTAATTGTGCATATACACATCATGCATTGAATGACTAAGTGAATTTTCTCATCCCTCTTTTCTAATTTTGATTGAGCTTTAGGATTTGTTGTAATATTCTGAAAAATTAGTTTATACGAATTGAGTTTTATGAAGGGTGCACTATTGTCAAATAAAATTGTCGTTGTGAAGACGGGACTTGCTACTTCTAACAGCAGTGCGGGTTTTCACTTCAGAGACTTCACATGCATCCTTAAGTGTGAAATCAAGAGCAATTGGTGTTTGTAAGGTGATCTCTATCCAAAGAAGACATGAAACTATCACTAGTGGTGGTGCTGGTTTTGTTTCATGCAGCATGGATCTCCAAGTTAATATGATGATCTTTCTATTTCTTTGGATGAATCAATGTCCAACTGTGCTTGTTTTAAGAGCCCTGAAGTTGAATATTTTAACGCATGTCTATATTATGTTTTAATGCATGCTGTTTTATTTTCATTACTTCCTCATATAGCGTAGATTTTAACTAAAAATATGTGCATTAGAGATGCATCAGCTGATACAGAGATGAATGATAAAATTGTTAATGTTGATGTGTTGATAAAAAAATGGGAAATTGGTGCTGGTAAAAATATTAGTGGTGTGATCGGGTATATTTTGAGTCTTGAGTGTATTGAGATTGAGAAAGGAATGGAGGGTAAACTAATGTACTTTATATCTAAATACATTCAGGATTAAGGAAAAGAAATACTGAATATGACTATGAAATATGTGGTATAATACAAATTGGTTTAAACATAATTTTTAGGTTTGTTATGAGATGAAATGAAGGAAATATTAATTGTGATATTTTCCAGGATTGGAAGACATTTTTGTAGCGTCATCCTCGGCAATCGGAGGAGCATGCCTAGTTGGAGATTTAGGTAGGTGTTGTTGCACTTTAATTTTGTTAATTAAGTATTTATATTCTTGCAATTTTATTTATATGATTTAATGTTCATTAAGTAACTGTAAATAATTTGTATAAAAGAGATGATTGTTTAAAGATGATAAATGTTAAATTCAGGATGATTAAATATATGAGGAAAAATTAAGATTGGTTGTGTTAATTATGAAGAAAAGTCGTGTTAAAAAGATTGAGTATACGAGCGATTGACCTAAAAAGTAAAAGGGTATAATAATTGAAAGATTGTGTGAATGAAAAAAAGTTTGGTTTGTTACTTCCATTACAAAAATGAGCTACTAAGTATGTTGTTTCATCATTGAATAAAAACCATTGTTGTTGCTTTCATCATTAAATGACAACCATTGTTTGTTGCTTTCATCATTAAATGACAACCATTGTTTGTTGTTTCCTTGCTGAATGGAAACCACTGTTATGTTGTTTTCGTTGTTTAAGGGAAGCCAATGCTTGTTTCTTTTATTGTTGAATGGAAGCCATTAATTGTTGTATAATAAAAGTTTCATGGAATAAAAGTAAATGTTTGTTGTTTTCAAGGTTGATGGAAACCATTGTATGTTACTTTTCTCAATGAATGAAAGCCAATTATGGTAGGTATCTTTTGTCTTGTTATATTCTTTTGTGCATTAATTAGATTTTCTTAGTTATTTTGTAAATAATCCTTTTATAACTTTTAACAGTTCTTATGTTGTATTTTATTTATTTATTTTTAATTGTATTCCTTAATATTAGATTATTTTGAGAATTATGACTTTTTTCTATTTCCTCTATGTTGCATTACATTACATTTTCATAATTTATCCTAATTTATCCTGATTTTATGGTGGACTCAAGTTATTTTCTTACCGCTTTTTCTTAATGATATTTTTTTAATTTCATTCTTCAATATTAGGTTGATTGGAAATTAATTTTTTTTTTGTTGTGTGTTTGTGCGAGAGAGAAAGAGAGAGAGCAAGATCGTTTTTAAAGAGTTATCCTAATCACATGAACAAAGTTGCGAACTTGACAAGTTGATTTAGGTTGACTCTATTTATTTATTTTTAAATTTTTTAATTGAATAGATTTTTAATGTATTCACCCTTATACAACTTAATTGTTTTTTATTTTGAACTTTATTTTTCAATATTAAATTATTTGAAAATTAGGTTTCATGAAATTTTTTCTTTGTGCTTTTTCTAGAGTTATCATGATCTCAAATTTTAGTTTTTTTTCCTTGATTTCAACTTTGGATATATTGGAAATAGAGTTTCTTAGTTTTTTTATTTGATTTTTATGAAATTATATCGGTTTCATGAACTAGCTAACGAGTTTAACAGATTAACCTAGGTTGACATGATATATATATATATATATATATATCTTTTTTATTGATTTAATTTATTTCATCTTTCAACATTGTGTTCATTAAGGGTTGAGCTTCATAATTTTTTTTTATTTGTTTTTATGGGTTATCTTAATCTCATAGCCTGTGTTACGAGTTTATCATGTTCAAGTTGCTTTCCATGAGATTGTCCTGATTGAGCTAACCTAGATCAAGGGTTTGGAAGGTTAAGCCATATTGATTCAATTTTTTTTTTTGTACATTTTTAATTCATTTTTTTTAACTTTATCATCTAACACTTCAATCTTATTTAATTTAATTTTTCCTTTTAATTTCATTTTTTTAAATTAGATTATTTGGGAATGGAACTTTATATTTTTTTCATTTTTCTTTTTGTTCAGTTATTAAAGTCTTATGAATTGAGTTTTCTTTTATTCGATTTCAACTTTTAACATTGAATTTATTGAAAATGAGACTTTTTTTTATAAAGTCATATTGAATCCTATGACTTTTATTCTCAATTGTTATGATCTAGTTTAAGGTCTGAATGGGTTATGAAATTACTTGTTCGTTAAAATGAACAACTTAGAGTTTCAATTTTTTTTATAAGGGCCTTGGTTCTTATGATCTAGTTTTATGCAATCCATCACTTTTGTTATCATGTCTCTAATCTCATCAACATACCTTGCACCACCCTCTATTCGTGTTATCGTACTCTAATTAGACATCTTTGAATATGCACAATTTGACTTTAAATGGCTTTTGAATTACAAATGTTAGATTTTAGTAACCTTTTTTATCATATTATTCTCAATTGTTATGATCTAGTTTAAGTTCTTAATGGTTCTTGAAATTACTTGGAGGTTGAAATGAACAACTTGAGTTTCAATTTTTTTTAAAAAACCTTGGTTATTTCGAAGCTGAGAATAAGTCCAATAAACAATGTTTAAATAATCGTCGTGCAATTCAAGTTTTAACAAAGTCATCCCATAACTTCATCTCTAATCTTTTTCTTCAACTTAGTAGTTGCAAGCCTAATTAAACTTCTAGGAGATGTGCTCTCTCATCACTTAGTATTTTATCACTTGTAGGTTGAAATTAACAACTTGAATTTTTGTAATATTATTTTGTACAAGCATGGAACCATGGACATTGTTAAGATCACCATCTTTCACATTTGCATTATCATTATAGGTTGAAATTAAGAACTTGAGTTTTCATAATATTATTTTGTACAAGCATGGAACCATGGACATTGTTAAGATCACCATCTTTCACATTTGCATTATCATTATAGGTTGAAATTAAGAACATGAGTTTTCATAATATTATTTTGTACAAGCATGGAACCATGGACATTGTTAAGATCACCATCTTTCACATTTGGATTCTCATTATACTAATCAAAATAAGCATCAACGCATCTTTCATGCCTATTGACATTGTTATCTTTCGTTAAACTCTATGTCATGCAATCCATCACTTTTGTTACCATGTCTCTCTATTCTCATCAGCATACCTTGCACCACCCTCTATTCAAGCTTTCATATCTTTTCTTTATATATATATAGATAGATAGATAGATAGTAGATAGATAGATAGATAGATAGAATGTTGGTTTCCATAAAGACCAAAGTCATCCCTTAACTTCGTTTGTAATCTTTGCCTTCAACTTAGTAGCTTGCAAGACTAATTAAACTTCTAGGAGATGTGCTCTCTCATCACTTGGTATTTCGTCACTTGTAGGTTGAAATTAATAACTTAGTTTTGTAAAATTATTTTGTACGAGCATGGAACCATAGATATTCTTAAGATCAGCATCTTTAACATGTGCATTATCATTTTACTAATCAAAAGTAGCATCAATACACGGAAACAACCAACCCCCAAAAAGTGATCTTTACTGTTTAGTTTTGTCCAATTTTCTATTTTTATTTTATTTTGGGTTTTCTAGGAGTCAAGTAATTGTTTTCGCTAGTATTTGCTTCTGTTTTATTTTGTGTCTTCGTATCGTCCACAATTTGTACGACTTTGCATTGCTACTCGCGAAATCATAATCGTAGTTTTGTTTTACTTTGTTTTCAGTATTTTTATTGCTTCCTGAATCTGAAAATCATAATTAGAGTGCGCTGTAAAGGCTACTGATGCGAACCTCGTGATCACGTGGTCACGCAACCCACAATAAAGACTGAAATCTGATCCCGGAAAGCCGAAATAGGTCTGATAGGAGTGTGACACAATGGAAACCTGCCCCAAGGCACCAGCACTATTGGAATGAGTAGAATGACGCCACGAAGCCAGTTAATCTTCGATAAGTCGGATTCAGTTCGTTCAAGAACTGAAGAATGCAAGAATCACTCTCACACATAAACTGAAAAGTTCAGAATTAAAATTAATCAATGGCTACCGAAATTAGGGTTACATGAGTTTAAATAGTTCTTAAAAGTAACCCTAATGGACCCCTTATGTGGGCTAAAATGAGGTCCAGTCAAAACTGACCCAAAAATCCTAAATTGAAAGCCCATAACTTAATCCAAGCAAGCCTTGGATCCTAGCTGAAAACAAAGTCTTAATTAAGCCCAAACAAGCCTTGGGCTGTAGCTAACAAAATTAAATAAAGCCCATAAGGCTTTTCTTTTATAGTCTTCCCTGAAGCCCATTAATCCCATGTTGTAGTAGGATTCTTTTGGCTCATTCGCTGTCCTCCCTTCATGGCCCAAATAAGGTTGTATTGGACCCTTCCTGCACATGGATAAGATGTACCAGGGTCTCCTCTTGATACTCCAATGGTTCTTGCAATTCTGACCTGGTTGAAACTTTCAAAACCAATGCATTCATTGCCTCTTTCAGTGCCTTTGTCTTAGATCGCGTCATTGGACCATTTGGGACATGTAATGGGTCTTTGCTGTTGTTTTTGGGCTGGTCCGCGTCAGCTACTGACTTTGATTTGTTGATTTTAGTTCCGAAAGACCAAAAGAAATCAAGTTGTGAGGTAAAGGTATAGTGAGCTTATTAGAGTGAAAGACCTTGATTTTTTGTATGATACACGAGAGTTGTGAGGTAACAAGCGTAGTGAGCTTATTAGAGTGAAAGGCATATTAGAGCTTATTATAGTCGCTTGTGACTGTGGACATGTTTGAGGACATGTTTCATTTCATCTCATATGCAAACATATGGCTGGTAAACTGGTAAACATTAGGCTTCACTCTCGGAGATCACAACGTATGGTGATAGAGTCTAGAAGTGTATGTGCTTTTGATTGTAAATGTGTCAACTTTACAGGCTTGAATCTTTGATAATATAAGAATAAGATCTCTCACGCATATATTTACGGTGATTCTTGTTTGCACCCACATGAGTATGTTGACATGTAAGTGTTTCATGGGCTTATTTATGTTGATGTTTGTGTTGTTTTAAAGCTTTAATTATGATTTTTTCTATTCTTGGAGGGATGTGCAAGTATATATAGATGGTTATTTCGAATTTGAAGCAACAATTTATGTTTGAAGGAATTATCATCATTATGAGGTCTTATGTTCCTTTTTGTTCTTAAAAGAACTCTTGAACTTATCAAGTTAATCTTATGGCGTTCAAACAACCAAACTTATCACCTTGCTTGTTGAGGAATTCTCAAATTCTCTTGGTGTGACGTTTTAATCCTTTGTAGTCTTGGTTTTCATCTGGTTAGGTGACAAGTCAAGGCTTAACCAATCTTGTTTACATGATCTTGGGGTTCTAAATCATCATTGTTATCGGGTTTCATCACAATCGTTTATGGAGTTCATATCAACCTTGCTTCTATTTAATTACATAAGGAAAAGTTTCAATAAACTCAACCCACTTAGCATGTCTCCTACTTAACTCACCTTGAACCTTCAAATGTTTCAGCAATTGATCAATATGTATAACAAGCTATCGGGGCCACAAATAGTGTTGCCAAGTCTCTAAAGCCCTCACAACTGCATACAACTCTTTATCATAAATAGGATAATTAAGATTTACACCAATGAGTGTTTAATATGAAAAACTTATTGCTAAGTTTGCTATCAACATCAGAGTTGTGGTATATAAACTTGTGAAGGTGAGCTTAATAATTATGGCAGATCTATGTTATTAATCTTAGAGAGAACATTCGAACGAATCAAGATGAATTATGGACAATTCCTTTGTATAACAGAGATGGACATAATAAGATATGAGGAGCTAACTAACCAAAAAAAAACTCAAATTATAACGAGACAACTCGGCACTTTCCACTTAAAACAAAATGAACCCAGGACCAAGTGTCCAAGATAATAAACGGGCAATAAAAATGTATCAATGAAAAAGAAGGCAACAATGATAAAAATCGAAAAATAATATTGCTGTAGACATCTTTACCTAAGAATAAAAAAACGAGAACAAGACAAACGAGAATAAAAATAGGAAAACAAGAACAAGACAAAAACATCTCAAATTATACTAAGAACAAAAAATTGCAGATATTAGCACAGAATACATTAAGTCAAAGCCTAAAAAATTGTCGAGAAAGACGAATGAAAAGAAAAGAAAAGGGAAGCTCCTAGAATAAATGTGAATCAATTAAAATCAATCAAGTAAGAAGACAATAAATGGAGGCATCTGACACCAAGAAATTTAGGCAAGATCAGTCGTCATCCTAGAGATTAAAAAAAAACATTTGAAGTTACAAGATAATAATCGAAAAAGAACGCCTGTCAAAAACAAAAGAGTGAGTTTATAGAGAAGCAACAATTAAAAAACTAAACTTAAAGAGGTAGGATCAAGAAAAACAAACGGATCCACTCATTAGGTCCGTCCCAAGCTTTAAAACATGCCCACACTACTCGTCAAAATGTAAGCTCTCAAGCTAAACTCTATATATTCACCATGGATAACCTGGAAAATCATGATTTTATAACCTTTGGGGTTGATATATTATATTTGAGCTTTTTTCGATATCATATACTAGAGTTTTCAATTGGATGTTCATTTCTGCCGCAAGTTGATCACACAAGGGGTTGAGTATCTAGAAGTATGACAACGACCTATAATTTGAGAGATGGTTTTAGTTTGGTATTGAAATACTAAATATTGAATTTGAGGTTATTTCAAGGTTAGCCTGGGTTCCAATTCTGTTACGTAAAAATTGCGTAAGAGTTTAGATTCTGCTCAATTCTAAAAAGAAAAAAAGTGATCCCTGATGTTTATCTTTGTCCAATGCTTTTTTTTTCTAGTGTTCCTTGAAGTTTTCCAGTGTTTGTGTTCATCTCCTTGTTCATTGTGTTAATAAAAAAAAAGAGTGGTTCCATTTCATCGTTTTCTGTCTTTTCATTTCAGTATATTAAGAAAAAAAACAGAAAAGAAAAGAAAGAGAGATAGAGGGATTAGTTGAAATCTGAAGAATCATTGAAATCTTGCCGCAGAAAACATTACTCTGGGGAAACGTAAGCAAAGCACATCGGAATCAATTGAAACTTCATATTCCGTCTATTGGGGTTGAGATGAGATCATAGGTCAAATTTGGGCTTATTCTAATATTGATTTCTTGAGGTTGTTTTTCGAGATTCATTTCTGCCGCAGAAACACTACCTTAGTGAACCCTTAGACAAACACTTCAGAATCAATTGAAACTTTACATTCTGTGTCTTGGGGTTGATATCGCATGATATATTATATTTGAGCCTTTTTCGATTTCATATACTAGATTTTTCAAT